>OZ024829.1:65282839-65595339 GCA_964016985.1 Anodontia alba
AGAGGGATGAACAAATATTAAGAGAGAGAGAGAGAGAGAGAGAGAGAGAGAGAGAGAGAGAGAGAGAGAGAGAGAGAGGGGGGGGGAGGGGGGGGGGCTCTAATAATAGGCCATCAGAATTTTAAACAAAGTAAGTAAATCTTTCCAGATCTTCCAATCCCTGGATGTTTAGACACATTTCAAATAGTGTTATTGTGTTCCCTAACACAATGAGAGAGAGAGAGAGAGAGAGAGAGAGAGAGAGAGAGAGAGAGAGACAGCCTTAACGATAGGGCCATCATTTTTTTTAAATGTAAGTAAACCTTTACTGACCTTCCAGTTCGTGGATGTTTGGACGCATTTTAAATTGTGTTATTGTTTCTCCTCATGCAATGTGCGTGTGTGTGAGAGAGACAGAGAGAGACAGAGAGAGAGGTAAGTAATTTTTAACAAGTAAATCTTTCCTGATTTTCTAATCCGTGAAATTTTGGATACATTTCAAATTGTCTTATCGTGTTTTGTCACACCAGAGAGAGAGAGAGAGAGAGAGAGAGAGAGAGAGAAAGAGAGAGAGAGAGAGATTTTAACGATAGGGCTATCAGAATTAAAAAAATAAAAAATAAAAAAAAAAAAGGTAAATGAAACTTTCCTGATCTTCCAGTCCTTGATGAAAGTTTGGATACATTTCTAATAGAAATAGCGTTATTGTTTCTCCTCAAACAATGCTGAGAGAGAGACAGAGAGAGACACAGAGAGAGTCCAAACAGATCTGCTGATTGGCGGACTTTCGTATTTCATGGTATTCAACTCATCATGTGAACATTCTCATCATTTCTGACCTCCCCTCCCCACCCGCTGATATCCATTTTTTCTATATACAGTCGAACCTCAATGGCTCGAACATCTTTGGGACCATGGAAATTTGTTCGAGACATGGGTCGTTCGAGCCACTGAGGGTTAATCATGACACCAGTTCAGGAAGCAAATAGCGATAATTTTGGGAAATCTTTTCGATTTTCTACACAACAATTGTATGTTGAGTGTACTCATTAGAATCGCCTCGATGAGGCGATTCTAATGAGTACATACAACATACTATTCCATGATAAAATAAGAAAAAAATCCCTAAATATTTGTTTTCTTGAGCTATTAGCAGAATTTTGTAGGGACTGAAAAAAGAGTTCGCATCATCCACGGTAAATGAGCCATCCGTATTCGAGCCATTGAGGTTATACTGCATAGTAGTAAATGGGGGGTGGTGTGTGTGTGGGGGGGGGGGGGGGAGGGGGTACTTAATTCTGAGTAAATGAAATAATTTCCTTTATGGCTATGATTAAAACCTCTGAAAAAAAAAATATGAAACTTTTATTTTATCTTATCATCCACTTAAAAAGGGTCGAGTCTAACTTTTTGAAAGCATATTAGATAAGTTGAAAGCTTAAACTTTAACCTGCTCACTTTAGATACTATAGCAAACAACATTTATTTATCTTTATTTTTCACAGAAAATAAAACTTGACATTCGATTCAAATCATCTCCTTCGGAGATCATTTACATTACTTGATATTTTATTCAAATTATTTCCACCTTTGAAGATAATTTGAATGTAATGTCGAGTCTTATTTTCTGTGAAAAATAAAAGCAATATCACTAAATTTCTTCTGATGATTGAATGTACAGAGTGCTGAAGCTTACTTGTATGTGTAACCATATGGAGGTTTACGCTCCATTTGACGGTTTACGCTGCGTCAGATGCGTAATTACAATAAGACTCCGACCAGCCTGTACATCCCCCCCCCCCCCCCAAGTACGGCAAGGGTTCTCGTTTATCCCTCGTTGGATAGCCTGAAGGCTGTAGAAGGCACATGCGAACAGCAAAGACTCTGATCAGACTGCGTGGATGAGCAGGCTGATCGGAGTCGTCGATGGTCGCACGTCTGATTGTAGTTTTAGTCGTGCTCTTAATCACATTACTTGCAATTGTACATCGAATAACGAAACAGGAGTGAGTTACTAACTAACAGGTTGGAGAAAATGTCACGGACAAACTGGACCAGCTTCGTTTTCCACAATCTTCGTCTACGGAAACCATGTTGACAGTCAACTGGAATGTGTATACAGCTGGCCGTCAGCAAGAAAACGCTCCAGGCTTCAGCATCGAATGCAACTTAGGGCACGGGTCTGCAATTAATTCTTTTCTTTTCTTATTTTTACTGATTGAATGTCACGGTGATATCGGAAGAAAATTTTAGAAAAGATGTTTATGCTGAATGCTTCTTATATGTCCTAATTCGGAAGCATCTGAAGCGAGCGTGGGTAGGGATCATTCTCTTCTGTTTTAACGCGAGTCTATCGACCCGTGAGTAAGCACGATTCCATGAAAACAATCCTGTAGAATTTTTAAATTTATCACAGACTATTTAGTTCTCTTTTCATTCATAGAAGTATTCTCTGTTCTTTATCAATTGCGTGAGTGCGTGCGTGTGTATGTATGTGCGCGGCGGGTAGGGAGGGTGCGGGGGCATTGACCTTTCGTTGGAAACCATTGCACAGTAAAGGAAAATAACTGTGATAACAATTTACAGACAATGAATTGTTGGCGACCACTGACTGTATCTTTCATCGACATGTCGCACCTCAATACATTTAGGAGCAGTTTCGGTGAAAGTTCGCATCGACGTGATTACATTTCACGTATAGTAGTTTTCCTCGGTGAAGTGGTTTTCGAGGAAGTATTGCAACACAGGTCTTTGTGGACTTTACGTGGAAATGGAACAGCTATATTCGGATACTGAATACGTCTGTTCTGGGCTTTTGTCACGCTGAAAACATGTATCTGGACTAAAATCATCAAATTGCTCTCTGTGTGTGTGTGTGTGTGTGTGTGTGTGTGTGTGTGTGTATTTCGTGTTGCCTATGATATCACTTGGTATTCAGGTGCTCATGTTTCCTATTGTTTGTTTGCTATTGTTTTTGTTGTTGTTGTTTTTGTGGTGTTGGTTGTATCTAAGCCCAAACTCGCTGTAGTATTCAAAAATCTAGTTTAATGTAGAAATGACATAGGTCAGACCCAGTTGTGGTCATAAAATTAATTTTACAGCAAAGATTTGAAAACAAAGCACAAAAATAGAAGCATTATAAGTTTTTGTTAATCACAAGGCAGTTTTTCCAGTTAGAAAAAAAAAAACCCGCCAGGCGAAACGTCTTTTCGATGGCTATCGAAAGTATAGGATATGTAGTGCGCACATAATTTTTTGAAAGTTCTTAACCAATATTCTTTGAAAACACTAGATTCATGGCTTTTGGTCTGTTGTGAAACATGCCTGCGGTGTGAGGAACTGAAGGCCGTGACTGCATGTCCACCATTCCTCAATCCATTTTTTTTAATTTACCCCACCCACATATGCATTTCTGTCACGGGAACAGTTTTGAGTAATATTATGTTGTTATATCTAAATAACCATTCAACATTTCTGCATAATTATTACACTTACCATTCATATTGATATTTCAAGCAATTCCGTCAACTTTACCGTACACTGAAACGCTAAATCTTTCGATATCTTGAGAGCATTAAAAGAGCGTTTTCTTGCAAATGGCGTCTTTATCGACGGTAGCGTAGCGACGTCACCTTACCGGAAGTTGACATTTTACTTCCGACGATTGTTGACGGTATTGACGACGCTCCTTGACGACGTTCTTGGCTATTGTCTATATTATAGATGTTACTATAATGATCCTGCGATGCACGCCGACACACATGCACGCACGCACACACACATGTACACACGCGCACGCATATACACACACACACAATCTCTCTCTCTCTCTCTCTCTCTCTCTCTCTCTCTCATACTGTTAGTATCATTTTTGTTTCATTTGAATTGTTAATGTTACATGTAGTGTGTGAGGTAAAACAATAAGAAGGATCAAACAATTTACAATGATTTGATTGTTTCGCATCACATACTATACGACCCATTAAAGAGAGAGAGAGAGAGAGAGAGAGAGAGAGAGAGCAATACATTACTTTCTATGTTTATGGTATTTGCATCTGAGTTAGGATTGATTACGGAAGATATGCCGTATAACAGTCTTTCACCAGGGGTATGCAATAGGGATTTTTTTTTTCAGGCAAATTTTGTTTAAAAAATAATATCCTCCCGCCTCAAACCCCAGTTCTCAACTAAAATCGAATGAATTTACAAGCCTTTTTTATGTCATAATACCGGGATTTCTCCTAACTAATAATTGCAGGACCGAAATGTTCATCCGACTGCCGCTTTACTCAGACAGGGCTCTATACCCTTTTAGAAGTCGACGGTCGTTTCCATGAAAAAAAAATCTTCAGGTTATATCTTTAAACAGTCATTGCGAAATATCAACATTAAAACTTCATAAATGCTTGGCATTCTGGGTAAAAATTTCAAAAGACGACATTTTGAAATATTTTCTTATCATTACATGCAAATTGTCTCCTAAGGTGAACATGGGTTTTGACATTTCATGACAATTTGCATGAAATGCTAAAGCCTATGTTCGTGGAAAAATAAGAAAAAAAAAAATACTTTAAAATGTCGTCTGCCATATTTCAAAATGTCGTCTGTCTGAATTATCATCGTGTAGCAAGTATAAGCTTTCCTAAAGCCATGGCTAGCCTTATTGCATGCAAACAATAATATTAAACTGGCGATATATCTGTTTGTTTATGTTGAGGTTTTACGGCCCAGTCAACCCAGTGGGATCATGTCGAGCGCGGTCAGTTTACCTAACCACACGTTTACTGGGCAGGCTTAGTCCTCTAAACGGTTAACCAGTATTGTGCACATTCTTTCGCCAGAAACTGACAACTGCCCTTCTTGAATCAGCGGAAGGGAGAGAATGACCGTAGAAAATATTTCATGGTCAATCTCCACGAAAGAATGTTGCCGACCTCGGCGGGGGTTGAACCCGCGACCTCCTGGTCTCCAGTCGGACGGCGCATCCAGCTGAGCCACCGAGGCCGGCCGACGATATATCTGCTTGATAGAAAAGACACAATTCGGGAAACTCGGAATATTTAACCAATGTTAGTAGACTCCCGCACACCGACTGGAGTCAAATTTCAATTTTAGGTATGCCAGGCTATGTGATTTAGATATTCTTAAAGAAAAAAATGGTTAAAATATTTGCAAACAGGGGAGAACCAGATCAGGCGCCAAATTCTGCACTGTTTGCCAATTACCCTTTTGTGGGTATCCAGACTGAAATGAATTAATAAACGTAACTAACCTGTCCGCATATGTAAAGTTTCTTAATCCATTCGGAGATTTTTGAAAATTCATATAAGGGTCACTGATGAGGCCTAACTGGCCGATACCAACTGGTCTGGTCAAAATAACATGACACGTAAGTTGTTTTCTGTTTTGTAAGTACATTCGACTCTCGTTATATCGAATCTGCTTATCTCGAAAAGCCGCTTATCTGGAAGTAAAAACCTGGTCCCTGTTTTAACATGGAAATCTAACAAAAGATAACAAAATATTGTAGAAAAGAGGAGAAATTGCTCCTAAGGAGCAATTTCTCCTCTTTTACACAATATTTTCAATACAATTTCAGGGGTCAAATTGCATATCCATTTGTGAAATGTGGCAGTTAGATTTATTTTTACTCATTTCTGCAAATCTGATATGTCGAAATACGGACATCCCGAAGTATTTGAGAGAGTCCCTTGGACTTGAGATAACGAGAGTCGAGACTGTATGTTCATGGCTTTAAAGGGTAATTCCTTTTAGAATCTGTTTATTTAAAAAAGCCGCATTTTGCAAAATACGTAACGTATACAGCTAACAAAGAACAGCAAGGACCGAGATCATCCTGCACAAACTCTTACATCGATCATGACCTTCGCTTTTTGTTTAGTATACCACTTTTTATGTTTCTGTAAGCTAGTAGCGAAGACGTTCATACTGCGTGCAAAATCACAAGCTGTTGTGGGCTTTCGCTTATCGGTTACATCTTAAGGAGAATGGACATAATTTCAGGGGAAGCAACTCTGCCAAATTTGTTTTGCCTCCCTTCTGAAAATGGGTCCATTCTAAAAATAAATAATAATTTGCAATTAATAGTAAATTTTCCGCCATTTTTGTACAAGGAAGACAAATTTTAGGAGCGACTGAAACCAGCTGTTTTCTGGACTAGACTAGCTGCCTTTGGCCTATTAAGCCTCATTTTTTTTTAATCAGCAAGGTGAAGTTGGTTTGATTTTCGTTTTTCGCTTTTCGTTTTTCGTTTCCCGGATTGAGATGATTGATCACAGAAGGTATTTCTGCAGCATTCTGTTTCCGAAGAAGTGTCGTATTGTTTGCAAGGAACACCGTTATATATAGATTTTGTTGGACTTCACTTTTGTGTGAAGTCACAGAAGTTGTCTCTCTTGTCAAAAATGGCGAAAATCAACCATACGTATCCATTCCCTTTAAATATAATGTTTAGAATGGACAATCGACTGAACCATTGTTTTTATCTTTACATCAATCTGAATGCAGAACATTGGCAAGGGATTTACACCTGTCCATTTTTACAACATGATTGCTTAAAAAAAATGCGGCTATGTCTAATTCATTCTTTATCTTAATTGAAAATCATAAATCAAAAACCCATAAATAATATACCATCTACATCTGAAATGTTATTTTGCGATAAACAACCCCGCCCCATTCACCACCCCTTTCTCTCGCGCGCTCACAAAACTGAAAAGAGCTGAAATGGCAAGTTTTCTGCAAAGGACTAGAAAATATCCGCTACACGATGGTGAAGTACGGGGAGACGTTCTACGGTCGCCGCACTACGATAACACTAGCTGGGAATGATGCTTGAAAGCAATGAATACGCTCACAATTCTAAAGACAGCCGAAGTGCAAAGTTTCCGAGGCCAAACTAGTTAGTGTTGGTCAATTACCGTAATACCTCTGTATTGGGACAGATAGGCCTATGCAAACAGTGTAGACACAGATCAGACGCCGCAGAATGCGGCGTCTGATCAGGGTCTACACTGTTTGCCATACACACAGCAATATTTTAGACACATGAACAGGTAGTAGAATGGATTGTTTCACATTTTAGGACAAGTATCGTAAGTAGATAAGGTGTCCCAATACTTAGGGTTATGACGGTAGGCCTCATCAGTGACCCTCATAAAGTGTTTTAAAATCCAAGATTTGGCTTATAGTTCACAGGCGATATTTCTGCAGCATTCTCCCATGACGTGACGTTTATTCAACGTCGCATCAACATCGATGCAACGTCATGACGTTGCATCGACGTTGATGCGATGTTGTATCAACGTTGCTTGCCCGCAGGGCTGTTTCCGAAGAGTATCATATCTTTATAGATTTTCTTGGACTTCAGTCAGCTGACGTTAAGTGCCGTGCGGTACCAATAAAAAGTCTCCCTGCATTTGATCATAATGCTGTTACTATTTTTATTTTCCATGGTCTCATTGATTCTTTCTAGACTCTTGGCAATTTAAGTTCCGCTTAGGCCTGTGTCGATAGCGTGTAGGAGCGGGCGTATGCAATCCCGCAAACTATATTGCTGTCATAAGAAGAGTCTCGATTTAAACCGAGACTCTGACTTTCATTCTTTTACGTGCTCTTGTTCGCAAGGCCAACCTTTATAGATTTTATTTCACTTCACTGCAGCTTGTGTTAAATGTCGTGTGACCAGTACTTCATCATAGTCCAGTAATTATCTTTAGCTCCAGTTGGATCTTTGAGCCAATTCTGGTACAGTCAAACCGCAATAGCTCGAACATCAATATGGTTCGTTTTCTATGGCTAATTCGAACTCGTTTTTGAGTCCCTACGAAATTGTCCGAAACGGTTAAGCCATATCGTTCTAAACATGAAGCGATTTGAAACAATTTCTGCCGTAATGTTTCAGATGACAGAAAGTAAACTGTTTTAACAAATCATACATATGTAGTAATTCTATTTGTTGTACATTTGATCAAAATCAGATTAAAAACTGTGAAAATTATTCGTTTTGAAATTTTGAGATAACTGTTGTTATGGTTGCCTATATTTTGACTACTTATTGAGATCCTATGACGTCTAGAAGGTGTTGAGCGAGATTACTTTTTCAGTCTTCCAGCTCCTAATCAATGAATAAATATCCAATTCTGATCACATTATCACAAATAAAATATATGTATTTAACCCTTTCATCCCTAAATGTCTGAAGTGTGATGTTTCCAGCTTTGATCTGGTCAGAACCATTGTTCCAAATAGGGGTCTCAGTCAAAACTCATACCAGAATGGCAGTGTACATCCTGAAGACATGGCTCATTATGAGCCGTCTCATCAGGATCTACAGTGTTTTCAAAGACATGTTTTGTTCTGCAGGGCTGAAAGGGTTAGGCCGAGTGCTCTCTTCTACTCATCTATTAGGATAGATCCATTTACAGTTCAAGGAGTGTTTGATTCAGTTTACTATTTTGGGCGGTTGTCAAACCGCCACCAGATTTAACAGCGCATTTCGACAATCCGTTTTCCTGGTGCCACGGACCTAATAACTACCTTAAACCGCCCACTCCCACCTCCACCCCCACTCCCGCCCTCTTCAAACTAGTAAAATAGTTCCCTGCTAACGCTGATAACAACGCTAAATACTGCATTCAAACATATTAGATTACAGGGGTCCCATGATTTTTCATGCATTAACATTCGCCGGGTCCCGAGGAAGCTGTTTGAAAACGAGGCCACTAGGCTGAGTGTTCAAATATCTTCCGATGAACCCGGCAAATGTTATTGTAATGAAATAACCATGGATGGTCGTTATTCTTGCATAACTTACGATTCCAATGACAAATTTAGACGAAAACGGCTCCAGCTCCATAATAACTCTTAAAATGCGATTGTAAGACCAACTTGGCGGCTAGTTCAGAACGTTGGTAACAATGACGTCAGTCCCGTAAAGATGTTCTGACGTCATCATACAATTTCAGTATGCTATGTTCAGGGTGACAATGTTACGTCGCTCAACGTAACGTACACAAAGCAAGGCCCATCTTGTGGTATAAAAAAAAGGTTCAAAACCCATGTTCAAACAGCACGTGAATTCCATGATTTGAACATGGATTTTGTTTGAACACGGCTTCTGACCCATTCAAGAATTGCTTCGAACAGCTAGGCCTATGTTCAGAGGATTTTATGCAAGAATTAAACACTCTGATGCTTATAAATAGCGAATAAATAAACAAAACCACGGCAAACTTCAAACTTTTGAAGATATAAGATTTTAACCATATTGAGTACAATATCGGCAGATACGAGTCAAATCTGCAGCGTATGGTAACAGGCGTTGGGTAACAAGAGATAATTTTAGGAATTTGCAATAGAAGGGGGAGCTCCTTCAATGACACACAAAGTTAGGGGTTGAGAGGGGCAAAACCCACATGATATGAGGCTATAACTCACCTAACAATAAATATTCTGCGTGTCTTCTTGTTCTTTCTACTTATCTAGTGCCCTAGAAGTATTGCTTAAATTGACCAATTTGACCTAACCCTCTCGGTAATGTGAGAGGAAGGTTTTGCGGCAGCTCATTTCGTACCGTTACAACAGTTCGCATAAATTCTGCTTCAGGACATGCAAACAATAACAAATTAGTCATTAAAATACTTATTTTCTGCGATTTTTATCAGAATAATATAATTAAAGAACATTAACATGATTAATGACATTTCCTAAAAAATGTATGCTAGGACAAAGCGCTAAAACACGATATTGCTGCTATCTGGTGGTTGTGTTTGAGTTGTTTCCCTTGTATAGCTTAAGTCAGACTCTATAAGCAACGTGATATCATTCACTTTTATCAGTAAATTTGATACATTGCCTTCATGTCGGAGTAGATAGAAAGAACAAAAAAAAAAACATCTTCTATAATACTTTTAGGTCCAGAAAAAATGAAAATCGCGCAGCACGAATTTAATATTGCAGGAATCTGCATTTTTTTTCTGGGGCACTTCCGAGGCCACCAGATATCAATGCAAATCCCGCGATCTCGCGCCCTAGAATCATCTCTGAAAAAGTGTAGCCTGAGTCGCGGTCTTACTAAACACAAAAAGGACAGGAAATGGGCTAATGGGTACTCTGCGTGCGTGCGTGCGTGCGCGCGTGCGTGTGAATTTCAACGTAAATTCCAGTCAGTTCTTGAGGCCCCATTAGCATTCTCAGTGCTTCGATTATAATTATTCTGTAACATAAAATCCTGTATTTGAGGCAAACAGCGTTCTGTGGCGTCCGTGAGTCTGATCTGGGTCTATATATCTATTAGCCTAGGTCTCATTTTGAGACGCTACGTATTAATGGGTTAAAATAAGGAAACGAATCAGAACCGTTGGTCAAAACGAATTAGACGAGTTTGGCAGCGGGCGGGTTGTGAGTAGACGAATTATGAATAGACGTAATAGGATAAAATATATAAATCTAACGCGTTGATAACTGGGCCACATGGTGTGTGTGTGTGTGTGTGTGTGTGTGTGTGTGTGTGTGTGTGTGTGTGTGTGTGTGTGTGTGTTCAAAACAAACTAAACATAACACGACTCCCAAATAGTACAAACCATGCGACGGTTACGCTAGCGGTAAAGGTACACATTCCGCGCTGCAGACCAAAATGGATACCTTGCAAATAAAGTAGCTCGTGACAAACCGTCTCATCAGGATTTACACTGTTTTCCATTACATTATGTTGAATACGTTACCTAGAAGATGTGTTACGTTTTACAGAATCCCCTTGATTTGCACAGTTTCACTGATTTTAGGGTACAGTTTATAATAACATTATACAGTCGACTGTCCTTATCACGAAGTCCAAGGGACAATCAGAAATACTTCGAGATATCCGTGCCTCGACATATCAGATTAGCAGAATTGAGGAAAAAATAGACCGAACGACCACATCTAACAAATGAATATGCAATTTGACACCTGAAATTAGAGATATATTGAAAAGATTGTGGAAAAGAGGAGAAATTTGCTTCTTGGGAACAATTTTTCCTCTTTTCCACAATATTTTGTTACCTGTTGTTGGATTTCCATGTTAAAACCGGGACCAGATTTTTCACTTTGAGATAAGCGGTTATTCAAGATAAGCGAAGTCGAGGTAACGAGTGTCGACTGTAGTTTCGAAAAACAAATTTCTTAACAAGTGACTGGGAAAGTTGTAGAACATACATAGTAAATTTGAATTTCTCACTCATAATATTCAAAACATCTCTGAACCATTTGTTTATGCAGTTATATTCACAATTATATGTCTTGCCTTGCTTTTGTTAAATGTATGCAGCTACTATGGAAATATGATGTTATATACAGTCACTTAATACTTCCGCTGATTGAAGAAGGGCAGTTGTCAGCTTCTGGCGAAAGAATGTGCACAATACTGGTTAACCGCTTAGAGGACCAAGCCTGCCCAGTAAAAGTGTGAGGTAAACTGACCGCGCTCGACATGACCCTGTTGGGTTGGCTGGGTCGTAAAACCTCAACTCAAACAAAAAAAACTCTATTCAATAATATGCTTGCTTGTGTTTGTTCCTACTTACACATACACGGTTTAACGCAAATCAGTAAGACATCCTTTCCAGTGCTATGTCGTCGGAAAATGTCACCCGCAGTACTTAGTATGAAATATAAGGTTAAACAACAACATCATATCGGTTCTTTTTTGGTTTGGGTAATGTAGATAACGTAAATATCGCATAATTATGAAGAAAACAGACCTACAACAGACCAACAAAACACATTACAATTTTAATTGTAGTTTACTCAACCATCCTTGTTAATACTAGAAAAAGAAAATACCCATATCGAGCTACATATACTATTTTATTCAGTTATACGATAAACATTTTACATTTTTCTTGCGCCTAGTCGTCACAACTCATATTCAGTTAAGGTCCTGTACATGAAAAAAAAAAGAAAAGAAAAAAAAAATTCATACACACTGGAAGACAAAACTTCATGCTTTGCACAATTATATATTCAGTTCTTCTGACAGGAATATTTTAGTTTTTTATTTTGACAGTAAATACATTTACAAGGAATATCTATGATTTTGATTATATGCCATAAAATTATGAAAGTATTAAGAAAACTCAATTTTTATAGAACATATGAATTTTCATGAATTTAGCAAATAAATAAATAAATAAATAAAAGAACTAGGAAATGTATACAACGAGCCATAACAGACAAAGGCACTGACGGAATGATATAATGATCTTTCATCGACTTTGGGAATATTATACCCATCCAGAATCCCTAAGGTGTGGGTATTGGGGTGTTTTGGCAGACAGCTCAGTCTTTAATGGAGGCATATTATTGATGAAAATGAAAATGGGGTTAATATAGGGTAAGGATGCTCATAGAAAGATTAAATATACATCACCGTAAACGACCTTTATTGTGTTTGTTTGTTTTATTCTGGCTTTACGTCGCTTTCAACAATCTTTCAGTCATATCGCGACTGTGTCTGGATGTGGCAGGGAGCTCAATGCTCACTTTTAGGGTGCTGCCTCACTGAAATATCACTTGGCATGATATTCCACCCAGTCACATCATACAGACACTGAGCTGACCAGTTCTGATTCCTAGCTCTATTTTCTTTATGCTGAGCGCCAAGTGAAAGAGCAGCTAGTACTATTTTTTAAAGTCTTTGGTATGACTCGGCCGGGGATCGAATCCGCAACCTCCTGGTCACAAAACGGACGCTCTACCAGCTGAGCCACTGTGCCGGTACCCTTTATTGAGGTTAAGACATATTAAAAATTACACACTGCGATATTTTTTTTTTTTTTTTTTTTTTTTTTTGTTGTTGTTGAGATACATACTTATTTATTGAAGGTGAAAGCCAAGTTTTTAAAAGGTAATCTAGGTTACGCATTTAATAACAGAAGCCATGGTCATCCGAATTTCTTCAAATTAGAAAGATATATGTTTCTTCTGAAAACATTTTACAAATTATTCACAGAAAAAAAAAAAAAAAACGACGCGTTTTATTACACCATGATTATTGAAGTTAAAGGGCAAATATAAAGGTTTAAATTCTACTAAATATTTAAGGGCACTTCAGTAAGGAGGTGACTGCCGAAAACCGCATCCAAACATCTTAAATGGTTTCTGAAATATTGCGATTTGAAATTTGATATTTAACATCCAAGAGGATTGAATTTAGGATGCCTCATTAATATTCATGAGCCTTTTTATGACATCATAAGGGAACAGTAAAATTTTAAACTTTTTTAAATTGCCAATATTTTTTGCTCTTTAATCTGCATCAATTCAGTTTTCATATTGTTTAATTTATTCAGCTCCTTTAAACTAATATACATAGGAATTTAGCTCTTATTTTCCGTTTAAAGTGTTACATTTCAAATTTAAAAATTTCATTTAAATAATTTAAAATCCAGTTACAATGCTTAATAGTTAGCCAAAATTGACTTTTTTGGTATTCATTTATATGATATACACCCAAAATTCACTATTATTAAAAAAAACTTACGAAACTTACGAAAAATTTAATATTAGTCAAGTTTTAAACATTTTAAAATTTAGCTTTAAATTTAAATAACAGATTAAATTTTGAGTTAAATTCTCTATTCATGGGCTTATTTGTGGACAGAGACCAATTTCAATAACGGTTAAGGAGAAAAACTGTGTAGCATATAAGGAAATGCAGAATATTCCTGTTTAAAATTTCAATTTAAAATTTAAGTTCCACTATGACATCACAGAATATTGGTAATGTATTCTTTAGGATATAGCCGTTCAGAAAATATGTCTGTAAAATTCCCTGGGATGATACAGGTGGCCGTATCAGACTCATAGCCTATACAGCACTAGAACGGACGGACAGAAACATAATAAAATAAATTGCAATGTATGCAGCAAACAGCACAGAATACATGAACTTTCATGCCGGTGTTGAAAATCGTCAGTTGACAGCTTGTCGATGAATTAGGCAACACAAACATTATTACAAACATTATTATTATTATTATTATTATCCCCATATTTTAGTTAACTATATATTATTATTATTATTATTATTATTTTAGTTAACTATATATATTTGGATATACATGTATTATGTTGTGTTTGTTTTCAGCGAGGATCAGCCGTGGTGAACGATAGTCGTCTGTTGTAGCTGAGCCTTGAATATGGGCTATTGAATGGGGAAAGAATACGTGCGCATGCATATCTCTCTCTCTCTCTCTCTCTCTCTCTCTCTCTCTCTCTCTCTCTCTCTCTGTATGTATGTATGTATGTATGTCGCACTTTCTCGCTCTCTCTTCAAAGGAAAATAATTAATCAAATCGGGGGCAATTATAAAGTGACAATGAGGGTAATTTTCTAATCAATATTTTAGTATTATTATCCTTTAAAGTCGGTATTTTTTAAAAGGCGTCTTTAAAATTTTACTACTAATTAAAACAGTCATAAAGCCCCAGTTAAGGGCAGAATAACAAAAGCATTTTTCCGTGTCGTTACTGATCAAAGAAGACAATTTGTTGCAATTACCTATCGGCCATCTTCACCTGTTTATATTGTTGTTCAAAACATCATTTTGATTACAGGTAAATAGACACCGGTAGACTTTAACAAGATAATTGGCGGTCGGATCCTTTGTCACGCGGAAGAAACGATTAATCCTCACCCGGCCCGGGGCTAAACAACAATCACCGCCACCTTTTTTAATACAATCAACAAACAATTGGGTATGTTAAGTGTTTCAAAATAAGATTATGCGCTAAATTCCGAAAATAAATTAGCAAAATAAATATATAAGTAAATCCATCTAACATTAGTAAATAAATAATGCATTTTAGGTGATTCTACCCACCCCTTTTTACGAGAGAGAGAGAGAGAGAGAAGAGAGAGAGAGAGAGAGAGAGTATTAACTCTATAATAATGAGTTTGTACCCTTTTTCAGAAGGGGCTTGATGTTTAGGAAAACAATCAGGAAGTCACAAAAGTTTCATGTCTTTAACGATCCCTCGTCAAAAATAGCAGAGTATCTACTGAATGTATCCAGATGCTCAAATACCGTAATTATTGTAAATATTCGCACAGAATTTCTGAGGGAACAGTTTCCAGGTGTGGGTCCAGATGGGACTCCTGTGGTTCAGTGTAACCGCCTCTCTAAGCCTAAATAGAATTTCGATATTATTGGGAAATACTGTAGGTATTTCACATACATTTTCTATAGAAATGCTCAAGTCGAGCCCCTCTGTAAAGTCGAAACCCGGATCCGGCCCTAGTTCAGATCCCAATCAGACTCTCTCTACTTTTTTTACTTTCTTCCAGCATCTTTAGGTATCATCTGCTAGTCAAATGATAGACGTATAAGGTCTGGTGATATTTGAAATCTTATTCATGATGGTATCTTTTAGTACATAATATGAATAAAGGTACCCTTCCTCTCAATCAATATATTTCTCTTCAGCTACCTCATCAGTCGTAGATGTTTGAGTCAGCATAAAAGAAAATGTGGCATGGCATAGTGGCATAAGATAAAATATGGCGTGGTCGGTTTGGCATGGCATGGCATGAAAATGTATGTGAAATACCTAACATCTACGACTGATATCAGTCAAGTTAAATGAGTTTGTACAAAAGTTCGGACAAGCATGGCTGCAAGGATAAGTGTCGGGATATTTGGCGTTATCACGACCGATTCTAATACATACTGTATCATTACACACATACGCACGCACATTACGTTAACAAGTCCATGCAATATGTACCCTAATGTTCCTCTATAAAACAGAATGAAAACATGGGCATTATGGGTCTACGTCATTTTGGCATATGCGGGCAGCGAAGGCCCATTCGCACAGGCTAATCAGGGCCGTCACTGTCCGCTAACAGAATCGTTGGCAACTACAGAATGTATGAATCGAGAGCAAAGACCCGGATGATTGTTGTGCATGCGCAGAATGATCTAAATCTGCACATTTTGCGCATATTCGAAGGCACTTTTTAGCTTGTTTTTTTTTTTCAGAGGTTAGCTACTTTTAATCTAGCCTTTGAATTTGTTGGTTACTTTTAGCAGCTGTTTGACTGTCTAATGTGTCTTAATGTCACACACACACACACACACACACACACACACACACACACACACACACACACACACACACACACAGCTATCACTAAGAAGTATACACTTTACTTTATATAGATGTGTTCACACACGCACGTACGCACGAACACACACAGACACACACTATGCATTAGTCGAAATGTTTTACTTAAATGTGATACAGATTGAACGATTGTTCACATTTTTTATCTTTACAACAAATCTGAATGCACGACATTTGCAAAGGATTGTGAAATTAAAGGATTTACACCTGTCCATTTTTACAACATAACTGCTTAAAATAACATGCGGTGCTGTCTGAATCATTCTTTATCTCAATTGAAAATCATAAATCAAAACCCATAAAAAATATACAATCTAAATCTAAAGCGTCGTTTAGCGATAATCAAATCTCTCGCTCTCTCCTCTGAACATTTGCTGTTAGCACATGGAAAAACAGCTCCTTTCTCATGACTCGGCTCATATGCGTTTGAGGAGAAACAAGAAAAATATTTGTCCTGCTAACCCTCTTATGAAGATCTATGTATACCATGGAATTTTCACTTTAATACGGAAAATGAGGAAGATTTTTGTTAATCATATACAAGCGGAAATAAAAAAACGCACGTTTTAAAGAAATGATTTCCATCAAATGTTTTAACGTATGTGTACTTTAAACAGTTTTGACAGATTTTTAATGAAAACTTTCATCCTATACCAGTTACCACGTCCACAGTGACGTTTATTGGTTCCTCAACAAAAAAAAAAAAAAGCTATGACACCAAAACCGAACGCGTTTTTTTTTTTATTTCCTTTAGTATACTAAGACAGACACATTGAAAACCAGGGCCCAGTTGTACAAAGCGTCGTTAGCTTAACGAGCTCGTTAAGGGTCATTTCGTTAACTGTTTTAGCGGATTCAATACACAATATTCTGATATTTTTTGCTGACAAAATGTGAGTAGCTTTTGCACTCACATTTTATCAGCAAAAAATTTCAGCATATTTGCATATCACTCGATGTAGATTTTAACGAATCGTTAACTAACGACATCATTAGATTTGAAAAACTGGGCCCAGGTTTAAAAACTGCAAATTCTGACCCCTACCCCTTATATTGTATACCCCTGCATACTCCCTGTTTTTACTATATATTATGGTGGAAAATGAGGTTAAATATAACATATTACATAGACTGTTTTGGCAGTTACTATACAGTAACTCATCATTACGAAAACGTGCCTATATAATTTTGACCCTCTTAAACCCCACTTTTATATAGTAAAACTGGGGTTTACAGGGGTATATATTATTTTTCTTATTTCTGCTCAAAAAACATAGATTGTGGGTACTCGTTAGAACCGCCTCGCTGAGGCGGTTCTAACGAGTACCACAATCTATGTTTTGAGCAGAAATGTGAAAAATACCAGATTTTTTCATCTGAAATTTGACATTTTTTGGTGGTAAAATTTTCGGAGTATTTGAATAGGCGTGTTTTCATAATGTTCTCCCCGTCAAATGGTATATCAAGGGTCAGGTACGACCATCCTTTATTACATAGACTTGTTAACAATTAAAAAATGTTTTCATACGATACCATATATTTCATGTAGAGGTATAGTTTCGGACAAAAAATGAAACAGTATGTTTATGTGTGCTTCGTGCAAATATAGTGATGCATGTTTGAAGGGGGTTGGTACATTTTATGTGGAGGCAACCCTTTCAAAAATTGACTTTGTACCTTCTGAAAAGAGTTTTTCAGTAAAAGGAAATCTTTGCTCCCAAGAGGGAGCAAAGATTTCCTTTTACAGAAGAACCCTTTTTGTTCGGTATAGAATAGACCCCTTTTCAGAAGGTGCTTGGTGTGCAAGAAAGGAAACAGAAAGTCACTAAAGTTGTCTCCCCTGTGAAACATGGCGGAAAACTACCAAGTATATCAATTACTACCAGCGAGTCCGCAGATTAGGGCCATCAAGAATTCGCTGCTCCCGAACAACATTTCTTAAAACAAAAATGTTTTTTATATTCTACCTACTTTTATCTGTGTCTATGTCAAGGCATGCTTTTCATAACGACATGCTTATGTTTTCATGCAGCAGGTTTTTTTTTCTTTTTTCTTTTTTTTTTTTTTTTTTTTTTCCTAAATGTGTTTGATCTTTCTATATGTTATAAAACCTGGGAGAGCATCTTCTGTAAAAGCATGTCTATTTAATACGTATAATTCTACTTTCAGAAGAAAAAATAAAAAAAAATAAAAAATAAAATAAACTTTACAAATTTTCTAAAGACCTCTTTCCAGTTTCGTGTTGGTTTGGAAGTATTGCACCATTTATTTACCTATCTTGCATGAATGAAACGAGCGGGTGATTTAATGTCGACAGCCCTTCGGACAAACCTTTGTATCGTGTTATCCAGGATTACTTCACAATGCACCATTCTGAGCTTCAGTTTCAACCCCTCGTGGAAACACAAACATTTCTAACTGCTGAAGTGAAAGAGACGTAATATATATTTCCAAATATACGTAGACGTATATGAGCCGTAACGTCAGAAAACGTACCCTCGGACATGTGCACCCAGAAAGGATCAGAATCTTTACTGGGTGCATTTTGGATAACCAATGATGCAAAGTTTCTGCATACGGACACTGAACGAAGGTTCTGATCAGAATGCGCGAATGCACAGGCTGATAAGAATCTTTGTTGCGCTTACATGTCCGAATGTAGTTTTTGTCGCGTTGCGGCTCACATGCTACGATGGAGACCAAGGAAACGTACTGTTATTTTAAATGCCCAGCTCCGACTATGCATCAGAACTTGAACATTGTGCTGAATGAAACTCCAAGGCACTGGTAGGACTTTTCGTGTTCAAGGCCCTACTACAATAGCTAGTACTCTCGCTGTACGAATGTGTAAAATATATAACCATCAATAGGAGAGAAGGATCCTTGGCGCATATGTGAACAACGAAGGCCCAGTCCAGCCTATGCATCCATACAGTCTGATCAGGGCCCTCATTGTCCGCATACAGAATCATTGGATTCTGTAAAATATATCGGCGACCAGAGAAAGCCCAGATCGGACTGCGACAGTGCTATGCTCTGCGGGGCTTTTTCCCCCTATTCGTTCACTTATGGTTGTGTCTAGTAGAGCCTGTCCAGCATTGTAATCACCTTGTTGGGGAAGATGGAACTGGTTGCTTCACTTTTCATTACGAAAACACGCCTATTCAAATATAGAGAAAATTTCACCTTAAAAAATTGAAAATTTATAGATAAAAAAAAACTTTTCATATTTCTGCTCAAAGCATAGATTGTGGGTACTCTTTAGAACCGCCTCTATGTTTTTTAGCAAAATAAGATAAACATAATGTATATCCCTGAAAACCCAGTTTTACTATATAATAGTGGGGTTTAAGGGGATCAAAATTATATAGGGATGTTTTCGTGATGTATTTGGACTCTGGCTTGTGTACTGTCTGTCAAGGTTTGATTGTTCTTCCTCTCGGTGTTACTTGTAGGATATGAACTGTGACTGTGTCTATACCTGGACACCTTCTCTACCATTTTTCTCTTTTCGCATATTTTCCAGTGATTCTGTAATGACTTTTTCTCGTGTTCCGACTTAAAAAGTCTATGTTGGCATGCGTTGTAAGTTCCATTTTTCTGGCGTCCGGGCAAGGCTCACGTAATAAGGTGTTGTGTGTCGCGGTATCAGATTGCCTTCCTCAGATACCATCTACTGTCTTGTTATCACTGAACAATAGCACCCCGGGGCTCCTCTCTCCATCCCCGGGGCTCTACATGGTCTTGCGAGATTTCGGTTTTTATTGTTTCATTAATGTAAAATCAACATAAAATTACCTTAAACTATAGGTTCGCCTTGGTGTGTGGTTTCGAAACCTGTCTTGTTAGAATGATTGATCGGACATATCTTTAGCTTGTCAATAAAATCATTTTCTCGCAGGCTTTCTTACATGATAAACATTTTTTGACAAATTTCTTCTCGAACACCTGTCAGCTAGGAGAAATAGATTAATTTGTTTCACTTCGAAAAGAATATATGCCTCATCACACTAAAATAGACCATACGCGATATGTGAGCATGAAGTCCAGTTCCGCCTTCTCATCCCTGCGGTCTAGTTAGTCCCTGCCATTTCTGCCAATATATTGACTGTATTGAGTTGTCATTCAGGTGATCAGTGATAGCTCTGATCACACTGCAGATGTGCAGTGCGCAGTCCAATCTAGGTCTCCAGTAAGGGCCCCTTTTTTGCTTTATGAAGTTCATACAGAAATGCAATGTCACTTTGGTATTCTTAAATACGTTTGACAAGTATGATGTACGATTTTTGCACTGTTATATCGGGTAAATATTTCTTTGAGTTATGGTAAAAAAAAAAATGTTGATCTGTCGCATAAACACAGATAGGGCGCTTTTTCATCCGAAAAATGCTGATATCTTTCTTATTTCTCCACGAAAACATACGTTGTGGGTACTCATTAGAAGCGCCTCGGCGAGGCGCTTCTAATGAGTACCACAACATATGTTATCGTGGAGAAATAAGAAACATATTATGTGAATATCCCCTCTTATCTGTAGCTATGCTGTCGGTTAGTAAATTAATACAAAGTCTCACCGTGCAGATCACAAGCTAAATTAAACAAGAACAGCCGACAATTTAGCAGACGACAACTTGATTATATTCTTGTTTTTCCTAGAAAATAGGCTTTGAGACAATTTGTCAATGCTTATTTTCTTGATAAATAAGAAAAATATTTCAAAATGTCTAGAATGGTAAAATGGAAATAATAGATTAAGCTGCCATTTTTCACAAATGGAGACAACTTTTGCGACTTTCCATTTTCTTTTCTGCACACCAAACCCCTTCTGAAAAAGGGTCTGCTCTAAAAGGGGAGCAAATTCTTTCCTGTTAAAGAAGACCCCTTTTCATAAGGGGATCAAAACAGTTTTGACACAGCTGTCTCCCTGAAAGTGTGTTATTCCGCTGAAATAAACCAGCGTAGGACAAAACCAACAAAATGGCATGTGCGCCCAGCGAAGACTCAGATCAGTCTGGGCATCCGCCCAGTCTGATCAGAGTCTTCCCTGTGCACTCAATGGGTGCTAAGGACCCAAGCTTTCTTCGTGCGGACAGCGACGACTGATCAGACTGGGAGGATGCCCAAGCTGATCTGAGTCTTCGCTGGACGCACATCTTTTGACATGAGATGGTTGAGCCAGCGCGCGATAAAACCTACAATAAGACCTGTGTAACCAGCAAAGACTCAGATCAACCTGTACAGCCACCCACTATATCAAGAGGTCTCGTTTATCCCTCGTTGGTTAGCTTGGGGGCTGTAGAAGGCACATGCGATCAGCGAATACTCTGATCAGACTGTGCGGATGCACAGGCTGATCTGAGTCTTCGCTGGTCGCACGCCTTATTGTAGGTTTTGTCGTGCGTTGGCTCAAATAGTAATTGAAAGTTCCATGTAGATTCGTAGATGGTGAACTTATTTTGCTATCATAAATGCTATTATTACACACACACACACACACACACACACACACACACACACACACACACACACACACACACACACTTTTTGATAGTGTTAACTTTGAGCACTCTTAGGGCAAACAGAAGGCAACAAACTACTGATACATTATTTCCCATATGTTCCCAGAAATCAGGGCATGAAATGGCATGCCTTGTTTTCTGTAAGACTAAGTAAAATAAAAGAGTAGTTTGCAGCAATACACACCCAGTCCAGAGAATTATAGGTATCTACAGCTTAATTAAACCTATCTTGTGATTCGTATAATAAAGAGAAACTTTGTACTGTGGACTCAGTTTTTATTCTCTTGACTTTCCCATGGGCTGGGAATGAATTAAGGTTAAAGTTTAACCCTTAAAGCGCTAATCACAACTACAGCAGACGACACGATTTTCTTTCTTTTTTTTTTTTTTGTTAGTCAGAGAAAACTGTTATCAGTAAGCAATTCGATTCCACCCCTGGAGAAAATTCCATGTGAAATCTCAAGTCTGAATTCTCTAAAAAATAACAAAATCAATTTTAGAATGTCGTCTGCTACAATTTTGTTTAGTGCTTTTAGGGTTAAACACAAAACCAATGCAGTGTCTGTGGTTAATAATAATAATAATAATAATATGCTTTCCCAGACGTAGATACATTCTCATTTCTTATAAAACATATGGTTTAATAACGGAATTAGTTCTCTTTTACCATAATTGAATGATTAGTTTTCAAAATAAATATTTGAAAGCATTATAGAATTTATAATATTTTGTTTTTCTAACCCCAGTCAAATATGTCAATATTTTCCGATTGATTAATACGAATCAATCAGGCATGAAGTGGATTTTTTAATTTCTGAAAGAGACATTTTTTATCCCCAATCAAAATAGCCACAAGGCGATTGGTCGAAATGGAATGGACAGGAAATAAAGGCGAGCCACTTGACCAATCAGCGAAGCTCATTGTCTGGATATAGCGCGCTTGAGTAATTCTTTTGGTATAATATCATATGACTTCTGTAGGATATTAGGAAGTTAAGCTTTTCGTTGTCTTCGCGTATGGTTCATTAGTTGTACAGTTATTATTAATCACAGTGATTAACTTTAACTTAAAGTATATTGGATTATTTCGAATTTAACAATTCTAGCTAGGGAACGCTTATCAAAATACAAATAACGATTAATCATTGACGCTTCTGTATTTGTCAATTGGAACATTTCTGTTCTTGTTACTATCTATAACCGCATGATTTACAGTGTTAGTGGTTAAGTCACTCAAATCATCTTTATTGTTGTAGACAGATCTTAACACTCGTGAATTGTGAAATCCACTGCTATTTCTACAACTGCAAAAAATCAAGGTATTGACCCGTGGATAGAAGTTTAAAGCTAAATACGGACTAGTTAGTGATATTTTTCGTGTTTGCAATTCTTGTAGACAGTGCTATGTAATTTAATATGTGTTGATCTGTCAGATCATTCATAAATAACATTTCATTCATTCATAACTGTGTATTTTTGGACTTACATCGACAGTATGGGAGGTGATTCGAGCCCAGGTGTGTCGAGGGCGCTGGGAGTGTTGGTCTGCTTCATGATTGTCCAGTCGGTACAGGCATCGTGGTGGTAAGTTCTTTTAATATTTATATTACTTTTATTGCTGGTTGTCATCATTATTATTATTAATTCCTGATATATGACATTACTACCATTATACTGGTGTATTACCAGGAAACTACCATACTTTGAACACTTTAACTCCTTCCGTACTTGTCCTAAATTTGAACAAGTTCATTTTTCTACCTGTTTACATGTCTGGAAAACTGTTAAGTGGCAAACAGTGTAGATCCTGATCAGCCGCCGCGATTTGTTGCGGCGTCTGATCTGGGTCTGCACTGTTTGCTCATGTCTGTTTCTCCCAATATACTATTAAAGGTTAATACTATAGATTGCACAATGAACCTTAAGCCAAATAAAAATATATGTGTTTAGGGTATTAACATGCTAGAAAAAAAAGGTAGGGTAGGTAGGAATTTTTCTTTTTTTCCCCCCATTTTTGTAATTTAGAATTATACCATAATTATCAAATATATTTGGACTCCGCACATAACTCACATAAAATGTTATCAAATCTGTTTGACTATCCTTAGATGTATCTGAAAGTACCGACAGAATGGCAAACAGTGTAGACCCTGATGAAACTGCTAATATGAGCAGTTTGATCTGGGTCTACACTTTTGCTCAGACCTTCTTGTCCGAATATTAAGCATAAATATTTTATCCATGTACCACCTACGTTTTCTTTGAGAAAGCATGAAAAAAAAATCCTAGGTTTCACCAGGAAAATTACGCAGGGTAGGGAACCCTAAACACACATACATTTTTTCATTATTTGGCCTTATTGTGTATGTGCACAGTGAACATTCAGATCATCCTGCACATGCGAACTGACTGATCTGAGTCTTCTCTGGACACTCGCTTGATAGGAAAAGACTCCAATGTAGACGGAAGGGAAGTCTGATTTGGGTCTTTTCTGGGCGAACACACTATAGGGTAATTTGTCTTACGTACAGACTCGTCAATATCACTTATGAATTTACGTAGACTCTTAGATAACTGATCAATTAGTAAAGCCCCTTACCACTGAAGCGCCAGTCGCAACACCAGCAGACAATGTTGAAGTATATTGTTTTATTTCATTATTATTTTTTTTTTTTTCAGATAAAATAATGCTTGAAATTTCCTGTGAATCGACTGCCTAGCAGACGATTCACATGAAATAAAAAGCCTCATTATCTCTGAAAATTAGATAAAAAACACTTTTAAAATGTTGTCTGCTAAAGTTTGCACAGCACTTAACGCTTAGCACTCTTGGTAAAAAAAAAATCAGCAGACGACATTTTGAATTATTTTTCTCAGAAAACAGGATTTGACATTTCATGCCAGGAAACAATTTGCATGAAGTGTCAAATCCCGTTTTATGGCAAAAAAAAAAAAAATATATTGTCAATTTGTCGTCTGCTGGATGTGTCCAGAGAGTGGTAAGGTTCAAGTGTTAAAATAATAATAAAAAAAATGGAAACAGGTGCATTGAAAGATTTACAAGATTCACAAAAGTCTTCTTTAATGAAGCAAAACAGAAAAAAAATAACATAATTAGAAAACATCGCTACTTGAGAACTTGTTAATTCTGGCCTCATTACTCCAGACCAGATAAGGAGACATTTTTTTTTCTTATTTCTACTAAAAAAATAATGTGGGTGGGTACGCATTTGAATCGCCTTGCTCAGGGGTTCATGATGATTACTCACTACAGAATTATTCTGTAAAAAGAAATAATCAAACTCTTTCAATCTCCTCTCAGTGAGGCCTGTGCAAAATATGAGGTTAATAATAACAATAATAAAAAAAATACAGTCAACTCTCGTTATCTCGAATTCCAAGGGACTCTCTGAAATACTTCGAGATATCCGTACCTCGACATATCAGATTTGCAGAGTTCAGGAAAAAATAATTCGATTAACCGCATTTAATAAATATATATGAACTGGACTCTTGAAGTTAGAGATATATTGAAAATATTGTGGAAAAGAGAAGAAATTGCTCCTTAGGAGCAATTTCTCACCTTTTCCACAATATTTTTACCTGTTGTTAGATTCAGGGACCAGATTTTCACTTCGAGATAAGCGGTTATTCGAGATAAGCGAGTTCGAGATAGCGGGAGTCAACTGTAGTACGTATTAAATTCTGAAAAAAAAAGGTACTGTGTACTTAGTTTTAACAAAATGCTTACAATGTTCTACTCAAATTTTCAAATTTTTATCGAGCATATGTATAATAATAACACGTTTTCGACCATCCAATTAAAAAAAACTAAAAATAAAAAAAAACTGGCGATTAAGTGCAAACATATGGATGATCAAAGGAAACACGTTGGTAAATTGTGCTCATTTATCGGCAATATTATTTCACAGTTTTATACATAGTAATTGTCCACATATAATACTTGTTTGTTTATTTATATGGCTTTCAAAGTTTACACCGCTACAGATGGCTAGGCGAGAAATTTCGGAATTAAGTTTGATGAATAAATCAACTTGATATAGATTAGACTGCAAACAAATGTTCCAAAACACAAACATACTTTCACACTAAGACTCTACCCAGACTATTCACACCCTTTCATTCAAGATGAATTTAGTCAGCTATAATTTGGACATATGGTTGTTTCCTGACACCAGTTGACTTTCACCATTTAATTTATTAGATCGTTTAAAAAATTATCACTTTTCCGTTAAAAGGACATTTTGCTCATAGGTACATAAATTACAATTATCCGTGAGAAATCTATGAATCCTCGCACACCATGAAAAAAGGGCAAACGTGGCATATGCGAACAACGAATTCCCAGATTAGCATGCATACCTGATCACTGGAATCAGAATCTTCTTTGTTCATTAATATGTTCTGCAGTGCTCAGATTCTGTAATCCAACAACAAAGATCCTAATCTGCGATGCGAATGCACAGGCTGATCTGGACTGTCGTTGCCAGTATATGTGATATACGCCGTTTTCTCCTGACACGGCCCATTTCCGTTTTCCTTTCAATTTTATGTAATTTATCTCCCATTAGTTTTCCCAATGACCAGCTAGCCATTGATTTCATTTCCTTCCTCCCAAAGTTTTAAATAGTTTTAATAACTTTTAGATGATTTCAATGAATTTGGAGCATAACCAAAGATTTTATCATAGTTTTTTTCTTTTTTTTTAGTATTGATATTTGGGAGAATGTGGGCATCAACAATGCTTAAGCAACCACATTACGAAAACACGTAAACCGCATTACGAAAACTATTCAAATATATAGAAAATTTTACCTCCAAAAGCTGAAAGTTTTCAGATAAAAAAAAAAACACCTGATATTTTTCATATTTTTGCCCAAAACATAGATTGTTGGTACTTGATAGAACCGCCTCGGCGAAGCGGTTCTAACGAGTACCCACAATCTATGTTTTTGATCAGAAATAAGAAAAATAATGTATACCACCGTAAACCACAGTTTTACTATATAAAAGTGGGGTTTAAGGGGGTCAAAATTATATAGGCATGTTTTCGGGATGATAACGAGTACCACAGTCTATGTTTTGAGCAGAAATATGAAAAATATCAGAATTTTTATCTGAAAATTTTCAAATTTTGGTGGTAAAATTTTCAGTATATTTGAATAGGCTTGTTTTCGTAATGTACGTATACAGACTTGAACAAACAGTGTAGGCAGTGTGTTCTGTGGCGTCTGATCAGGGTCTGCACTATTTGTCACTGATCCAGCGGCACTAGTCACAATAGTAAAGTTTTAGTACAAATAATGGAAAACATGGTAAGGTGTTCAGATGTCCGCATATTTAAGGTAAATATGGTGAAAATAATAGAGAATATAGCTACTGACATTTGTTTTGCAGGACCTGGCAGTCCGATGGCGTCGATACCGCCAAATGAAATTTCAAGCCCGAAAGGGAGCAAATTGTTTTCTTTTAAGGTAGACTCATTTTCAGAAGGGGTCTGGGGAACAAATTCTTTCCTTTCAGGGTAGACCTCTTCTGAGAGTACTCGCTATTCGCAATTGAGCCTCATTTCCAAATAAATTAAACTCTAAATTCCCAATAAAATATTTTGTTCGAATCGTTCGCACCGGGGCTGGACAATTCGGCATAGCCTGAGAACTATTTTATCTTTCAAAATACGCTTAATGGAGGAGCTAATGTGCTATTGTAGATATGTAGGAATGCATTTTATGACACAAAGACCACGGATTAATCTGCCACTAGCATGCAAAAATCTTCCAAATAAAACATGTCAGCAGAATTTCCCATAGCGTCATGACCTGTCACATGCTTAATCCCCTTTAAAACGTCCCCTTCACTTAGGCTTAGTCGGGGTTAAACAATTCTGTGTGTTTCTTAACGGATACCGTGGGTTATCCATTCTCAAATAATGAAGAACCGGGTGCGAATGTTTACATTCATTCATTATATCAGATTTTCACATTTGAACAAAAACTTGTTGCCAGGTTGAATTGTCACTTATCGTGTTAGTTCTAAAGCCATTCGGATTGGTTTTATTAAGGCTCCTTCTACGAGATTATAGTTGTTTGAAGTCCTCTTCTCAATCAGCCCATATGTAAACGATACAAAATACTATTAGATTAGGGATCTTGACCATTTCTTCAAAATTAAATAAAGTACCATTCAAATTACGTCTGAGGACTATTTGATCAATAGACACTAGTATACGAGCAAGACCAAATACCACATTTACCAAAATATTCGGACGCCTTAATACCTTACGATACTTATCCTAAAGTTTTAAGTTTGACCACTTGTTCCTATATCTAAAATCTGTTGGATGAATGGCAAGCAGTGTAATCTCTGATCAGACGTCGCATTGCAGACCGCTCATCATCACGAAAACATATTTTATAATTTTGACCCCCTTATCCCACTTTTATATAGTAAAACTGGGGTTTACAGAGGTATACATTATTTTTCTTATTTCTGCTCAAAAACATAGATTGCTGGTACTCGTTAGAACCGCCTCGGCGAGGCGGTTCTAACGAGTACCCGCAGTCTATGTTTTGTGCAGAAATATGAAAAATATCAGATTTTTTTTTTTATCTACAAACTTTTATGGTGGTGAAATTTTCAGTATATTTGAAGAGGCGTGTCTACGTAATTTAAGGCCATAAAGAAAACAATAAAGAAACAATCGCTATGAATTATACAAGAGAGTCGTTGGCGACTTGATAGCAAAGCCAGGAATCGGGCAGTTCAATTTTAGGTAATTCAATATTTCCGTTGGTGTGCGTGCATTCTCTAAGGTATATAATTTACTAAACCAGGACATTTTCTGTCCCTTTGGGTCAAGACCTCAATGTTTTCTTTCCAATGTTGGGTGATAATGTTTCGTTGTTGACACGCCAAAGAAGCGGCACTTTGATTGAGTCGATAGGAACTAGCAGTCTTGTACAACTATAATGTATTTTCCCGAGCCCGGAGAGACCGGAGCTAGAAATGTTTTCACAGCTTGTTAGCTATAGACTCCAATAGTCAATACAACTATATCGGGCCTTATTTGGGACTTATGAGGAGAAAAGGGAACGTTTCAAAACATATAGCGATTTTCCAAGATTCACTATGGGCATGAAAACATTCAAGAAAACTACAACATGGCGGCAAAAAAAAAAAAAAAAAAAAAAAAAAAAAAATCAGTTGTCTGGGTTTCGTCACAGTTTTCTTTAACTGGAAGATCTTGGAATATCATTGTGACGTCAAAATAGTCTACACATGTCTACATAAAATTGTCAACTGTTTCTTTTGCCTTAAATATTTCAAAATAAAGAGAACCCGGAAGGTTGTCGCATATTAAAAAGAGAATTAGGAAAAGTGCCCCATACACTTAAGTAAGTCCGAAAGGTTGTCCCATCCCAATATACATACAGGGATAAGTACGGGCACTCCGACATGGCTGAGACGATACATGTAATAGTTTGCATGATCCGGCCTGTTTATAGACATACCCATTTTTCCATATCGTCCTTATGAATAGAAACGTCAGAAAATGTACCCTCGCCCATGTTCGCACTGTCTAATCAGAACCTTTGCAGCACATCTGAAGAAACACTGGATCCTTCGCAATCCGAAGAGCGTCCAGCGAAGACGCAGATCAGCATATGCGCAGGCTGATCTGCGTCTTCTCTGGGCGCACATATCAGTACAAATATTTCATTCTTCTTGTAGCTCGACTCAAATTATTGTAAATATGAAGGATATATTATAGCTTTTCCCGAAGATAAAAAATAGCAAAACTATCGGTTACAACTGATTGTAAGGTCAATATTGGCATAAGAAACTATTGTTTGTGCTCAATATTTGTCACTCCTTTGATGTCTAATTGGAGAGCGAGATTTCTTCTATAAATAAATACGCCAAAAATGTACGTAAATATCTTAAAAAAGCAAACCTTATGGTGTTGACCATATTTGGGTATTGACTATTGGGATATTAAAAGTTTTCGATTTTTGTCCAGCCAGAACCGATTTTCTATACTTAGAAAGTCCATAAATCACAATTATGTTGTCGTTTAAGTATTTACACAAAATGTCCGGACTGATAAATCAGACATACCAGAGCAAACATTGTAGCAGACCAGACTGCTCTTTAAGGAGTAGTTTGATTAGGGTCTACACTCTTTGTTACTTTTCAGCCTGCGCGATGTAACACATAAATGATTCCAAACGGTTTGTTTAAAATTCCAGGATGATTACATTAAGATTACCAAATATCTAGGTTTATTATGGCACGTGATAAGCAATAATCGCGATAGGCATTATTCATTTGATGCTCAACTCAAAAAGCGCCCGCATGCCATATGCGAAAAGCGAAGGCACACATAGTCTTTTCATCCGCACAGTCGTGTTATGACTTTTTGTTCATTGATACATTCTCAGCACAATATATATTATGAAAGTGGCAACGAAGGCCCAGATCAGACTGCGCGATGCGCAGTCTGATCTAGGCCTACGTTGTCCAATTATAAAATAAGATTTCTTTTTTTTTGTATGCGAGACGTTCAGGCCTCAATCGGACCCTAGGGTCTGATATAGGTAGGCGCATATCGCATATGTTTTTTTTTCTTTTTTCTTTCTTTCTTTTTTATTTTTATTGTGCCCGCCGGGGCGGCTTATGGGAACACAGTACAGTGTTTTGATTTAGAGTTTGTAACCCTCATGTATTTTAGATGGCGAGTCACTGTAATCGAATTTGTTTGCATTTGTATGTATGGTATGTCCACATATTCTGTGAGAATAAAGTTTTTATTATATTTTTTCGGATTTCACATGTAAGTATGACATCGCAACCACCCGTGGATTTTGTGAAAAGTTATAAAATAAGCTTCTGAATTATATGTTTATCTGGATCTATGCCTGAACATGCACTTTTTTTTCTTTTTTTAGTTGTTATTTTTGAGAATTTGTTTACATCGTCGGTGGCGAAATTCCATTGTCTGTCCTCAGTTAATATAATAAAATTAGCATCTAAATTATCTATCATCTGGATCTGTGCCTGAACACGGAAAAAAATGATTCTGTTGTTTTTTAGCATTTGTTTACATCGTCTGTAGCAAAATTCCATTGTCTGTCCCGAGTTAACCCATCGTAGAGAATAGGTTATAAAAACGAATTTATGTTAGCGAGTGCCAAGAAAAAGTATATCTCTCGACAAATAAGCCAACAAGGAATATACAGACAAGCATTACAGTACATTTGAGTAACCTGTCTGGAGTCTGTGCATTTCGCTGAACATGTAAAGCGATGCCATTTTTACGTGGGAGACAACTTGGGTGACTTCATGTTTGCTTTCTTGTACACCAGCCCCCTTCTGAAAATGGGTCAGCTCTAAAAGGGAAAGAATTTGCTAATTCTTTCCCTTTAGAGTAGAGCCTCTTCAGAAGGGAGGTAAAACAATTTTGACATAGTTGCCTCCCCTGAAATTGTATCGATTCTCCTTAATTGTTATTATTGCCTTGATAGCTCTACCAACTGTTTCATTTCATCCGAACTATGAAAATGTCAGTAATACGTACCTGTCTTGTTATCGCCAATTAACGTACCTGATTAAATCTGCCATTCAGTAGAAGAGGGCTTGAAGATTATTGAACCCGCACTTTGAAAAATGTTGCGTCAAGCCTGAAGGTGGAGCGGAAAAACATTACCAAAATACTTCCCAGCGGGCGCATGACGTTATACAACGTCGCATGAACGTTCCATCGACGTTCATGCGACGTTGTATAAACGTCATGACGTCCCACGACGTTTACGAATGCGACGTTGTTTAAATGTCATATGCCCGCTGGGTTATTTTTTCAACAAAGAGCCAGTCGAAGAAAAAATACAGCACTGTACACACAAACCATATAATAATAATAATAATAATAATAATAAAAGTACTAATAATGCAGTTGCACAATAATTTCAGTAATGCAGTTTCTGTCAAGAGTGATGTAATAATAATTTATCTTGCAATAGTTATTGTCACGTCAGGTGTGCCTTTTCGTCATATAACGTCACATATATGTCAGTTTGACAAACTGTTTTCCATTAATCACACTGAAAAATTCTTAAAATCAAATATGGTTTCATTTACTCTGAACAGTTTAATTTGGATGTGTCCAGTTCTCAGATGGCAGATACGCAACGCCGAAACAGTGTTACATCAGCGTCGTTGAGACAGCGTTCTCTGTCTGTTCGGCCTGACATTAGGTCTAAAATATATTTTAACAGTTTATAGTTAAATGTACCCTGTAAAGCTTTTTATTTGAAATAACAGTTTTATGAGAATAAATTGCGCAAAAGTTTTTTTTATCTCGATACGAATCGTAGAAGTGCCATTTAACAACATACCAGCACTTTCTCTGACACTAACGCACAATTCCTTGCTTATCATGTCTTGTATACAGTAATAACAAGAATTATAAGAAGATAGTCTGATGATTTTTTTACAACTTCAGTCCGACTTTTGGATGATAATACTTGTAAACAATTGTTTCTCTTTAACTTTACATCATTCAGGATTAGCTAATTAGGAGTAGAGGGATTTGAGTAGTGCCAGACGTAAAGGCACACTCTAATGAACCCACAGGATCGCTGTAACTTCGTTTAGACGTCATAACGTCGGCACGACGTGTATTTGCTAGGCACGCGGCTAGCCCAGGGTTTAAGGAGAATGAATACGCTTTTAGCGGAGGCAACGCTGTCATTTTTTTTTTGCATTCCTTCTGAAAAGGGTTCTACCCTGAAAGGAAAGAATTCTTTCCTTTTAGAGTAGAACTCTTTTCAGCAGGGAATCGATCTGCAGGAGAGCAAAGGAGTCACAAAAATTGTATCTCTAGTAAAAATGACCAAAATCTACCAGGTGCTCCTTTTCCCATTACTTGCTTCATGTCATAACAAGAAGGATGAATAAACAACAGCCTGAGAAATGGGCCTTTACCGTATAGGAAGGTAAAAAAGGCCGCGTTCAGGACTTTTGTTGCCTGCTTACAGAACCACTAGAGACTAAAATATATCAACAGATAAAGTCTGGATCACACTGGACCTATCCATGGTCTAATTTGGGCTATGGGGCTGATTTAACTCGACGCGACTGGTTTCACCAATTGTGTCTACAAGAGATCTGTTAACAGTTTTACTTTTTGATAGATAAGAAAATCATGCTCTCATTTATAATCATTACTGGTAATATGATGTTTTCCTATCAACGCCGTAATTCGAGGCTCACTGGGCGGAATATCCGTCATATTCGGGAACAATCCCAGCGGGCACACAACGCTCCAGTTACGTCGATGTCATGACGTCGCAGCGTTGTTGCGAGTTGTGTGATTACCGGGTATAGTTGAAGGCCGTAGTGGTGTCCTCTGGGTACTACGACTTCCTCCACCATTCATATATACAATGATCTTAGACCTCTTAGGCGGACAGCGAAATACTTACACCCGACAGCGAAAAATACTTACACCCGACAGCGAAATACTTACACCCGACAGCGAAATACTTACACGCGTCTGTATGGATACACGGACTGACCCTTCTGAAAAGGGGTTTACTCTAAAAGGAAAGAATTTGTTAATTCTTTCCTTTTAGATTAGAACCCTTTCCAGAATGTGTGAAAAAAGGAAGTTGTGTCCCTTGTATCAACTCACCTTAAGTATAGCATGGCTATTTCTTTTCTAGGTATCTTGGTGTTCTGGGTACATCCGGAGGCTTGTCACGTGACACCAGACAGATTCCAAACCAGGCTGAGAAGTGTTCCAAATCACCCTATCTTGAACCAAAACAGCGTGAACTTTGCGCGAAGGAGGTAAGTTACCAAGTTTTAGCAATAAAACAGAACCGAATAAACATACCAATTTTAAGCAGTGGAATAGAATAGAATATGATAAGTACCAAGTGCAGTCAGAATCTTGTTTATTTAAAAATATTGTTTGCGTGTTGAATACAGAAAACATGTAGTACGAAGTAGGTTTCTTTGTTGTATAGGTTGTTACACCTGAGCCACAAATGTATCATGCAGGAAGCGTACTGATTCCAGAATACTTATTAATGATACACATCATCTTATTGTCAATTAGCATAATTAGATTTAAATAAAGCGTACCTTCGGACGTGTGCGCCCAGCGAAGATTCAGGTCAGCCTGCGCATTTTGTATAGCCAAAGATGCAAAGTTTCTCCATGCAGGCGACGAAGACTATGCTCAGACTGCGCATATGCGCAGGCTGATTCATTTCATTTGGCGCACATGTCAGAAGGTACGTTTTCTCAAGGAGAGGCTCATATTTCCGCTCACCTGAATTCAAAATAATTCTTTAGTATCTAAAAGAACTGGTCGAGTCGCATGTCGAGGGTTGAGCGCAAGACTAGCGTAAGTCAGATGGTTGTTTTTCCCCAAACCTAATCTCCTCACCATGAAAGCGTTATGAACATTACGACATTTCTTTCTGTAAACAATGAAAATTTAGGTGCCATTGCTCGTATGAGCAATGGCACCTAAATTTGCATTGTTTACAAAGGGGTCCAAGTTGCCCCTAAACAAGGGTTTCAAAAATATGTTTGAGTTACCATAGTCTTGCGCTCAACCCTCGATGTAAGAAAAAAGTGTCATCGGAGGACAAAGCGATGGATATAAAACCTTTTTTTTCCGCTAAAATACTCTGTAGTCTATAGAACCACTTTTCTGCAAATAGCAAATGCGCCGATCGAGCTGCGTGACTGCACAGCCTGATCTGGACCTAAGCTGTTTGTATATGCCCCGACTATCATTTTTCTCATGAGGCGTGCGATTTGTTATTTTCCAGGAGAAATTGTTAGACGTGATCAGCAAGGGAGCGTCCATGGGTATAGAGGAATGCCAGTTCCAGTTTCAGAACCGACGATGGAATTGTTCAACTTTCAACAACACCGATGTGTTTGGCAACCTTGTCAAGATTAGTAAGTACTTTCGTTATTCTGACCATAACACTGTTCTGTCCTACTAATGTTCTTCCATAGACTGGTTCCAGTCTGCAGTGATTAGTTTAATAATCCTTTCAAAATAAAACCAAAATAATACCATGACAATAAAGGCTGATCACTAGTGACCAGCCTTTATAGTCATGACATTATTTTTGTTTTATTTGATTATAAAAATCACTGCAGACTGGAGCCAGTTCCTTTCCTTGTTTCTATTTGAATTCAAGCCTCTAGATAATGTAGTCAGATAAGACACTTTTTTTTGTATTCAGCTGAAAACTACTGATTCTTTTTTATATTTCAAATAAATATTTGTTGTTTACTCATTAGCAGCGCCTCGGCAAGACATTTCTAATGAGTACACACAACGTTAATTTTCTTGGAAAATTTTGGAAAAAAAAATGGACACCTGATCTGGAACTACATCACGAAAACATGCCTATATAATTTTGACCCCCTTAAACCCGCTTTCATATAGTAAAACTTGGGTTTACAGGGGTATACATTATTTTTCTTATTTCTGCTAAAACCAAGGATTGTGGGTACTCGTTAGAACCGCCTCGCCGATGCGGTTCTAACGAGTACCCACAATCTATGTTTTTTGCAGAAATATGAAAAAAAAATCAGAATTTTTTATCTGAAAATTTTCCTGTTTTGGTTCTAAAATTTTCAGTATATTTGAATAGGCATGTTTTCGTAATGTGGAGATTTTCAGGTTACTATCCTTATTCCACCAAATGCTAATGTGGTTACTTTCATAATTTGAATTGCTTCGACATGGCGAATCGCCTCTAGTATGCACCAACAGTAAACGATTTTAACAAAACAAAACAAAACACTGCCTTATCTGGAATTTTGAATAATACTATTATATTAGGTTCGTTTCTTTTGTGATCCATTTAGCTGAGTCAGGGGTTTCGATCATGATAACGCCTTCTTTAGTCGGCGGTATTTAATAATCTTTAACGGTACTGCACTATAAGTAAAATCCTTACTAATCCTGAGCATATCTTATCAAAGAGAAGACAAAAACTTATAGTCTCTCTGTCTGTTGTAGCGAAAACACCGCGTTCAAGGAACGAAGGAGTGTTTTGGAAAAAAAGGAAATAAAAACCTACTACGCCCCATATGCAAGTGTTTAAAAATCGTTAAATGACAAAAAATTCTAACTTCCTAATATGAAAAAAAAAAAATCTAAATTTGATACGGGAAATGAGTCGATAAATGTTGAAAGTGAGTGGCCTTTCACCAACACGATTTCTCATTTTTTGTGCAGTATATGTATGAGCAAGAGCTTGGATCCAGCATTCACCCTTACCCTCTTTTGCTGTGACAGTTGAAGAAATATAACGTTGTAACTATTAAATATCTCCAGAGCGCCTGAATTACTAGTTTTATAAGAACTACACGAGAACGTGTAAACTCATACCGACATCTTTGATAATCTATTTAACGTATCAAGTTTAAGTCTTATATGGCTTCTGAATGAAAAAAACTTAAGCTGGGAAGCCCTACTGTTTGAAGTTTAATCGCTGCTCGAGATAGCAATAAGGAATCGTTTCGGGGTTGAGTATTGGTTTGACCTTTTGACCTGTCATGTGAAACTTATAAATTAATTTTGCATGTATCAGTCCCGCATGTCTCACGACTGCAATTATGTGACCACGGATTAAGTGCGGGTGTATACTGTCTATACATATAGTTCCAGATAAAAGGGTTTTCTTCCAGAAGATATTTGTCTTATTTGATATTTGTCTTATTTTTCTCGCGTCGAGACGATTGTAATAAGTATTGCAACATATCTGTTATCTAGACTTCTTAACGTTATGGCATTTGCTATGACAAACATGGAAACAGAGCTAATAAGACCAGCCTGTGTATGCCGTTGGGCATGTGTTGCTGCTGGGCCGCCGTTGCGGATGTTCCCCGTTCACTTTTGACAGGAGGTGATCATGGTTGCCTATAAATAAAATATGAGCCGGGCCACAGCATTTCCTACAAGATCGCATGTGCTCCAAGCAATGACTCGGATCAGCCTGCGCAATTGCGCAGGCTGATCAGTCATTGCTTTGCGCTCTATAGGTAGCCAAATATCTTGACTTTCTTTAGACGGACAACAGAGGTTCTGCCTAGATATGTGTGCATTCTCAGGCTGATCTGAGTCTTCGCTGGGCGCACATGCAGTCTTATAGGAAACACTGTGCCCCGACATATATATATTTCCGAATGGTTGTAATGGAAAACATTGACAGTGAGCTTGACATGCTTCCAGGTGACAGGGAAAGGGATCCGGTGTCAATTTCTATTATGGGACTAATACTATCTAAAAAACTCAAATCATGATAATGGAAAAGTAACAAATGTGTCAATCTTTATCTAGACCTGGAATTCCATTGTCAATGTCAGATTACAAAAATATTGTAGGATAAGAACGACTTAGTATCATAAATAATATTTTTGCACATGAAATGAGACATTTCTGGCATTCGTTTACGTCACAGTTGTTAACTGTGTCGGGTTTCATTTGTTCATTTTTGAGGGAAGAAGGAAAACCTAGACTGATCATCGCACCCGCGCAATCTGGTCAAGGTCTTTGGTTTTCATCAAAATTTGACGGGATAGAGTTCCTGTATCAAACAACGAAGATGTTGCCCGGACTGCACGCAAGTAGGGTCCTCTGGGTGTACCCTGATCGTATTTCTTGTACATATCTTGTCACCTACCCTTTTTCGTCCAGTGTCTCTCTCTTAGTTTTGCATAATAAGTGCATGTAATTAGCACTCCTATTGATTACAGTTTTGAACCTATTAACACGTCTCATATTCGACAATTTTGAAAATTAACACCTGTCTAAAATCTGATTTAATACATATTTTACGGCAGAACGTGGAAAAAGGGCCCTTATGGCATATGCGGGCAACATAGGCCATGATCAGACTGCGCAATGCGCAGTCTGATCAGGGCCTTTGTTGGCCGCTTACTGAATCCAGTGAGCTGACGAAAACAGAAAAAAAACTGGCCAGACTGTGCGGAAACGCACACGGATGTGAGACTTCGCTGTTGGCATATGGTCTAAGGGCCATTTTCTTGCATTGTGTACCATTAGGCTAACCTTCAGCTTGCTGATGACGACATTAGCAAACTGCAGACGCATGGCATTTATATAAAATAGGGCTTATTCGTCATGTATGGAGACTGGTGACACCATACACTCCGGATAAAACACTTACGGCATATGCGACTAATGTACACTAATGTATGTGACTGTCCCTCTACGTTGTTTAATCAGTTTACACTGATCGCTAACATATGGCCCTTATACATTCTGCAAGCGATCGGTGTAGACCCTGGTCAGACTGCTAATACACAAACTGCTCGATGTCTACGCTGGTCGCATTATGTCAAGGTCGATTTATGTTGGTAGAAGGTCATCTGGCAACAGGGAGAAGGCATGAAGGTATTTTAAATGCCGTCTGCAACTATTTAATTTCAGCAGGGCTAAGGGCCAATATCTTTTGAAATATGACAACTTATGGTATTTACGGCGCGGCACGGCGTACGCACATGACTGCATGGAATTTCTGTGGTTAGACAGATATGACCACCACATCTACTTTTACTATCAGCCCTTCTGGTGAAATACATGCGTAATTTCTTGCTGAAAAGAAAATATTTAATCATATATAAAACTATTTGCTTCCATTCCATTCAACTCTTTACTGTTGGTTTTAAGGATTTCCCTTTGACTGAAAGTTTCGTTCTTCTTCGTTATTACTAACATGTTTACATTAAGTATTTATACGCATATAATCGTTTGATAGAATTAATTACAAGTAATAACCCAACATTAATACATTTAAGCAGCGGTTTTGGTCAAAGTGGGCATGAATTTTGTTTGTTTAATGAGCAAGGACTTTTCCAGCGTATTTTGTGGCCGATGTTTGACCGTTTGTAAATTATATGTATTTCACCGCGCGCGAAAAACAACCTTCATGCCATAAACGAACAGCAAAGGTGATGAAATCAGCCTCTGCATGGTTATATTCGGCTCATTGCTGTCACTATCAATTAACATATTCTTCTGATTGCAATGGCAGCGATGGCCCTCATCAGACCGCGAATGCGCAGGCCGACATGGGTCTTTCTTTGTCACATTTTGGCAACTACGTTGTGCTTTTCATCACGCACAAGACGTAATTTAATGCAAACAATATAATTAAAAACATAAATAGATTTTGCTGCATGTCAATACTTGCTTAAATTTACGGAAAGCCATTACTTGTGTAAGTGTGTGTCTTGGCAAGAGTTCGGAAAAAGTGATTTTTATTGATATGGGATTAACATTCCCTGCAAATTAATATTGTTTATTTTAGATGATTGAGATTAGTGGATAACTCAGTAGGGGAGTGGTAATCACACTAGCCGTTTTAATTTATTTATTTTTTGATTTTTAAATAAGATAAAAATGATAATGCAAGAAGTCCTCACCAAAGATTGACTATATATGGGCATTTATTGCTGGAAACAATTTAAGTCGATATCAAGTAAAGAACAGTTTTAAAACAAGGTGGGAGGGAGGGAAAGGGGACAGATTTGGAGAACGTCCGTATAAAAAATTCAAAACCTGGTAAATTTAATCTTATAACGAAAACAGTCAAAGGGCCATCCTATTTTTCATCAGTGAGCCAACACCGGCAACACGTAAAATCACCCATCAGCTGTGACAGAATTTTCCTGTAATATTGCCCTGACTTCATTCAATAAACTCTTCACGGCAAATGTCTTCATGAAGAGGTCCATTGTATTTCATTAGGATAGAATTGGGCCGTTCTGAACAAACATGCTGGTATCAAAAGGCCGGATCAGCCTGCGCATTCGCGTAGTCTGATCAGGCCTTACGCTACCCGCTTACGGAATAAATAGATCGTGTAGTATATATCTACTCGTAGCGAAGGCCCTGATCTGACTGTGTGGATGCGCAGGCTGATCTGGACAATCTTTGCTCTCATATCCCTAAAAGGGACATTTTGGTACGGCAGGACCCTGATGTCGCTGACCTTACTAGTAATTGACGAGGTTTACAGGCATGTAAATTTGCATGTCTGACAGTATTGATGTTAAAATCTTAATTATTGATTAAAGATTTGTTGAGATCTAGGTTAAACATATTTTAAAGTTACTGTCAAAACGATAAGTCAGACACCATGAGATACAAGTCCATGTAAAAACCCGCTGCGAAAAGATACCCCGTATCGCCTTTATCGAACTGCAAAGTCATAGACAAGCCTGCTCAACAGCACAGTCTTCGATATGTGCATTCGCGATAGTTGAATTATACTGAATGCTTGTTACATTATATTTTATCATAAACAGCGAAAAGTCTTACCAGACTGCGCAGGTCTCTGGCTTGTTTAAAATAGCGTTTGACCTGCGTTTTATTTACACCATGATAGAAGCGATTTCTATTGACGGGAATAATTCATTTGTCTCAAAACGGTGATAGCGCAAACTGGCCCCCATGGCTTAGGTGTCACGGCATAAATAGGATGGCACACGAATGACTGACAAAATCTTTAATGACTTTAAACCTTACACCACCAACCTAGCTCGAGAGCTATTATTATCACGCCACAGGAATTGTCACAAGAAATTGATTCCATCTAAAACCCCTTATCAAGTTGTTTAATATTTCGGCCAGCTTAAAGGTATCATTTGGCTTGCGCGAAATACTCCGGTATAGATCAGACTGCATATTCACACTGTCTCTGATCTATACCGGCGCATTTCGCATTCCCAATATTTAGATTTAGTTGAATCCGTACAGAGAAATACACAGATCTTGGTCGGACTGCGCGGCTGCGCAAGGCTGTCTAGGTCTGCATATTTCGCATCTGCGACGTGTACCTTTTTTTCTTGATCATGTACGGTTTACGCCTGGCATGCTGGATTAAACTTTCGACAGACACCATGTTCAAATACTTTTCTTATTTTAGGGGAAAATATTCTGAGATTTTTATATAGAAAATGATAGGATGAAATGTCAAATAAGTAAGAAGTAAAATATGTATATAAAGAAAAGGGTGTCGCCCTCTGAAATTTACCAAGATAATGACAAAGATTTAAGAATTTTTCAGTGCGACGAGCAAACGACAACACAGTTAATTAAAAAAAAAAAAAAAAAAAAAAAAACATTTGAAAAAAAAAAAAAACGAAAAAATGTACACTAGTATGCGACAGGCAATAATCCAGACCTGTCCATCAGCACATCCTGATCAGGCTGACACACTGGATAACGAAGTTTCTCATCCGATTGCCCGGATATTTGCTATCTGCATATAGAGATACATTTTTTCTGTCTCGAGTGTTGCATGGAGATTAATCTGCCATTTAATTTTAGAACGAAATATAACTACCACACCGGGATGATAAAATTACAATATAACTCATCGAGTTTTTATTCATTCATTCATTCATTCATTCATTCGCGTGCACGCCGCAAACTCTCTGGGAGCAAATTTCCTCGCCTTTAAAATAAGCCCCTGTTTTGAACGGTTCCAAAGAAATGTACTTGAGACCTATCTTCCTGTCTGTAACAGTTGTTTGATTACGCAAGATGGCGACAAGTTCTTCCCTGTTTTCTGGGAAAAAAAAAATAAGTAAAAATGCCTCAATTTGTCGTCTGCTGTAATTCAGCAGACGACAAATTGTGACAGTTTTACTTATTTTGCCAAGGGAGTGGTAACAGTTAAAGTCATCCGAGTTATTTCATTTTACTATATTGTTTGTATAAATGTGTGTTATTCTTTTTTTCCAGAGAGCCGAGAAACAGCCTACATCTATGCCATTTCGTCAGCTGGTGTTATGTACAGCGTTACCCGCGCATGCGCCAAGGGAGAGCTGGAGGGCTGCGGCTGTGACGTCAGTGTCCGACAGAAAGACACTAAGGGAGAGTTTGAGTGGGGCGGTTGTTCTGAGAATCTCCGCTACGGGAGCAAGTTCTCCGAGGATTTCGTCGACTCGAAGGAACAACATGATCAGTCAGAGTTCGGAATGATGAATCTCTGGAATAATGCTGCTGGAAGACTGGTAAGTAAACTAAAATAACTTTTTTTTTAAGTTTAAGATATAGTCGACTCTCGTTATCTCGACTTCGCTTATCTCGAATAACCGCTCATCTCAGGCCCAGAACAGCCTGCACACCCAGGCAATCTGATATGAACTGGTTCATATCTAACCCTTGTCTTGCTGAAATTGGATATGCCCTGCCTTTACAAACAGTGTAAATCCAGATCAGTTGGCTTCTGAAGCCAACTGATCTGGATCTGCACTGTTTGTCATTTAGTATGTGAATTTATATCAATAGCCTGGATCAAGTAATCTGACTGGCTGAAAATTAGAATTGGGAGTGGCATCTTAATTTATTCAGCATAACAAGGGTTACGATAAGAATGGTGAGGAGTCAAGCTGTGCAAATATTTAGCGTAAATATGTTATTATAGAATTTAGTCCTTGACTTACCTAGAAGAGATAAGTCGAGCCATACGAAAAATGTCTTCAAAGCAATTGAAGACAGCGCAAGCTTTCATTTTATATGCTCGGAGACACCTTTTTGTTTGAAGCGGCCAAATCTGCCATCATTTGCTATCATCGAAGTTCAGACCTGTAGCCCTCCAACTACTGCAGATTATTTACAGAATCTTGATGAAACAAAATTGACAAAGAAATATCTTTTTAACGCAAACTTCCATATGGGTACACTTGATATTTTTCTTACATAGTTCGAAAAGTTAACCAAAAGTACTTGAGACAAGACGGATTTTGTACGTTTTAAGATTAAGTATGTGCTTCTTTCTTACAACTGCAGTCATGTTATTGAAAAGTTAAAAGTCTGTTTGTATAGCTTATTAGCATGAAATGGCACAAGGCTTTTATTATGTAAGAATTAATTCGTTTGAAACTTTGGTTGAATATTTAACCTTTAAAGCGCTTATCACAACGGCATCAGACGACATTTTGATTTTTGATTTTGATTTTTCTTTTTGTGTGCGTTTTGTTTTTCCTTTTAGAGTAGACCCTTTTCAGATGGGGTTAAAAGAATTTTAACAGAGATGTCTCCCCAGAAAGTACACTCATTTACCTAAAATAAAGACAACTGTGTCGCATGACAGTTCTTCACAAGCTTTTAATATTAACTTCTCAACTGTCAGTAATACATAAATTAGAAACATCGAATAATATTGCTCAGAAAATAATCCATTAGCGCTCTTACATATCCGATTCCACCTTAATAGGATCGCCTCAAGGAGTGTTCGAGGTATATGTGTGCAGGAAAAGCCACGATCAGCCTACGCGTCCGCGCACTCTGACCAAGGCCATTTCCGTCCGATTACAGAACCAAAAAACCTATGGGCAAATTCAGCAGAAGACAAATTGACGACATTTTTCTTACTTTTGTCTACAAACCAAGGCTCGACATTTTATGCAAATTTTCTCCAGTGGAGACAATTTGCATGAAATGTCAAATCTTATTTTCTGAGAAAAATAAGACAAAATATTTCAATATGTCGTCTGCTGAAAATATCACACTGACTGCTAAGCTTTAAATACCGAAATTTTGTTTTTCAGGTTACGAAAAAGGAAGTGGATCGTGTCTGTAAGTGTCATGGCGTTTCTGGCTCGTGTTCAGTGAAAGTCTGCTGGAGAAAGATGAAGCCTTTCAGAGAAATCGGGACAGCGCTGAAGGAAAAATTTGATGGAGCTACTTTAGTACAGCTGAACAAGAGAAAGAACAAACTTCGTCCCATTAGACGTGATATGAAGCGGCCCTCGCGCAGAGACTTGGTTTATTTGGAAAATTCTCCGGACTTCTGTGTCCCAAATCCGTTGAAAGGCAGTCTTGGCACCAAAGGACGTCAGTGTGAGAAAGACAGTTATGGACTCAATGGTTGTAATTTGATGTGTTGCGGGCGAGGATATTATACTATTGTGAAAGAAATCACCGAGGACTGTGACTGTAAATTTTTCTGGTGTTGTCGGGTAGAGTGTAAAAAGTGTACGCACAGAAAGGAGCTACATTTCTGTAATTAACAGACGTTTCGGACGGTATATTTCCCGCCAAAATAATTATTCACCGGATGTGCTTCATGTTGTTTTTATTTAAATAATTAAAAAAACAAAGAAATCCTTCCATGTTGTGATATTATATTAATGGAAGAATTTTCAAACAAACTAGATGTGAATCCCTTATTCTCAGACTGAGTCTTAGTGGGAAGCGGTAATACCGATTCAGCAAGTCAGAAGATTTCGTTGCAACGGAGGATGTTATTTTTGTGAAACTGAATCGGGGAACAATTAATTAAGATGGTACTCAGACTCTATTATTACCAAGATATCGGTGTTTCTTATTAAAAACACTTATTGTTCTGACAGAAATACACTTGTGATATTAAACAGACACGCAAATGAAAAGAGTGCAGAATTCTGGTAAACGATTTATCGCAAAAAATGGGAATTAAAAAACATTGCAGTGGTGTTGAATATTAGTTGACACAATTTTCTTAATATCAGTACGAACTCTGTCAATGACGAACTATCTAAGAGTCGTGTAGAAGCTACTTGAATAGAACAAGTTTGTAACATGCGTTGCCACGTGAGAAAACGTACCTTCTGACATGTGCACCTAACGAGGACTCAAATCAGCCTGCGCATGGACGGAGGCAGATCAGAGTCTTCGTTGTAAGCATGAAGAAGCTTTTGCATTATTGGGTATCCAAAATGCGCCAAGTGAAGATTCAGATCAGACTGCGCAGTCTGATCTGAATCTTCGCTGCGAGTAGATGGCCGAGGGTACGTTTGTTTTTTGACTGCAGTTCATAAATTGTCCAGACTATGCCTGTTAGTGCATTTAATATTTAAGGGGGGCGGATACTCTTTCAGGAAAGGTAACTCTATGGGAATTGTTTTGCCTCCCTTCTGAAAGGAAAGAACTTTCCCTTAGAGTAGACCCTTTTTGAGAAGGAATTGGTGTGCAAAAAAGGGAACATGAAGTAACAAAAGGTGCCTCCCGTGTATAAAATGATGGAAAATCTAACAGATATATTCAGTCCCCTAGATGTGATTAAATTGGTTAAGATATACATACATGGTACGCAACACATTAAAAAGGACCGTTTTACAATATGTGTGCAGTTAAGGCTCAAATCTGCCAGCGCTTTCCGTCTTAATTGCCGATTTACAGGTCCTATGTATACCGAAGAATATTTCGACGCACGGATGCGCAGTCTGATCTCTGCTTTCTGTGTTCGCATATGGAAGAAATGTCCTTTTGTTTGGTTGAACATCAGAAATAGGATATACAATTGATTCAGTCCGTGAGAGAACGGGTCTTCGGAGTTGTTGTGGACAGCGAAGGCGGAATTAACCCACAGTATTTACTCTAAAAATTGGGACACACTAATTCCTTACCATACATGTTCTAAAATTTGAAAGGGTCTATCTTACTACCTGCTGATGTGGATAATAACTGCTAGCTGGTAGGAAACCGTAAAGACCCTGATCATACGCTGCGTTCTTCGGCGTCTGATCTGGGTCTACACTGTTTACTCAGGCGTGTTTGTCCCAAAGCTTAGAATAAATACGCTATATTACCGCGCAGTCTGATTAGGGCCTTCGCTGTCTGCTTTCAAAATCATTGACCAACACAAACCCCTACCTGAGGGTGCAGCTGCTCTGGTCCCGAAAGCATATGATGCGAAAATCCCTTTTCCCATGAAGAGGCGCAATTGTACGTGGGACCTGATATGTGGCTGGCACTGTGCATGTAACGGTTGACGACCATATACTAGACCGGGACCCGGCATATTTTAGGACAAATACAGGAAGTCTGGATGTCTTGATTGTCCGAACCCGCAAAATGCAAACACAGTAACCAGCCGGCTTACCTCTGTAGTCTGGCAAGATTCTTCACTGTTCACTCATATTGTTCCATAGTTCCAGGTAAGAGGGGATATCCAGATACTTTTGTTTTATTTCTCCACAAAAAATCATATGTTGTGGTACTCATTAGATGCGCCTCGGCTAGGGGCTTCTAATATGTACCCACAACACATATTTTCGTGGAGAAATAAGACAAATACTATAACTTTTCAATTGAAAAGAAAAAAAAAACACCTTATCTGGAGCTCACACCATCTGTAATGTGTATGCGAACAAGAAAGGATCCTGTGCTGACTGCGTGGATGCGCAAGCAGGTCTGTGTCTCATATATCCTACAGTACATAGGCTGACCCCAGCTAATTCACATCATTACCTCAATTCATATTATTACGGTCATTCTCTCACTATTGCTGTTTCAAGAAGGGCAGTTGACAGTTTCTGGCGAAATAATTTGTACAAGTATTTAGAGGACTAAGCCTGCGAGGAAAAAAATGTGGTTAGGTAAGCTGCCCGGCTCGACTCGACATGACCTTACTAGTGTTGACTGGGCCGTTAAACAGCAAAACAAACCAAACTTTATTACCTCAGATGTTTCACAGAACATTTTACTAGTGCTATTGTATGGCATTTTATATACTCGTGGATGTTGTTGTAAATATTGTTAAAGTTTGTTAATTTTCATCATAGTGTAATATATATGTATAAATTGGCTTTAATAATTTGTGGAAATGGTGAAATGACAGAAACAATGAAGTGACTGTAGTTAGGCACTCAAAAATATACGGTGTCATCACGAGAGCCTAGATCATGCATTCTCATCAAGCTGTCTGTTTTAGGCGGTAGGTGTTCACTTACGCTTAGCACTCTGGGTAAACTTTTCAGCAGACATTTTGAAATATTTTTCTTATTTTTTCCGTGAAAACCGGATTTGACATGAAATGCAAATTGTCTCTATTGGAGACAATTTGTATGAAATGACAAATACTGTTTTCTCAGAAAAAAATACGAAAAAATATCACCAATTTGTCGTCTGTTGAATTTGCCGAGAGAGTGGTAAAGGTTAATACAGGAATATGGTGCAAAAAAACAACAACAAAAAAAAAAACAAAAAAAAAACAACAAATACTGCAATACAAGAAACAAGTTAGTCAAATTTTCAGTTAAATTGATTAATACGTATGTGGAAAGTATTGCCGTTTTAACCACAGCAATTTCCGCACAGGTAGAAAATTGTTTACTGATAAGTTTTTAGTGGAATGGATACACTTTCAGGATGGAAACTCTGTCAAAATAGTTTTTGCCTCCAACCTGAAAAGGGGTCTACACTAAAAGGAAAGAATTTGCTCCCCATTGAGCCATTTTCAGAAAAGACATTCTTTGCAAAAAGGAAGTCACAAAAAAATGTTTCCCTTTTGAAAAAAAAAAAAAAAAAAAAAAAAAAAAATTTTTTTTTTTTTTTTTTTTTTTTTGTCAAAAAGGAAATCTACCAAGTATATCCAGTCCACTTAACTGAGAATTTGATTGGCTAAATTTCAACAATAATTTTGTCGAGTCGCATGTTGCTCCCAGTATGCATGTTTTTTTAATCACCCGTTACTATAAAAAAATCTTGGTAAAACAAAATTTGCGAAATTTACTTGTTCTTGATTAAGCTATCTTTTTGTTATCAGTTATGACGAACTGTTTTCCTAGTAAGCACAAAACGTCCTTTCGACGTCACGCAACGTCTTGACTTCGAAACGTTGTGCTTTTGCTAGGTTTGCAAGGTCTTGCATCGCATATTCATGTTCACATGTCACGCATCACTGACTCTCAAATGATGGTACAGTTTTTGCAATATTATTAATAAAACATATTTGAAAAAAATAAAACATATTTGAAAATTTATTGGGTCATTTTATTTATAGATATATCAACATCACTGTGGAACTCTCGCACACCATCACGAAAACACGCCTATATAATATTGACCCCCTTAAACTCCACTTTTATATAGTAAAACTGGGGTTTACAGGGGTATACATTATTTTTCTTATTTCTGCTCAAAAACATAGATTGTGATACTCGTTAGAACCGCCTCGCCGAGGCGGTTCTAACGAGTATCCACAATCTATGTTTTGAGCAGAAATAAGAAAAATATTAGAGTTTCTTTTATCTGAAAATTTTCAGTTTTTGGACGTGAAATTTTCTATATACTTGAATAGGCGTGTTTTCGTAATGCGGATGGACGTTTTCGTTGCCCACTACAGATGCATGTCTACGAATGTTGCTAGAACACCGAATTAGTCCAAATACTATATAAGCCTGGATTTCCAGCGCTAATAAAGTTTTTGGTTTTTAGCAACCACAGAATAGGACATTATGAACCCTAGCTATTGACATTTGCAAAACAGTAAACCCTCGTTACAAAGATAGCATTTGTCCCCAAATCTGTTGCCGTTAAAAATGAATTTGCTGCTGTAAAGAATTCTTAAATGCAGCAGGAATGATATATAAGAAAGGGTTAGTTTTGTTCGTATTTCTTCACGGAACATATGCTTTGGATATTTGTTATAATCACCTCACTGAGACGATTCTAACAAATATCCAAATCATATGTTTCTTGAATTATTAAATACATTATTCTTACATAAAATCTGATTAATTGCCACCTTTTGAGCGAAAGTTTCATGACTGTCAAATTATCAGTATAATGAATTTAGTCGTTTTATCGAGTGTCGTTATAAAGAGGGTTGACTGTATTATACGAGGTACCTTTTTTGATTGACGTTGCATAAAACAATAAGGAGATTGGATACACATCCAAGGGAAATAACTCTGACATGGAAATATTTGTCTCCCTTCTGCATGAGAACTCCTGTTCCCGCTCTTTCCTTTAACCCTTTCACCCCTGAGTTTCTTAAGTAGACTCTTCCATCTAAGAATTTGGAAACGTCCATTGTTACGAATAGGGATGTTAATCATGAATCAAGACCAGAATGGCAAACAGTATGGATCCCGATCAGACGGCCCATTATGAGCCTTTTCATCTGGATCCACACTGCTTGCAAAAGAATCTGTCTCGGTCTGCAGGGTGGAAGGAGCTATGAGTAGGCCCTATTTCTAAAATAAAGTTCGTGAAGCAAAATTCGTGACTTCAAAAGTTGTCTCCCTTGCCAGAATGGCCGCGAAATCTTTCAGGATTATCTGTTCACCTTAAAACAAGGTAACAACTTCATGTGAAAAGATAATCTGTTACAGTTTTATTACAATAAAAACAGATATACTGTTTAAGAATAATATTGGTCTGCCATAGATATTCTTCCTGAAAACATTTTTATTGAGATTTACAGCTGAAATAACAAGAGGCTTTTAGTTTCTTACTGTAAAAATCAGGAAAAACGTAATGGAATAAAATTGGTTTTTAACGCCTAACATGCTGGGTGAAAATTTCAGCCGACGACATTTTGAAATACTTTTCTTATTGTTCTCAGAAAACAGTCTTTGGCATTTCATGCAAATTGTCTCCTGGGAAAAATATCATGAATTATTTGTCGTCTGCTGAATCTGCCTAACGAGAGGCCAAGGTTTAAACTGCAAAAAACAAAACAAAAAAAAAAAAAAAAAAAAAGAAAAGAAAAAACTTCAAAATAATTCAATAATTTTGTAAAGGTTTCAGAGCCATTTCCTGCAATCTTTAACGAGCAGACAACATTTTGAAAAACTGATAGTTTCATCCAGCAAACAGGGTCATTAAATTCTTTCGAGATGATTTTGATGAAACAAATAGTGTTGAAATTTGAAGAAAACATCATTCATTTGTCGCCTGTTTTGTGCATGCCTAAAGTTAATTCACGATGTTATTTAATCATAGGCAAAACTATGTCTATCAGATAAACGACCATTCGTGACAAACCTGTGTTCTGGCAGGCGCACACTGAGCATGTGCAGACAAGACAAGTCTGCACATACGGAAGCTATACGGAGCATGGCGTAGAAAACCGTTTTAGCTTAGCAATTTCAGTTCAATTTTCAGCAGAAGACATTTTGTAATTTCTTATTTTTCCCAGGAAACATGATTTGGCACATATTGAAGAAATCTAATCATTAACAGCTGTCAGGCAGACACAAATTTTAACATTAAAACAGGAAAAGTTTACTTTATCCACAATAACTTTTTGTCTATAAGAGCTATTAGTCCTGTGCGAACGGCAATATTTACTTTTGTGATGGTATAATTTATAAATTTCTGTCCTTAAATGAAAATGGTCTTTTTTTGAGAAGAAATGGAACCGTTATCAAAATTTAAAGAATATATAGTTATTCGAGAAAAAAAATAAGACGATCTTAGCCGCTTTCACACTAATTTGCTTTCAACACAAATGCGATACATTGCCTGTGTGAACGGGTTCATGAACAAAATGCCCTTTTTACAGGCATATTTTTTTTTTAATTGTTTAAATAATCGTAAAATGATCTTTTTTTTATACATTCTGTATAATGTATTAAATAATGTATCAGTTCGTGATAGTTCGTTTTTTTTTTCCGTCGATTATTACGGAACAGCATGACGATTGTATATTGGGCCGTGACACTTGCTTTGGGCTATATGGTAAAAATGACGGAAACATCCGGAGGTGACTTTTCCTGTACGGGCTAGATCGTTACTAATCTCATTAACTGATACGGTCAAAATTTGATGATAAGATTTCTCGCATATGTACGGAGACAATTTGTATGAAATGTCAAATCCTGTTTTCTGGGAAAAATAAAAAAAAAATATCATCCGTTTATCGGCTGCTGAATTTGCCCAAAGAGTGGTCATGGTTAGAGGCAAAGTTTGAACAGGATAAAGAGCGAGTACGATGTACATGTATGTAGAGCAGACAATGTCCATAGCCGACAAGGTTTGCCCGCTCAGCTCGCTTAAGCCCTGAAAACGGGTTTATCTAGACATGTTTCGTATACATGTATTATCTGTTATAAACTAAGAATAGATTTTATATGCTTATATCGAGTTTAGTTTTCGGTACACTTATTTGAACCACAACCTGAGAACTTGCATATGCACTTTTCGGACTTGTGCTCTAGCAAAGACTCAGTGATCAGCCTGTGCATCCACTATGCGTTCTAAAGATAGCCAAGTTCCAAGGATTCTGCAGTCGGACAGTGGACTGATCCGAGTTTTCACTGGGTACACATGTCCAAATGTACATTTTCTCACTCTTTGAATTATTTGTTATTCCCCTGCTCTTAGAAAGAGGGACAAGTAGAAACAAGATGCATACACCAGCCAGCACTTAAACATCATTTTATTTTATTTTAGTTTTTGAGAGAAAATAAGAAAATAAGGAAAGGGTCTGAAATCGAATATGCATACAACTATTGTCTATACAACGAATGCTTTCACAGTCTGTACGCTAACAAATAATTGGATCTAGTAGCATATATAGATAGCGCATGCGCAGACTGATCTGGGCCTTCTCTGTGAATAGATATACACTGTAAAAATCTGTAGGTTCTACAGTAAAAAATACCCGGCAATCAGCTGCCAGCGCTGTACCGTTATTGTTTACGGACGCCCATAGATTGTTTCAGGAAATCTTTTGGCAGTAGCAAAAGAGGGTAAGTCAAGGTAGATCGTTGCCTGCCATATCGTATAGCAAGGCTACCCACCCACGCTTATCCTAAGAGATAATTCCTGCAAAAGTTATACATGCCCATGTTGCAGCACCAAAGGCAACAATGCACCAATGGCAACAACTGTTGCCTTTGGTGAAAAAAATGCACCAAAAGTAAAAAAAAAAGAGTGATACCAATAACAACAATTTTCACTTTTTTTTTTCGATGTAAAAAAGTATTGCACCAAAGGCAACAAAGACATCGTGACAAAGGACAAATCAGAAAAATCAGAAAAAAGAAACACATCATTTTGTATATGGCGTCTGCTAGTCGTGGCTGGCGGTTAAAAATTTAGGTAAATGGGTAACTTGCAATTAATTTTAAACGTGTCACCCCGAACAGTTCCGCTGATGGGAAATGCCCGTCGTATATAGATTTATACGCCAAAACTTGCGCACAACATCGGAACACCGCGGTGGTGCAACGGTTAGCACGTCTTTCCGTAAAGCAGGCAACAATAGCGCTGTGAAGACTTCAGCCCTGTACACACAGACCGATTAGCTCACGTGAGTATTTATTTGCGTATACGCAAATTTGCTTACATATGCCAACTGGCGCATGTGTACGCTTTTAGTCACGTGAGTAAACTTTACTCCATACACATTTTTTCACTTTTGGGCTTTGTGGAGACCAAGTGCAAAATTCAGTTTGCATATATGCAAAATTTGGACATGAATAATTTGGGCCATGTGTACGCAGTGAAATTTGCTTACAGGAGTATTGTGTTATATTAATACTTCATATATCCAAAGTTTCAACACTCTTGTTAGCTAACGTAGTTTGGCAGGCTTGTTTGAATCTTGCCTGGTCATATACCGAAGACAGCTTTTCTCATGGCGTGTCTCAATGACCATGTAAAACAAGACAGTCTCTTCTGATGCACCAGTGAATAGGTGATGATTGGTAATCGAATATCTTAAATTTAGACTGTTCTTGCTGCGTTTGGGTCGGATCGGATTTGGGAGGTGAGTAGGGGTTAGGTATGATAAAAAAGAGGCGAAACGACTGGGAGGAAACGTCCAGGGAAACGAGCGTCTTGTTACCTAGCCAAATATATAGGCTTAATGTCCTGGGAAACAGCTATGATCATGCGACCAATGGCCTTAACTGTGACCGCACTTTTTCTTGGACAAGAAGATTTAATAGATTGGCACAGTAGTTTCACTTTGTCTGGTTCGAAACGGCCCAGTCCCACATTTAGTATAAATTTTCTCTTTGTCTGACCCGAAACGCCTCAGTCCCGACTTAAGATTCAGCAGGTCTCCGATATCACCATTCAGAACTGCATAGGAGCTAAACGTCCCGATCAAATAATAAACAGAGCTGACTGAATCGATCTCACTTTGTTACGATGGCGTTGTTGCCTTTGGTGCAATAGTATTTTTACGGGCAAAAAAACAAAAAGAGTGAAAATTTGTTGCCATTTGTATCACTTTTTTACCTTTAGTGCAATTTTAAGGCACCAAAGGCAAAAATTGGTGCCATTTGTGCATTGTTCTCTTAAGTGCTGCAAAAGGCCCCTGTTAAAATAATGGTATTTAATGGCAGCTGATTTCCAGTTGTTTTACCCTAAAGCCTACGGACAATTTTTAAAGTGTAGGATAAGAACTCTTTCCTCATGACAAGAGTCAATTAACTAAATAAAGGGCTTTATGGCATCATAACGAAGAAATATCTGGACAAGCAGAAATCCGAAATATGCCCCCAAAGTTCATGTTAAAATCACAATTATTCAGAAGTGCGAAAACTCATTTTCGTTTATTACATCTAAGATGAGGAAGGGGCATTCCATGCGCGCACTGCCATAAAATAGTCATAAATCCAGTGATATTGGAATTAAACTTTACCACTCTCTAGGCTAATTCGGCAGACGACAAATTGGTGATATTTTTCTTATCATTCCCAGAAAACAGGATTTGACATTTCATGCAAAAACATGCAATGGAGACAGTTGCATGAATTGTCACATCTTGTTTTCTGGGACAAATATGAAAGATATTTCAAAATGTCGTCTGCTGAAAATTTTATCCATAGTGCTAAGCGTTAATAAAAATAGATTCTTCCTTCAAGATCAGAAGAAATCGATCAAAAGGGATTTTGCAGCCACAGATGCATAATTAATCTTCTGCAATCTTGGGACAAATTCAGCAGACGGCAAATCGAAACTCTTATATTCCCCAGTAAACATGGCTTGGCATTTCAAGCAAATTTCTTCGCCTAGGATACAATAACCATGAAATGCAGAACCCTATTTTCTGGGGGAAACCAGAAAATATTTAAAAATGTCGTCTGCTGAATTCTTTACCCAGCATGCTTCGCGTTAAAACTACATCTTATAACTGAGACCCAAAAGGGGAAAATGACCACATTCCATAAGCGTACAGGGAAGACCCATGCTAACCTGCTGACAGCAATCTTCCAGAATTCAGCTCAGAGCCATTCGTTACCGTCTTTCCATCGTCTCGATATGGCTTAAATCATGTTGAAAGAGACGTAAAACACAAAACTATCATCAATCTTCCAGAATGTTATTTGAGGCATTTGATCGGACTCTGTGGAACCGCATGCTGATGTGGGTTTTCGGTGGTCGTATACATTGACTATGGCTGCGTTTCATTCAGCGCTGTTCAAAACATGTGGTTTTAAAACATTCTCCCGTTAAACCTCGCCAAGAAAAAAAGAGCCTTCGAGCATAAATCAGATCTTTGGCCTTTTTGTGCGTCGATGTTGTACCGACTTTACCCTAGGTATTCGTACAGACAGGACGCAGTAAACAGTGTAGACTCAGATCAGACACCGCTGATATCTGCTGATCCACTACAAACAGTAGCTAAATGTTCAAATTCAGGAGAAGTATGGTAAAGAATTAAGGTTTCCGAATGTTCAGGGTAGATATGGACATTCTGCGGCGTCTGATCTGAGTCTACAATGCTTGCCAATCATTCAGTAGATTTTAAATATATCAAACAGGTAGCTAAATGGACTTGTACAAAGGGCATCTTTCATTTCTGCCCACGCATGGATTTTTCTGAAACTTTGTATAATAATAACTAGGCATATGCAACCTATGAAAATGTGCTTATTAAATTATATAATAAAAAGTTGGACTTAAGACGCAACCTTGACTCACTCCCCCCATGAGCTGATACCTGTCTCCAAATAAGTATGTCATACATCTTAAGTTTAATTTAGTTTTAACATTTTTGCACTGTGCTGAATGGTGAACACCATAGTAATTGTATTGGTACCACAAAACATTTATATTTAATTAAAGTTAACATTTTCTGATAAATTGATTATAAAAAATCTGAATTTTTTACCAAAAAATGAAAAAAATATCAAAATTAAACTTTCAAAATTAATATGTTATAGTCTTTGTCAAGATTTCATACTACCAGGAAAATTTGCTACATATATCCTCTATAGCTGTGCCAAATTTCATAAAAAATCAAAACCGGTAACATTTTCATTTTAGGCCTTGAATGTATATAGGTTGATTTTTACAAAATTGACTATTTTGTTACATTGATAAAAAACAGTAGAGAAAGGCAGTGTTATCAAACACTTCTAACACTTAACAAATCAAAGAGAGTTTAGACAACTCGGAATGAATATATCTTGAGCTACCCATTAAATTTTCATGACTTTCTGTTACTTGCCTTCTATTTATATGGACTCTGACTAACCAACTATTACAAATGTAGACATCATAACAAATTAAATCTAAAGAAATTCTAATTAACAAATTAGAAATTCTAATTAACAAATTAGGCGTAACAAAATCTTACGCTTTAATTCATGTCAGCAAATCATTGAGCATTTTGTATAATTACTTTCCAAAAGGCATAAAACAGGGAGATCCATAATCTCCATTGTCATATTAAGAAGATGTGCAAACGTACTATTGCAAGTAGTTGTTGCTTGTTTGTTTGTTTGTTTGTTTTGAAGGATTTGCATCCCCATCAACAGATTTTAGGATTTTTAGAGATTTGCTTCTGGACTGGTGAACTCTAACAAACTAAGAACGCTTGAAAATAAAATAATACCTACAGACTTAACTTCTGATATATCTATAGCTTGCTTGCAAGCCTATATTGTATTTTGAAATTATGAACACTGGATTTCTTGTCCTGTAACATGTTCAAATGTGTCACTTCAATCGGTATTTCCTGCGATCGAATTGACACTGACACTGGAGTTTTTCTCTTTGTTTCAACAGTTATCTTTGATGACAGCAGCACAGAATACTGTTTATGTGGTCTTAATTTTTGCTGTCAGAAAAGCAGATCTATCCTTTCTACTTTACAGTAAGCATATATGAAATTGTTTCTGTTCTACATAAGTTCTATTCTAGTGCACATAGTTTGACTTAAACAACAAATTGGTGTTCTGTAGTTCTTCATGTTAAAGCTTTAAGATTTTTCCAAAGTTTGTATGACATTCATATTTTAGTCATTTGCCTAAGGACTTCCATACTAGTTTGAAACCCCGCCATATGTTAATTAACACAGGAGTTTAAAACAGCTAACTGCTGGCAGTTCTATGGTATTTAATTAATTCTATTTTCACCTTGTCTTTGTTTTTTGTCTTGTAATACGTTTTGAAAAGAGGCTTTTAGTATTCAAGTTTTGTTTTAGTTCTTATACTTAAATTCTTTCTTCCATTGAATATTTTAGCTGAATATAATTTCAGTCTTCTTAATACCAACTGCTCTTACATAAATCACAAACGAAGTACAATGTGTGGATCAGGTTTCATGCCCAAGACACAAACGATCCAGTAAAGGATTACTACTGTGTGTGCCCTGCTGGAAAAAGAACCACTGGCATGTGCGCACACACAGCTAGTATCCTTTACTTTCTGGGGCATTTGACTTATCAATCAAAATTTCAACCACTACCACAGGCCAAACGTTTCAAGTCATCAATGCTACCATAGAATAAACCACTGTGTAGGCACAAAAGGAACTCAACATAGATCTAAATACACATGAAGTGTATCAGTTAAATAATGAATGAGGTTAGCCGTTTAAAAGAAATACCAGTTTTGTTTTTCAGAACCAATAAATATTTAGATCTAAACTAGGTAGGGTCGTAGTACCAAAGCATTCATCCAAACTCATAAATCCATTGAAGATTGACAATTCTGAATGTTGAAATCAACAGACATGGACCCTGAAGATTTTAATCAGGTGTCCTAGGATAGTAATCATTACTTGGTAAGCAAGTTGTGCCCACCTTGCCTATCTGCCTGAACGAGTAACTTTAAAGCTAGATCCAGGTTTCATAATCATCATCATCAGTTACAAGACTGTTATCTGCTTTTTATTATCTGATTAATACTTCCACAGTCAAGTATTTGAAGTGGAATCCTATATATACAGATACAGAGAACTTGGACTTAGTGTCTGCATGGTCCAGATCATGTAAACGAAAAGTTTTTTTTTTTTTTTTGGACATGGTGTTCAACAAGGTGCAATTCAGTCAACTGGTTATAAATGAATATGTACACTTATGGTATCAACTTCTTATACAAATCATACTATATCATGGTAATCCAAAATGAAAGCTATTGCTAAGTTGACTTTACACGATACTACTTATACATGAATATTGGGTAATTTCATATTAAGCCGACTCAGGACTATATGTATTCAGGCTGTTCAAACAACATGTTACCGGTCTTCAATTTTTATGAAATTTCATGTGTTTATTACTAGTACATATGGAATTTTTTTTTGCTGAAATGGTGTCTTGACAAGAATCGGAACATGGTAAAATTGCAGATAATATCTGGATGAATACATAACCTGCAGCTGAAATATGGGGCTACCGTACAATTTACGTTATTGCTCCAACACTATTGCTAAGTACATGAAGCCATCCATAGTATCAAAACATGTACTAATGATGACCTTAATTAATAAAACATTCCATCATCTGAAAAATGAAATGCTGTTTACTGTACGAAGGTTAATATTAGGGCACCCCCTGATTTGGTAGTGGCCGCGTACAAAACACCATAAATTTACAATGGAACTACATTTAAAAGCCAATGCCTCATATTCATCAGTGTTATACCCTAGGCAACCATTGTGCAGAATTTCATCCAATTCGAAGCGTGGGCAGAAACCAATGTAAATTTCCTATACCGTGTAAGAGCCCCTTTTAGGAGAAGAATGGTAGGGAATTGAGGTTTCCGAATATTTAACCCTTAAACTGCCAATCACAACAATTGTCGTCTGCTTTGTCGTCTGCTTGTGATTTTAAAAGTCATGTTTGCAAACAATGTAGACTCAGATCAGATTGCTCCATTAGGAGCAGTCTGATCTTGGTCAACACTGTTTGCCTGCATGCAAAAATAGTTTTAAAAAGTTTGCATGAGAATTTCAGCAGAGGACAAAAACAGACGACTTTTTCAGATGCAGGTTTTCTTGGCGTTTTAAGGGTTAAGGCAAAAATGATACATGAAGAATGGGCGCCGAATCTAAAGACATAACGTGGGGTAAAGTACCTTTCAGACATGTGTGTCCAGCGAAGACTCCGATCAGACTGCGCTTCTGCGCAGTCTGATCGGAGTCTTCACGGGACGCTTTTTGGACAGCCAATGATTTAAGGATTTATCAGACGGAGAGCAAAACCACTGTGCAATCTGATCGGAGTCTTAGATAAACGCTTTTTGAACAGCCAGAGATTGAAGGCGTCCTGAGGAGGACAGCATAGACGCTGTTTAATCTGAGTTCGCTAAACGCACATGTTCAAAGGTACATTTTCTCATGCTGCGCACTTAAATGCTTTGGGAGCGGGCAGCGAAAGCCCCGACTGGACTGCCGAACGCACGCTGTCTGCAAACGCCCAGATGACACAGTTTCGCATAAAACCTCACAATTATCGCTTATATTTTTCGGCAACTTTTCGGCAGACACCATTTTGAAATATTTTTCTTGTTTTTTTTTTTGTTTTTTTTTTTTTAGCCAGAAAATAAGCTTTGACATTTCATGTCAATTGTCTCCTAAAGAGGCAATTTGCATGAAATGCCAAAGCTTATTTTCAAAGCAAAAATAAGAAAAATATATCGTGAATTTGTAGTGTGCTGACTTTGTCCACAGAGTTGTATAGGTTAAGGAAGCCCCGGATGCAGAATTCATGATTATTGAACATTATGGAAGGGTTAATCATGCTCATAAGAGTTCTGTGTAAATCCTTTAAGCCCTTCACATATAACTTATAATTGAGCCATGCACGCGAAATGATGTCTTCGAATCTATGCGAAAGGAGTCTATTAAGATCCGCGAAGTCTCATCAGGATAACCGTCATCCGTTGATACATTCAATCATTCTATTTAATTATGTATTCAATGATTCGTTGACAATTCAATGATTTTGTTAAGTTATAAAGTCAATGATTCGTTGATACATTAAATGATTCTGTTAAGTGATACATTCTATGATCCCTTGATGGATTCAATGATTCGTTGATACATTCGACGATTCTGTTAAACGATGCATCAATGATTCATTCGTTGATTCATTCACGGATTCTTTTAAGAGATACATTCATTAATACACTCAACGAGTCTATTAAATTTAAGCAAAAACTGATATATTCAATGATTCTCTTATTAATAATATATTAATAAATGATACATTCATTTAATATTTGATAATTCGACGATTTTGTTAAGTGATGATACATACAGTGATTCACTGATACATCAATGATTTTGTTATGTAATACAGTCAATGATTCGTTGATACAATAAATGGTTCTGTTAAGAGATGCATTCAATGAAATTGTTAAGTGATACAGTCAATGATTTGTTGATACATTAAATGCTTTTGTTACGTGATAAGCAAATGATTCGTTAAAACAAACATTCAATGATTCTGTTAAGTGACAAAGTCAATGATTCGTTGATACAGACAATAATTCTGATATGAGATGCATTCAATGATTCGTTGATATAGTCAATGACTCTATTATGTGACATTCAATGAATCGTTGATAAACCAATGATTTGTTAAATTATACAGTGATTCATTGATGCATTGAATGATTCCGTTAAATGATACATTCAATGATTCGTTGATGCATTAGGTGATTCTGTTTAGTGATACAGTCAATGCCTCGTTGATACAGACAATAATATTAAAAAAGATGCATTTAATGATTTGTTGATACATCACTCAATGTGTGTTAAGTGATACAGTCAATGATTCGTTGATAAATTCAGTGATTTTATGAATTGATACAGTCAATGATTAGTTGACAATTTCGCTGATAAATTCAATGAATTCTATTAAATGATACATTCAGTGATTCGTTGATGCATTTACTGATTCTTTTAAGCTATACAGTCAATGATTCGTTTATACAGTCAACGGCACTGTTAAAAGATGCATTCAATGATTCGTTGACGTATTCAATGAATTTCTTTACTGATGCACTCGATGATTCGTTGATATATTCAGTGACTCTAGTATATAATGGGTTCTTTTTTTCTGTGATATTCCATGCTTCTTTTAAGTGATACAGTCAATGATTTGTTTATACATTCAATAAGTTTATTAAGTTATAGCAAAGACTGAAAGTCAAATAATGGGTTTAATAATTCGCTGATACCTTTTTACGCTAGTTCTTTTATGTAACACATTCCATGATTATCCGTTGAAAATTCAATGATTTTACTCAGTAATGCAGTCAATGATTTGTTGCTAGATATTAAATAGTGTATATACCTCGTACTGGTTCGTTGATACATTTATTGATTCTTTTTGACGAAACAGGCAATTATTAGTTGACACAATCAATGATTCTATCAAGAGATACATATAATGATTCGTTGATTACCTTCTGTGAGTCTGTTAAGTGATACATTCAATGATTCATTAATATATTTATTGATTCTGTTTAGAGACGCATTCAATGATTCGTTGATACATTCAATTATTCTGTTAAGTGATACATTCAATGATTCATTAATACGTTAAATGAATCTATTACGTGATGCATACAATAAGTCCTTGATTAGTCAATTATTCTGGTAAGTAATACAGTCAATGATCGTCGACACATTCGAATATCATATTAAATGCATTGTTGATGCATTCATTGATTCTGTTAGATAATGCATTCAGTAATGCGTTGATACATTTTAAGATTATTTTAAGCGTGCATTCATGATTCATGATGCATTCAATGAGTCTACTAAGTTACATAAAGACTGCGCGAATGAGCTGCTAATTGTCTCCTTCGTTGTCCTCATGTAAATCGTTTTCATCTTTACGCATGCCGCATCCAAACTGTAAAATAACATTTTAACACGTAAATGGCTACTTTTTCGAAAATAGCTATTCTATTAGGGTGCATTCAACAGTTTTCCATAAGTGACCTTGGAGAAATTCCAATTAAGGTGAAATATACCCTGTTGCAAAAGCACAGCAAGGCACTGCGTACTACCCTGTCACAATAAAGCGCAGCAATGCACTGCGTACTACCCTGTCACAATAAAGCGCAGCAAGGCACTGCGTACTACCCTGTCACAATAAAGCACAGCAAGGCACTGCGTACTATCCTGCCACAATAAAGCACAGCAAGGTACTGCGTACTACCCTGCCACAGTAAAAGCTCGGCAAAGTACAGCGCGATACCCTGCCACAATAAAAGCACGACAAGGCACTGCGTTATACCATGTCGCAATAAAGACACAGCAAGACACTGTATAATAAACTGCCACAACTGAAGCAAAGCAACGCACTGCGCACTACCCTACCACAATAACACCACAGCAAAGGACTGTGTATTACTCTGCCTCAACACCACAGCAACGAACTGTGTAATACTATGCCTCAATAGAAGAAGTACGACAACTAAGCACTGCACAATGCACTGACGTCATAAAAACACTGGAAAGAACTGCGAAATACCCTGTCACAATAAAAGAACAGCCAATGGATTGAAACTAGAAATGTTAATCCTAAATTGCTATAAGCCTCTATTTCAAAATTATATAGCTAAATCAAGTCTGGTGACTGCTTATATTAACGTGGACACAATATATTGTTCAAGTCTTGGGATAGCAACCTGGGCCCAGTTGTTCAAAGCATCGTTAGCTTAACGAGCTCGTTAGTGGTCAAAATGTTAACTGTTCTAGTAAGTACAGTATCTGATTCACAGGTGTTTTTGCTAAAAAAAATGTGTAGCTTTTGCAAATGCAAAAGCTACGAACATTTTTTCAGCAAAAATATAAGTGTATATGCCATATTTAATGATAAAAGAATTAACGATACGTTAACTAACGACATCGTTAGTTTTGAACAACTAGGCCCTGAATATTTTGCGGTGTACATCTTAAGTGTGCATTAAAAAGCTAAAAGGTTGCCTTATGAAGCAACGAACACACAAACGGACAGAAATCGGAGACTCGGTTTTATAAAGTCTCTTCATATACAGTTATGTAGTTTGCAAGATTTTATACGCCCTCTAACACCGGCTTAAGTGGTATTCGATATTCAAAGTAACCAGAATGAATGGGCTCAATGGTCCCAAAGGAAATAAAAATATAATCTGCACTATGGTGAAATACGGGGAGACATTAGTTACATTAGTTTAATAACACAAAAACAATACAACCTACAAGATTAAAAATCACAGCAAATCACTACCACAATGAAAACAAAACTAAGCATCACGTAATACCCTTACACAATAAAAACACACACAAAAAAAAAACAACAAAAAAAACAACAACAGAAACTCTTCAAAACCCTGCCAGAATAAAAGCACAGTAAAGCACTATGTGATACCCTTCCATAAAAAAAGAACAGCCAGGGGCTGCCTAATACGCTGACACAATAAAAACACAGCAAATGGCTGCTTCATACCCTGACACAATAAAAGCACATCAAATGGCTGCTTCATACCCTGACACAATAAAAGCACATCATATGGCTGTCTCATACCTTGACACAATAAAAGCACAGCAAATGGCTGTCTCATACCTTGACACAATAAAAGCACATCAAATGGCTGCCTCATACCTTGAAACAATAAAAGCATATCAAATGGCTGCCTCATACCTTGACACAATAAAAGCACACCGAATGGCTGCCTCATACCTTGACACAATTGAAGCACACCGAATGGCTGCCTCATACCTTGACACAATAAAAGCACACCGAATGGCTGCCTCATATCTTGACACAATAAAAGCACAGCAAATGGCTGCCTCATACCTTGAAACAATAAAAGCACACCGAATGGCTGCCTCATACCTTGACACAATTGAAGCACAGCGAATGGCTGCCTCATACCTTGACACAATTAAAGCACAGCAAATGACTGCCTAATACGCTGACATCATAAAAACACATCAAATGGCTGCCTCATACACTGACACAATAGAAGCACAGCAAATGGCTGCCTAATACCCCGACACAGTAAAAGCACATCATATGGCTGCCTCATACCCTGACACAATAAAAGCAGAACAAATGGCTGCTCATACCCTGACACAATAAAAGCAGAACAAATGGCAGCCTAATACCCTGACATCATAAAAGCACAGCAAATGGCTGCTTCATACCCTGACACAATAAAAGCACATCTAATGGCTGCCTCATACACTGACACAATAAAAGCACAGAAAATGGCTGTCCCATACCCTGACACAATAAAACACAGAAAATGGCTGCCTAATACGCTGACATTTTAAAAGCACATCAAATAGCTGCCTCATATCCTGACACAATAAAAACACATCAAATGGCTGCCTCATACCCTGACACAACAAAAGCACATCATATGGCTGCCTCATATCCTGACACAATAAAAGCACATCATATAGCTGCCTCATATCCCGACACAATAAAAGCACATCATATAGCTGCCTCATATCCTGACACAATAAAAGCACATCATATAGCTGCCTCATATCCTGACACAATAAAAGCACATCATATAGCTGCCTCATATCCTGACACAATAAAAACACATCATATAGCTGCCTCATATCCTGACACAATAAAAACACATCATATAGCTGCCTCATATCCTGACACAATAAAAACACATCATATAGCTGCCTCATATCCTGACACAATAAAAACACATCATATAGCTGCCTCATATCCTGACACAACAAAAGCACAGTAAATAGCTGCGTTATACACTTACACAATAAAAGCACAGTGAATGGCTGGCTACTATACTGACACAATATAAATACAGCAAATGGCTGCCTAATACACTGACACAATAAAACACAACAAAGGGCTGCTTAATACATTGACACAATCAAAGCACAGCAAATGGCTGCCTAATACCTTGACGCAATAAAAGCACAGCAAATGACTGCCTAATACACTGACACAATAAAAGCACACACAAAAACCAGTGTAGTACTCCGTCACAACAAAAAACGATAAGGCATTGTGTCAAACCATGCTGTAATTGAAACACTAAAACTAAATTAAACAAATCTATGCGTAACACCCTGCAGCAATAAACCCATAGCAAAGGTATGCGTAATACCCGATAACAATAAAACACAGCAAGGCACTGCACAATATCTTTCAATAACAAAAACACTGCGTTAATGCCCCGCGACAACAAAAGCAATTCTCGTAATTCTCTGCAACAATAAAAGTACAGCAAGGCACTGCGCAATCCCTGCAATAATAAAAGCACTGTGAAAAACACAGCAAAGGTCTGTGCAATACCCTGTCACAATAAAAAACACACCTGAGCATTTAGTTATAATCGCTACAATAAAAGGAAAGCAAAACACTTCGTAATACTCTGCCACAATAAAAGTACAACTGAAAAACCCTACCACAATAAAAAATTAACAAAGCACTGCGCAATACCCTACCACAAAAATACAATAGCTAAGCACTGCATAATACCCTGACATAATAAAAATAGCACAACACTGGGTGATATCCTTCCACAATAAAGGCACCACATGGCACTGCATGATACCCTGCCATAAAAACACAGTAAAGGACTGTCTAAACATCTACCGTAATAAAAGAACAACTGCGTAATGCTCTGTTACCATAAAACCACAGCAAAGCACTGCGTAATATCCTGCCATCCTATAAACACAGCAAAATTCACTTCACAATACTGGGCCACAATAAAAGCGCAACTAAGCACTGCGTAATATCCTGCCACAATAAAAGCATAAATTAGTAATGCGAAATACTCTGCCACAATACAAGCACAACTAATCACTCCGTAATACCCTGCCACAATAAAGCCACAATAGGAAACTGCACAAAAGCCTGCATCAATAACAACACAGAAATAGACTGCGTAAAATTCTGCCGCAAAAATTACAGCTAAGCACTGTGTAATAGCCTGACACAATCAAAGTACAGCAATGCACTGTGCAATACTGTGCACCAATAAAATCATAGCAAAGCACTTCATAATACCCTGCCACAATAAAAGCACCTCAAAGCAGTGCATAATACCCTGCCACAATAAAAACACAGCAAAATACTTCGCAAATACCTGCCACTAATACCATTTGAAACTAGAAATACTCGATGCTTTCTGCAAATCATGCATCTCTTGTTAGTCAGTGCACGATTTCCATTTTCTTTTGGTGAAAGACACCGAAGCTACCACGAGGAAACTAATTTTGAAATACCTTATGTCGGGATAAATACATAAATGCTGTTTTCGGAACTGATCCCACTATGTTAACAAGTCTATGTTATGTGTACCCACGTTACCCAGTAATATATAACGAAAATAATCAAGGATATGTAGGGGTAAACATTGTTTTGGTATTTTCAGAAAGTTTTAAACCAGCTTTTATTTTTTGTGCACTTCTAACAACTGTTTTATTGCATTAATCTGTCTTGGTTTCAGCAAACTTCAAATAGTTTGTATACTATATATGTAGATACATTATGCAAGGAAACAGCAATATCACACATACAAACATTGTACAAAGGGGACCCTCAAGAAAGCCTAAAGACATATTTAAATCAGGGAAAATGTTTGTTGTTTTTCCATGAGAAATTAAACATTCTTCATATTGATGCTGGTATAACGTTTTATAACAGTCTCGAATCTCACCGGCTTCCAAAGAGGAGTATGTTCAGTGAGGATAGGCAAATTGATGAAATATTGTTGATAAATTCTTGTCGTAGATTTTTATAAAGTTCACACTCTAAGAGAAAATGTTTTGTGTCCTCGGTTGCACCAGTTACTGAAAGGATTATGTAAAATGTTCTTTAAGAACAGATGTTGGTGTAGAGAGCTGCAATTAAGTCTAAGTCTAGTATGATATATTTGGCCTAATCAATGGCCATAGTAGTACTGTGAATGTTTTTAGATTACGTTTAAAGACAGCTACAGAAGGAGAATTTGTTTTCATTTCTGATGATTCATTCCAGCAACGTATGACTGGCAACAGAAAAGACTTATAATATAACTGAGAGCTGGCTTGAATTGTCTGTAGATTTGAATTGTTACGCAAGTATTCGTAGTGGTACTGTCAACAGTATGAAGACAAGTTGGCAAGTGTTAGTTCATTATGCATCTTATAATAAAGAATCAGTTTATATTTTGTCTGTCTTAATATATTTAATAACCAAACTCTTCCTCATTTCTCATAGCGTATGATGAAAATGCCATGGCTTTAAAACTCTAGATACGAGCGCATCAAGATAAATAGTTTTCTTATTTCTCCACAAAACTTATGTTGTGAGTATTTATATGGGCGGCGCTTCTAATGAGAATCTGCAACGTATGTTTTGTGCAGAAATAAGAAAACTATCCATACTTTCAGTAACAAATGGACTTATCTAGACCTATGGCTAAGAAGTAGAATTTATTGATAAGGCAATGTTGCGTTTAATCCTCACTAACCCTCTCAGTCCTCCAGACCAAAACAAATTGTTTGCAAACAGTGTAGATCCTGATATTGAGCCGTCTCATCAGGATCTACACTGTTTGTCGTATTGTTTTGATTTTTGGTTGTGACCCCTATTCGAAACAATGGTTCTGAGCAGATTCAAAGATGGAAGAGATCACCCCAGAAACTCAAGGATGAAGAGTTCACTCTAGAAACTCAGGGATGAAGATTTCACTTCAGAAACTCAGGGATGAACGGGCTATGTCAATAGCACAAGCGATTACTTTGAACTGAATGAAATACACGCAAGGTCTGAGATGGAAATTAACACTTATCGGGACTGTAACTCATGTCAGAACTGACATATAAATATCATTTGGGCCACGCAATGCAAAAACGTGTCTTCTGGCATCCGCGCAGTCAGGACCTTCGCTGTCTTCAAACAGAATCATTGGATACTTCAGAATGTTTCAATGCAGAGCAACTGACAGGATGAGACTTTGCGCACGCGCTTGACGCGGCCCATTTACCAAACTAAACATGCATTTATTCATCATTTAGACATCACAAAAATTTCGCTTGAATCGAACGAAAATACACAGGGATGGGGATTGAAAACCAGTGTTTAACATTTATCGGGGACCATAACTCACGTCAGAATTTATACACAGACGCCGTTTCCGAACTAAACCTGAATGTATGCATGAGTAAGACATTACATGAATTTTGTTTGACTCGGCCGACAGGTATACAAAGGTTACGACATGAAAACCAATTCTTAATTATATCAGTGGCTATAGCTTAGAAAAGAGTTATCGTATTGATCTGTCGAAAATCCCGTATACAAATGCACAAAGAATCCATGGAACACAGTTTAAGCTATAGCACAGAACCGAAATACGGACGGACAGACGAATTATGAAGATAATTATTATAATTATCATTATTATTATTATTAGGCAGGCTGTTATGGTCGTCGACTCGATTTTGGGGACTGCTTTAGGTATCTTTATTTTAATAATCTTACACTAGAAAAATGGTTCTCAAATTTCTTTTATAGTTCCGAGAATTTATCCACATTGTACATAGCCAAAAAAATCAAAATTAAATCATTTTAGATTTATTCAAATTGAAAATGGCTTCAGTTTGCTTCTGAAATCAATACTTAAATACCTTCGACAACGGAACATTGATCAATACGTATAAATACATTACGTACATGTTAACTTCTGATTAATTTACCTGGTAAAATATCACGTGCGCACTGAGGAGTGAAATAAAAACGAACATGATAATAAGATCGTTTTTCTCATAAAGCGGATTCCCGTCACTGTGCCACGTGAAGTTAATTAGGGTCATGCAGTTTCTTCTTGTGGGAACGGGCAACCCCATTTCGGCAGTGCAGATCCAGATCCATGAGCCACAGAACGGCCCATCTGTTAAGAGGTCACACTGCCAAAGTAAACTTACAACAAATAAAACAAACTTGACACTCCTTAACTTTCAAATGATTTTGTCTAATGGATCTGTCCACAGGCATTTTTGGGACTTTGGCAAACAACGTAGACCCTGACCAGACGCCACAGAACGCGGCGTCACTGTTAATTTACAGTGCAGGATTTTGTTTTGCAAACTTACATCAAACAAAACAAAACTGACACCCCTAAATATAAAATAGTTCTGTCCAAAGGCATTTTGCGGACATTTGCAAATGGTGTAAGATCAGAACGCCGAGTCTGATCAGGGTCATCACTGTTTGCATCCAAATTAGGTACTTTTGGGATTGGCAAACAGTGTTAACCCAGATCAGACGCCGCAGAATTAGTGCGGCGTCTGATCAGGGTCGTCACTGTTTGCTTAATCTACAGGAATTTTTGTACAGCTTACAACAAATAAAACAACTCTGACACTACTTAAATTTAAATTGGATTTGCGACTGTTTGCTATCCAACATTGCAAAATTGTGGTACATTCTTGTTTAGAAAGCGGTCGTTTCCAAAATGTGGAAATGAAGATTTCATGGTAAAACAAGTTGTGCAATGTTCTGCGATGGATGATTGAAAACATCAGTCAAATTAGCCGAAGGAATGAATTCATTTACAGGGAGGTAAAAACAAAAGTAGTGTATCCCTAAAGCTACAAAGGGAAACTATTTCTTTGTAACAAAGTCTCTACATCCTCCATGTGGTATAGTTCCCTCAGTAAAAATAGACGCTTTGCAGAAAAAAAATATAAAAAAAAAAATTAAAAAAATAAAAAAACAACAACAAAAAAATAGGCTGCCTATCGGCAGCAAATGCCATCTTTGTGGAGCCCGTTTGATACGAAATCAAATTTCAAAGATTGGCTCCTTTGCAAAAGCACTGCAAAGTAAAAGCAATTGTGAGTTATATTGCCAGCCCCTCGTTACTTCCTCGTTAACAGCAGCAGTACCGGTAGTAGTAGTAGTAGCAGCAGCACTCGTAGTAGTAGTAGTAGTAGTAGTAACAATAGTAGTAGCAGTAGCTATAGTGGTGGTAGTAGTAGTAGTAGTAGAAGCAGCAGCACCAGCAGTGGAAGAAGTAGCAGCAACAGTAGCAACAACAGTAGTAGTAGTAGTAGTTAGCTGCAGTAGTAATAGTAGTAGTAGCAGTAGTAATAGTAGTAGCAGCAACATCAGTAGCAACAGCAGTAGTAGTAGTAGTAGTAGTAGCAGTAGTAGTAGTAGTAGTAGTAGTAGCAGTAACAGAAGAAGAAGTAGTTGTTGTTGTTGTTGTAGCAGCAGCAGTAGTAGTAGTAGTAGTGGTAGTAGTTGTGGTAGCAGTAGTAGCAGTAGTCGTAGAAGCAGCAACAGCAGTAGCAGCAGTAGTAGTAGAAGAAGAAGTAGTAGAAGTAGTAGTAGTAGCAGTAATAGTAGAAGTAGTAGTAGTAGTAGTAGTAGCAGTTGTAGAAGTAGTAGTGGTAGTTGTTGTTGTTGTAGCAACAGCAGCAGTAGTAGTAGTGGTAGTAGTAGTAGTAGTAGCAGTAGTCGTAGAAGCAGCAGCAGCAGTAGCAGAAGTAGCAGTAGTGGTAGTAGTAGTCGAAGTAGTAGAAACAGTAGTAGTAGAATTGAACATTTGTACATCACAGATGCACTTAAGCGTATTCTAGGTATACCTGGGGAACTTAAAAGCACTTAACCTTGTCTGTAAGTCTGTTGGGATACCATACAAAATTATAACCGACTGTTATACAATAAATGCCATTTCATAAAATTTAACCGTCTGAAATAGCTTTATTGCACAGATAACTAATTAAATTGCGATAAAGACGTTTCTACCAATAAACAAGCTGTTTTTCCTGTCAGTGTCAAAATCGAATTTGTTTGTTTTTGTGTTAAACCATAAGCAAGTGGGAAGGACTGTGCAGTGTCATGTGCAAAAGACATAAAGTAAAGGCCAGGTGGTACATAAACATATGCACAGTCTGGTCAGTTATTTTCTGTTTGCACCAGAATATTCTGAATGATGCGTGACGTGAGAAATGGTCCTTATCAACATTTAAAAGTTTAAACTTTTATTTAAGGTTTAAAAAAATATCATTTGTTTAAAGGTATATGCCTGTGAGGGGGGGAGGGGGCGGGTAGGGGGTCTGGCATCCTGGCGAGCCGCATATATGGGAGTTACGCTAATCACATGTCAAATACGGGCCAGCTTAGGCAGAAGTACGAGTAGTTACCAAGACTGTTGACATAGTAGTCGTGCCTATAACAAATCGAATAGAATAGAATGTTTAATTATCCAATTATGGCCTCTTTCAGGTATATAATTATCGAGATCTTTCGTTTCTATACCAGTTTCGCCCTATAATGAAATTATGCTTCAGCAAGTACGAAAATCCATCAGCACATTAAAGGTGCAACTCACAAAAGACTGGTGCTGACAATGTTCTGAAGTAACGTAGTTAGGCTTGGGACCCTAAAGTGTAGTCAGGGAAGAACTGGAAAGCGTTCAAAAGCGCGTAGCCAGATTTGTAACAGGACATTACAATTATTGTTAAAGAGGCAACTTATGTCGCCTTCAAATGAAAGTATGCTTCCGCAAGTACGAGAATTCATAATAAAAATCTTCATTGAAAGATTTGAAAAAACAATGATAAAGACTCAGCCAGAAAAGGCGATTGATACTTAAAAAGAAATATCATCATAACAACTATAGGCCTAAGTGGGCCAGAAATCGCTCATCTGGATAAGGCTGATCATGATATGTTACAGTGTGCCATCGTGGCCATCTTGGCTATCAGATCAGATTGTCTTTAGCAATTCAGAATCTGATGTTGTTTGAAGAGTTTCAAGATTGCCACCATGGCCGCCATCTTAGATATTGGAACTGAATGGTTTAGCAGATCTGAATCTCCCCGATGTCCCCCATCAAGTTTCGGCTCAATCTGACTCACGGTTTGGGAGGAGAGGTGGTTGGAATTTCAAGATGGCTGCCATGGTGGCCATCTTGGATATCAGAACGGAACCATATTAGCAATTCTAAATATCCATGCTGCCCCTATGCCTTCCACCAAGTTTCCGCTCCATCCGACTTATGGTTCGGGAGCAGATAACAATTGGAGACTTTCAAGATGGCCGCCATGGTGGGCATCATGGATAAGATTCTGATGGAGATGTCGAAACTGTGAAAAGACACTGATGAACATATGGGTGAGGGACGGACCATGGTCTACAGACCACGGCATAAGCTGACCTGGAGCAAAGCTCCAGGTGAGCTAACAATTGAAGATTTTCAAGATTGCTGCTGTGGCTGCTATCGTGGATATAGTAACAATATGGTTTTAGCAATTATGAATCTCCATGTCACCCCAATGCCTCCCACCAAGTTTTGGGTTCAATCTGACTTACCATTCGGGAACAGATGAGGTTTCCCACCTTGGTGGCCATCTTAGATATTGGATCAGAACAATTTTACAATTCTGAATCTCTATGCCGCTCCGATGCCTCCCATCAAGTTTGGGTTCAATCCGCATTACGGATTGGGAGACGTCATTTGAAGAACATCAAGATGGCCACCATGGCATCATCTTGGATGCCGAAATGGAACGAATTAGGCAGGTTTGAATCCCCCCCCCCCCCACAATGCCTCCCACCAAGTTTAAGCTTAATCTGACTTTAGTTCGGGAGCAAGATGGTGGCCATCTTGGATATAGGAACGGAACAAATTTAGCAATTCTAAATCTCCATGTCTCTCAAATACCTCCCACCAAGTTTGGATTCAATCCAACTTATCTTTCGGTAGCAGACATGGTTCGAAGAAATTTAAGATGGCCACCGTTGGGGGGGGGGGAGGGGGGTTACGACCGCCACACGGCACTTTAACACCAGCTGCAGTGAAGTTAAATAAAAATCTAAAAAGTCGCATGTCGCAAGTGAAACGTATAGAGCTAAAGAAGTAAGAAAGTATAAGTCGGAAGTTAAAATGTGTTAACAAGAAGTTAGAAGTACGGAGTAGGAAGTCATTAAGTTAGAAGTGAGAAGTTGAAAGTGGGAAGTCATGAAATTGCTCCACGACTACAATAATACAAGACAGCGATATGGTCATCAGCTATCGGAGCTACAACACTGGTCATACAGTCAGGGATCAAACGTAATTCCACAGCGTCAAAACTCCCATAGAGTTCAATGCATTTTCATGTTTACAAAAAATTAATAATGATAAAAATAATTGTTTATATCTTTATAACGTTCACATCATTTGAAAGCTGTGACGATTTATGTAATACACATTGTGATTCTCATTAGATTTTCTCTATACAGAGAGACTAAGAATTAAATTTTGTGTAAGACGTTTTGGGCATTTTTGGAGCGACGTCAACATTGACGTCAATGGAAATCTGTCATTTTTAAAATTTCCTCTTAATTTAAACTGTTGTATCTGAGAAGACAGATATCGGATAATTATCAAAATCATATATTTAGGACATGCATCATTTACCTTTCTAATCATTACAGAACATCAGTATTTTCTTTACGATTTTACACAATATTAAGTGTCTTGTAAACATTAAAATGCATTAAAGTCTATGAGAAAATATTTTTGTGGAATTACTTTTAAAAATTTATCCTCTGACTGTAGATTGCGAATCGACAAAATGATTACTACAGTATAACAAAAACTAGATTCTTAGTTAAATTTAATGCGATTTGAAAGAAAACATGGCTGGTTTGATTGGCTTTAACTGCAGCACTTGTTTTTGTCAATGCGACATACAGTCGAACTTCGTTGGCTCGAAAATCTTTGGGGCTAAGGAAATTTGTTCGAGATATGGGTTGTTCGAGCCATTGAGGGTTAATCATAGCACCAGGTTAGGAGACAAATGAAAATGATAGAATAACATATGGATGTCTTTTCGATCTTCTATAAAATAATGGTATGTCGAGTGTACTCATTAGAATTGCCACGATAAGGCGATTCTAATGAATGCACACAACAGACATTTCATGATAAAATAATAATAATAAAAAATATCTAAAATATCCATATACAGTCGACTCTCGTTATCTCGAATTCCAAGGGACTCACTGAAACACTTCGAAATATCCGTACCTCGACATATCAGAGTTGAAAGAGTGAGGAAAACAATAAATTGAACAACCATATTTAACAAATGGATATGTAATTTGACTCCTGAAGCTAGAAATATATATACAAAATAATGTGGAAAAGAGGAGAAATTGCTCCTTAGGAGCAATTTCTCCTCTTTTCCACATTATTGTGTTACCTGTTGTCATAGTTTCATGTTAAAACAGGGACCAGATTTTCACTTCGAGATAAGCGGTAATTCGAAATAAGCGAGTTCGAGATAACGAGGTTCGATTGTATATATTTGCTTCTTGAGCTATCAAGAGAATGTCCTTGGGACTCAAAAAACGAGTTAGCCATGGTAAACGAGCCAACGGTGTTATTGAGGCTTAAGTGTATATCCACAGTGCATGACAGGACTAGATGAGCAGATTTACCGAAATGTCTTCTTTAAATGTCAGAAAACGTAATTTTGAACATGTCCGCTCAGCGAACAATCAGATCAGCCTGCGCAAATAACTCGGCGAATTTTGAATGGCCAGACTGCAAAGTATCTTCATGTGGACAATGACGTCTCTGATCAAACTGCGCAGATGTGCAGGCTAATTTGATTTTTTGTTAGGCACACATGCGTTCTCACGTTTCGACTCAAAACATTGTGCACGTACATTTGTATATTAAATATATATAGCCTCGTTTTAAGCTTGTATAGTTCTCTATGCAATGCCGATGTTAAAGCTGTTAAATCAAAGCACTGGGGGCGCTTGCCTGAACTCTTGAACTGATTGGGATTTACGTTGACATTAAAACAAAAAGCAATACATAAACAATACTCAATAAAGGCCACCCGTTTGGGGTTTTACCCATTTAATGTAGATATCTGCATTTCAAATACAGATATCGCTTTTAACAAATACAGATATCTGTAAATTTTGGAATTACAAATATCTTTGATTGAAATGCAGATATCTGTAACTGAAATAGAGATCTATCCAACTGAAACGCAGATATTGTTATTTGAAATACTGACATCTCTGTTTTCGATCATAATACAGATATCTGCATTTCAATTAGAGATTTCTCAAATTAAGCTAACTTCTGCATATCTGTATTCAAAATACAGGCATCTCTATGTGAAATGTATATATCTATAATTGAAATGAGATATCTGAATTTCTACATTAAATACATATATCTGTATTTCAATTACAGATATCTACATTTGAATTAGAGATATCTGTATTTATGATTGAAATAGAGATATTTCTATTCACTCAACTTATGGGAAACTGATTCCTCCCTCGCCGATTTTTACACGCCCACCGTTCACAGGTTACAAATACCAAAGTGGCGGATTGCGCAATTTGTCCCCTTATAGACGACACAAAAAAATCATTAAAGATGCTCAAGTTATATCATTATCTCTAACCAGTCAAACCCGTCGCTATAGACATTCCATATTTTTGGTAACAAACATGATTGATTTTGTTGAGGTTAAAAACACGTCAGCCCTTCTGGGTCATTTTTTTTTTTTTTTTTTTTTTTTTGTCGTCTCCCAGAGAAAGGGAGAAGAGAGAGATAGTAGAGGAAATGAATGAGAGGGACAGGAGAGAAAGAGGAACGTGAATAAAAGTGAAGAAACAGAAGAAATAAAAAGCATTTCCCCTCTACCCCTCTACCCTGCCCAACTGTAAGCCAATATCAGTTGGATAACCCGGTGACGTAAGATACACGATACCTTTGCCTCACCCAACCAGCCCCTGGTTACAAATAGGCATACATGAACTTTATTCGCATAGGCCACCATCCTTCTTGTGCCAAAAGACAGCTTTAGAATAGACCCTCCTCTGACTTTTTATTGTGGTTAGTACATTGTAGGCCCTCAGATAGGGTAACTTTTTTTTGAGAGAGAGATCACTATAGAGCACGGGATTTGCACTGATTTCTGCTGGCCTCATACAGTTTAATATACTCGATGGGGGTGTGCTTCAGCAAAAAAAAAAAAAAAAAAAAAAAAAGAAAAAAAGAAAAAGAAAAAAAGAAAGAAAGAAAGAAAAATATGAAGATTCTTTCAATATCCTGCGCGATTTCCATTTTTATCTGACATGAAAGTAAGGTACCATATTTGTTGATAAAAATTTCAGTGATATCACTCATCATATCAGTGGATGGTTCAGTTACTTACACGTTACAAAGGGGAAACAACTCGGCTTATATACGTTACCGAGGCTATACAAGGAAAACAACAGCCTTATGTTGGCCTTATGTTATCCTTTAAATATTTTATTCTGATACCGTAATAAACGTAGAAAGTAAGTAGTTTAAAGACTATTTTGTTATTGTTTGCATGTTCTGAAGCAGAACTTAGGCTAACTGTTACGGTACAAAATGATCTGCTACAAAATGCCCCGCTATATAATCGAAAAATATAGGTCAAATTGGTCAATTCGAGCAATACCTCTCGCCCAGCATTTACCAGGGCATTAGATAAATAGAAGGATAAGAAGATACGAATGGTGAGTTAATGCCTCGCACCTTGTGGATTTTGTTTTATCCTCTCCACCCCCACTCTGTGTCTCATTGGGGGTGCCCCCTTCTATTGCAAATTCCAAAAATCATTTCTGCTTGTTAGACAACGCTGGAAATTTGATGTGCTTTACTGGAGTACTGGATAATTCATATTCCTCCGCCGATATTATACTCAGTATAATCAAAATCTTATTTCTTCAAAAGTTTGACGTTTTCTTTGCTTTTGTTCATTTATTCGCTATTTATAAGCATCGGAGTGTATAAAACTAGTATGTTTGAATGCAGAACTTAGCGTTATCAGCGTTAGCAGGGAACTATTATATTTTTGGGACGATTTTAGATAGCTATTAGGTAGGTATTTTCAAATGAATGGATATTTGAAATGTGGTATAGTAAACCGCCCCCCTCCCCCCCATCCCCAACCACCCACCCCCACAAAAAAAAAAAAAAAAAAAAATAAAAAAAAAAAAAAAAAAAAATAGCAAGCAATTTTCTTTAATGATTACCCCGAAAACAAGAGGAAAGATCATAGACATCACAGAAAAGATCATACGATCAAGGTGAACTTAAATAATTGGGTCACGCCATGGGAAAGGGGATACAGGGATATTAAAGACGCAGTCTGTTCAGGGTCTTCAATGTCCGCTTGTAGAATCATTAGATCCACGTCATATACCTTCGTATATCACTGTAAAAAGTCCAGTAGATTTTACGGTAAATACTGGCAACAGGCTGCCAGTGCCTTTACCGTTAATTTTTACGGAGTCCCGTAAAATTTTTGCAGGAATTATCTTGTAGGATGTGGGGCAAAGATGTATAACTTCAGATACATTGCGTTAGATTACATCCCTACTATGTCGTAGACGTTACCTACCTTGTTCTACACTGCCCTACCATGCGTAATTATTACTGTAAATAATCTACAGGCAACCTTTACGGTACATGTACTGGCACGTACATGTAGTTGCCAGTATTTACCATACGATCTACGGGATCTGTTTACAGTGTAAAGGAACTGATAATGCAAGCTGTACATGTAAATACAGGTGAGTCCGGGCCTTTGCTGATCGCAAATTCCTTGGTGACCCTTTTTACATGGCGCACACCATCCATTTTTTTTTTTTTTTTTTTTTTTTCAAACAACGTTGACGAACATATTAAGAATAAAAGACCGCCAAGGACAGACAGTTTATACATGTTTATTGCAGATGGTCTAACCTCAGACAATTGATTTCAGTCAGCAGTGGCACCTTTTTTGTTGTCTCTCCATACAATGTGCCGGTAATCTTCCCAGTGATACCGACGGCTTTACCACGCTTGATGGTGGACTGAAGCGAAGTTCGGGTTATCCGGAAGTTGCCATTAAACTGACCACGTACTACGACCGGCTCAGTAAAATCATCATCCTTGTTGAGTTCTCCCATTAGATTCAGTTGAATTGGCAGTTGTACACTCGAGTCTAAAGGATTGAAATTCTGAACAATCATGCCTGTTTCCACATTCATTATTCCAGCGACTGTTCTCTGGGGTGCTCTGGCAACATCGGCGATAAGCTTTTGCATCTCTTTCGCGGTGCCTTCGACATTTATTAACACTGGCCCCTCGATTCCAATTGATGGTTTGCCTTTAATAATGAGGTTGCCACTGAACTGGCCTCGGATAATATACGAACTAGCAGGGTCTTCGAGATTTCTCCGTTTTCTTATGCTCACTCCTTCATTGTTTCTTGCCATATCCTCATCCCCGGCGTAAGTTTCGAAATGACGCCGGAGCAAACTGGCCCGCTTTCTAAGTCTAGGAAAATATGCAAATATAATAAATAAAAAATAAAGTATGGCACAGAATGTGTGACACCACAATTGACATCTTTACAAATGTAAGTCACCTTGACCTATACAAAATTGCATGTGTGCCCAACGAAGGCTAAGAATACCCTACGCATCCACAAAGCCTCATAAGTCTTCACTGCCCGCCTGAGGATGCTTTGGACGAGTGGCTACCCACAGAGTGACCGGTGAAGACTCTGCTCTGCGTTAATGCGCAGGCTGATTAGACTGTGCTAGACGCAAATGCAATCTTGTAGGAAATGTTGAGTCCTGGCTCTATATTAAGCTTAATTAACCCACTTATGCCGAGTGGACTCTTCTACATTAACTATTTGGACCGATCCAGTTCCAATGAAGGGGTGTCTGGTTAGTTTTTATTATAACCTTATTTTATAGAAATTCCTGAATTTAATACAAACAGTGGTGACCCTGATCAGACGCTGCGTTTTGAGGCGTCTGAGGCGTCAGATCTGGGTCTACACTATTTTCCAATGTCCATTTTATAGGACACTAGGCTTAAATGGGTTAACCTTTATCACTCTGTAGGCATTTTCAACAGACGCCAAATTGATGATATTTTTCTTTTTTCCCCAGAAAACAGGATTTGACATTTCATGCAAATTGTCTCCTTAGGAGACAATTTGCATGAAATGTCATATCCTGTTTTCTAGGAAAAATAAGAAAAATATTTCAAAGTGTCGACTGCAGAAAATTTTACCCAGAGTGCTAAGCGTTAATACCGAAATCCCATTACGAAAACACGCCTATTCAAATACATTGAGAATTTTACCACCCTAAAAATTGAAAATTTTCAGATAAAAAAATCTTATATTTTTCATATTTTTGCTCAAAACATAGATTGTAGGTACTCGTTAGAACCGCCTCTGTGAGGCGGTTCTAACGAGTACCCACAATCCATGTTTTGAGCAAAAATAAGAAAAATAATATATACCCCTGTAAACCCCATTTTTACTATATAAAAGTGGGGTTTAAGGGGGTCAACATTGTATAGGCATGTTTTCGTGAAGCGAAATAAACTTATAGTATTTGCCGTTAGTATTCGGATAAACAGGCCCGAGTTTATAAAACGTTTTTTTTTTTTTTTTTTTGTTTTTTTTTTTTTTGTTTTTTTCTGATGTTGTTGTTGTGGTTTCATGCGCAACTCAGCTGAACAACCAGGAAGTTGTCTCCCTGGTATTAAAAGTCTTAAACAATGGGGATTACATCTTATAGGACAAAGAACTTCCCGCAGACGGAGCAAAAATATATCCTTTAAGAGTATCAGCAAATACGGAGGCAGTTGTTTTCTTCTCAGCGTTATTTTTTCTTGGAGGAGGCGTACCCATTTTCTTTTAATTGCTGACAAAGGAAGACAATTTTGCAGACAGACGTTACCCCTAAATTAAATTGAACCTTTCTAAAAATGGTGACTACTCTAAAGGAAAGATTATTACCTTATAGAGTAGCACTCAATGAGAAAAGTGATCACTATTATCACGTTGGCATTATTTCCCTTGAAAGTATGTTCATTGCCCTTAAAACTGCTTCTATGCTACAAACATTATCGTTACTAAAACGTCTGTTTCTTGTCTGCATCAAATATCAATTTCCAAAGTCATGCAATCAGGTCATCGCTTTGTGTCTATATATTCTTCATACATGCTTTGACAAGGCGAAATATGAAGGTACCAATTTTATTAAAACAATACATACGTGCAGGCTGGTCTGAACTTTAGCTTACATGGGATAAGTCATCGTGACTGTAGTAACAGTAGTCATCATGACAGTAATCATAGTAGTCATCGTCGCAGTAGCCATCATGACAATAATCATCGTGATAGCAGTCATAGTAGTCATCGTGACAGTATTCATAGTAGCCATCGTGACATTTGTCATCCTTACAGTAGTAATCGTGATAGTAGTTATATAGTCGTCGTAATAGTAGTTATAGTAATTAGTCAACATGACAGACAGAAGATATCCTGAGATATCCATAGTAGTCATCGTGACAGTAGATATCCTTACATTAACCAACGTAATTATCGTGCAGTAGTCATGGTAATTATCATGACACTAGTCATAGTAGTCATTTTGACAGTAGTCGTAGTCATAGAAGTCAATGTGACAGTATTCATCGCAGTCATAGTAGTTACCGTGACAGTAGTCATAGTAGTTATCGTTACAGTAGGCATCGTAACAGCAGCCATAGTAGCTATCATTACCGTAGTCATAGCAGTCATAGAAGTCATCGTGATAGTACTCAGTTGTCATTATCACATAATTCACAGTTATCATGAAAGTAAACTTCTTGACAGTAGTCACAATAGTCATCGTGATAGTAGTTATAGTAGTCAATGTGTCAGTAGTCATCGTAATAGGAGTCCTAGCTGACCATGGCATAATAGTAATCGTGGTAGAAGTAATCGTGGCAATAGTCAAAGTAGTGACCGTGACACTAGTTATAATATAATAGTCATTGTGACTGTTTTCATAGTAGTCATCGTGACAGTAGTCATAGTAGTAATCGTGTCAGTAGTCATATTAGTCAACGTGACAGTAGTCATAATAGTCATCTTGACAGTAGTCATAGTAGTCATTGTGAAGGTAGTCATAGTAGTTATCGTGACAATAGTCACAGTAGTCACCGTGACACTAGTTATAATATAATAGTCACCGTGACCGTTGTCATAGTAGTCATCGTGACAGTAGTCATAGTAGTCATCGTGTTAGTAGTCATATTAGTCATCGTGACAGTAGTCATAATAGTCATCTTGACAGTAGCCATATTAACAGTAATCATACTAGTTAGCGTGACAATAGTAACAGTAGTCACCGTGACACTAGTTATAATATAATAGTCATCGTGACTGTTGTCATAGTAGTCATCGTGACAGCAGTCATAGTAGTCATCGTGTCAGCAGCCATATTAGTCATCGTGACAGTAGTCATAATAGTCATCTTGACAGTAGTCGTAGTAGTCATTGTGACGGTAGTCATAGTAGTCATCGTCACATTAGCTATAGTTGTCATCTTGAACGTAGTCATAGACTTCATCATGGCATTAATCGTAGGAGTTATCGTGGCAATAATTATAATAGTTATTATGATAGTTGTCGTAGTAGTCAACATGATAGTAGTCATAGTAGTCATCTTGACAGTAATCGTAGTAATCATCATGATAGTAGCCAGTCATCGTGACAGCAGCCATAGTAGTCTTTGCGATAGTAGTCATAGTAGTCATCTTGACAGTCGTCATAGCAGTCATCGTGACGGTAGTCATAGCAGTCATCGTGACAGAACTTTTATAACAAAGCTCCAGAATTATGAGAAGAAATAAGGAAAAAAAACCTACCGCAGGCTACCACTTGCATCACTGATGGCAAAAAGGCACACACCCACCAAAGTAAACTGGAACGATAAAACAAGATAAGTCACCATAAGAAAGAGCTTTTGGAGACCTTTATACTGGAATAGCGAACGCCCAGGATAGCTTGTGCATCCGCATAGTCTGGTCTGGACATTTACTTTTAACCGATATTTTCCTAAGCCCATTCCTATTTACCCAGAATATTCGTACACCTTATCTTACAACACACTTTTGCTAAAATTTGAACAAAATCATTTTACTACATGTGCACGTTGATGTGTCTAAAAACCTGCTGGTTGAGTGACAAACAAGTTGAGTATTCTGCGGCGTCTAATCTGGGTCTACACTGTTTTCTCACGTCTGTCCGTATTTCTTAGGGTAAATAGGGAAAATGACTGCGGGGATATCCAATGTCCTGGTCAGACTGTATGGATGTGCAGGTTAATCTTAGCCTTCTGTGTTCATACCGGCCCATTGACGAGGCTTTTGAATATTTAATGCGCAGCGTTGTGAAGAACCCTTAAGCTATATGCGACCAACAAGGCCTAGATCAGGCAACGCGTACGCACAGTCTGAGCACGTCCCTCTCTCTTCGTCTGTACATTCTCTAATATCCATGATTCTGTAAACAGGCATCGAAGACTTTGATCACACGACGCGAATGTGTTGAAATTCCACCAACACTTCTTAGCTAAGTTTTCCCTTGTTTTCTAAACTGAGGCAAGAAATTGTACTGGACTTAACTTTTACGTCTTGGCTAATTCAGCAGATGACGAATTCATGATATTTTCTTATTTTTCCCAGAATACAGAATTTGATGTTTCATGCAAATTGTCTCCAATGGAGACAATGTGCATGAAATATCAAAACCTGTTTTCTGGGAAAAATAAGAAAACTATTTCAATATGTCTGGTAAAATTTTACCTAGAATGCTAAGCTTTTAGGTAAAATGAGCAGATGACAAACAAAGGAAATGCAGATTTTCTTGGGTATCGGTTTATTCACTGTTATATATAAGATGTTTAATTATTTTAAATATCATTATTTTCTTGTTTACTGTAAGTTTCTGTAGAACTTTCTGGAAAATCATGTTTACAATAACAAGTTGTTTACATTCGTTTTAGACTTTTCCAGAATTCTGAATTGAGATATTTTTTATGTCATAGAACTTTAGAATATAGACACATTTTGGATTGCATGACACCCTAATGACTCTGAGGAGATTAAGATAAGAAATGATTCTTGGTGGCTTTAGCAACCCTTACAGGTAGGGACTTGATAAGGGGAAATTAAAGTTTATGATGAAGACAGAGAAACAAATAAGGTGGGTAATTTGATGATAATTTGATGATTTTTTCTGTTTATTCAATAAAATATACCTGGTTTTTATTCATTATAATTGCCTCTCCCAGGCAGTTCTAATGAAACCCACAAAATATTTTATGGAGAAATACAGATATTTATGCCTATATGCTAATTTATCACTAAATGCCCCCTTTATCTGTTTCTGTGGATCAAATACAGAATATTAGGAAGATAAATAGTATTTTATTTAGTCATTTATGTATTTATTGAAAAAGAGAAGCTTTTTGGCATAAAATACACATTTTAATTATCTAAGAACTTTTTGACATATTCCATAATGTATTGTTTTATTGAAATGGAAATGGAATAATTGTACAGTGTTCTTATTTACTTTAGAAAATAAACAGATAAATAAATAAATATTTTCAATTTTATATTTCTATTTCAGTTCATTTGTACTTTTTTCACAATGCAAGAAAGAACAACACTTTTGTATTTAGGCAAAAAACTATCAAAAATAAATAAATAAAAAAATAAAGTGATACAATACAAATCAACAAATTAAATGCAAAATTTGCAGTTGAATTTATTTGGTTCTAAAGTAACATATTGAATACTGGTAAATTTTATGAATTAACCCTTATAGGGCCCCACTTAGGGAGACTTAACAGCCTTATAATGACTCCATAATCACTTAGATATGATAAGCCTTTGATGTGCGCTCTGTTATCAGGACTGTATATTGCGGGTGATCATGAAGGGGGGCGGGGGGGTTGGGGGGGGGGGCGAGGCTGGGGTCTAGCAAAAGAAGGAAAAAAATGTGTCTTTAAAACTAGAAAATGACTGATGCCTCTGGCAAATTCTTTTTCTAGAATGTTCTTTCATAATATGCAAGGGGAAAACATTTTTATATGGGCATCTTTTTATACTTCATCGGAAATTATTCTGACTTTAAATTGTGGGATCAGAAACTGTTATTCAAAAGATTTGTTTTCGAAATTCTTGTGGATTAGTTCTGAGGGACTTTGTGACAATAAAGCTTATTGCTGGTTTCACTTTTATTTCTTTCTCGTTACGCCTGGCTCGTAACAGAAATTGGGGGCTCGTCCGGGATCGAACATGTTCTTGTGCTTAAACAAGTTTGAACTTATAACACACAAAACAAATATCGACTTTAAAAACTATAAATAAAAAAAATCTTAGTTTATAGTTTGATAAGTTTCTTGATAAAACCAGCAAAAAAGCAATCATGTCATTTGACCTTCATACTTTTATACCTGTGCCTTCGCAGGAGCTGTTAGGTTTGGCCAAAAAGACAGATTGGTTGGACATTGCTGGTCATTATGAACTGACTACCGTCAACAAGTCCATGCTAAAACAGGAAATACAAATATTCTGATTCAGTTTTTGGTTGACAAGGAAATACTTGATTCTTCTGCTTTGTCTCTTGTCCTCGTTACACAAACAGGTTTGCAAATTCAGCTTGAAATCCAGAAGCAAATTGAATTTGAAAATTTAAAAATAGAGCAAGAAAAATTTAAAATTGAACAAGAAAGACAAATGCAGATAGAAAGGGAAAAAATATAATTTGATACAAAAGAAAAAGAAAGAGACAGACGATATAATTAAAGAACGAAAGAACTAGAAATGCAAAGCAAGACGCTAAAACCGCAACCTTTAGACTTTGGCGTTCATTTTGACGTTACCAAACACATCAGATTAGTTTCCAACTGGAACGATATTTGTCAGATTAGTATGGAAAATAACCTGTACGATAAGCCGTTGGCGAAAAGTAAGTTATTTCCCTTAGAGTCACTTCGCACTTTGATAGGAACCAGTCCACAATTAGGAAATATAGTCGCACAAATAGTCCCTCACTTGGATGCTGTGTCTTATGCCAGAGTGACTGAGCAGACTACTTCACTGTGATTCTTTTGATAGATCAACATGTATGTGTTTTGAAAATTAAGAGTTTGTTTTGTTTCCTTTTGATTTCAGGAAAACAGGTGAACCTAAGCACACCCCTAAGAAGTGAGCCTACATGGGCTGTAACTGGTATGAACTGACAGGTGTTTACTTTGACGGACGATAGCAGGAAAAGGAGCTGGTCATGGTCATGTGTAAAGTGGATAAATTTGAAGGTAAGAAACGATGACATAAGCAGAAGAAAGTATGCATCGATTGCAAAGTTGTCAGCAATTTTTCCCAAGAGGTCTTTGTATGGAAGGTAATGGAAAATAATTATGATCCGATGCCTGCTACCGGATTCTCTTACCTGTACGAAATATGTCATTCAGTGGCGGTCAGTTAGACATGTACCGAAGAAGGTTATTGCAAAGCCCATTAATCCTATTATCGCGTGTTAAGAATCAGGTGTTCTCAAATGATTATTAATATAGATCCTTCAGTCTTTTACAGTCGACTGATTTTCTAACTATTAAAGTTTTTGGATGAGATATTTCTGCAACTTTCAGTCAAAAGATTGTTTGAACAGAACAGAATAAAAACTTATTTAGGATAAACGTCTTCCCAGGCCATACACAGATGGCATTTGGGACGTTCACGTGCATATACCAAATACAATAAACTGACGTCAGCATGTTACAGGGTAGTATATTGCAAAACAAACCGGGACTTAGCAGCCACCCTCTCTTAGTGTTCCGCATTGGCAAGCATGGGCTCCTACTCCTCATGCATGACAAAGAGAATAATGCCCGGCTGCTCGTCTCGGCTTCCTTACAAAATGCTCAACTTGCATACAAATCAAATAAAACTATGTAGGAAACACGAAGCAGAAAGGGTATGGGGCGGGATAAAAGTAAACTGGAGAGAATGATGGTTACACGAACTCTAACAAACTAACTAAATAGCGGACTGACTGACTGACAAACTGAATGAATGACGGACTGACTGCCTGCCTGAAATATTAAAGGCGATAATGCAACTAAAAGCCAACAAATCAGCGGGACCAGATAAACTTATTAATGAGTTCTTCATTTTTGGTAGAGAATACTTGTTACCAACGTTGCCTATCCTTTTCAATAAACTTTTCGCAGTAGGTTATTTTCCTGAAACTTGGTCAGAGAGCTATATTATTCGTCTTCACAAAAAATGTAGCCTGAATGATGTAGAAAACTACAGAGGTATTTGTACACTTTTAAGCACGCTAGGTAAACAGTTCTCAAGGGTCATTAATGACAGATTGTCAAGTTGGGCAGAAAGTTATTTTATATTAATTGAATCGCAAGCTGGCTTCAGACCTGGAATGAGTACTGTTGATAATATATTTGTATTACATGGTCTGGTTTCTCATATACTCAATCAAGGGAAGAAACTATACTGTGCTTTTATTGATTTTACTAAGGCGTTCGACTATGTAGTTCGTGACAATCTTTGGTATAAATTAATAAATATTGGGTTAAGAGGAAACATCTTAAGCATAATAAAATCTATGTATACAACGGTTAAGTCAAGTTAAATTAGATAGTAGACTTGGCAATGCATTTTATTGTTCACTAGGTGTAAGGAGGGGGGAGTGCTTGTCTCCCTTGTTAATTTCTTTATTTCTCAATGACATTCAGGTATAGAAGGTTTAGATGTTGATATGGTTAAGGTTTTCTTGTTGTTATATGCTGATGATATTGTGATTTTTTCAAATACTGTAGAGGAGATGCAAAGTGGACATACTGTCAGAATATTGCAAGAGATGGAAGTTGTCTATAAATGTACCCAAGACAAAAGTAATATTTTTTAGGAGAGGCGGCATACTATCGAGAAATTTGTCCTTTACATATGACGGGCAACCTTTGGAAATCGTGAAAAGCTTTAAATATTTAGGGTGGTTTTTACTGCAGGTGGCTCTTTTTCTGAAGCGCAAACTATACTTACAGGTCAAGCACAGAAAGCAATATTTAAATTAAATAGTTATGTGTATAAATTCACTTCCATTTTGCCTAAACATAAACTAGATCTTTTTGATAAATTGATAACTCCAATTCTTAATCATTCCTGTGAGGTTTGGGGATTTATTCAAGCTAACGCAATCGAAAGAGTGCATTTTCAATTTTGTAAAAAACTTTTGTGTGTTAAAAAGTCTGCACAAAATGATTTTGTATATAGAGAACTGAGGAGAACAAATTACATATCTAAAAGTTATGCTATAATAATAAAATATTGGTTTAAAATCTAAACAGCACTCGAAAATAAATACATTAAACTGGTGTATAATATGATGCTAAGCGATCACGAATTGTTCCCTAACAAGGTTAAATGGGTTTCTCTTGTGCGTCATTTGCTAATGTCTTTAGGTTTTTATCATATGTGGTTAAATCAGGGTGTTGGAAATATTAGTATATTTATTTCAGTTTTTAAGCAAAGGCTTACTGATATTTTCATACAAAACTGGCAGGAAAGATTAGGGAGTTCTTCACGTGCAAGATTATATAATTCTTTTGCCATATTTCATCTCCAACCATATTTAGAAATCATCAACGTCCAGAAATATAGTCAGGCTTTTAGTAAATTGAGAATGTCTTCGCATAGGTTAGAAATAGAGTCTGGTATGTGGGTCAAACCAATTAGTAAACCACTTGAAAGGAACTGTTCAGTATGTGGGGTTTTAGAAGATGAATACCATTTTGTTGTTGAATGTAGTATGTATATAGAGCTTAGAAAGAAGTATATACCTGTTTATTACTGGAAAAGGCCAAATATGCATAAATTTGTCAATTAGATAAATTCAACAAATGCGAATCATTTACGCAAACTTGGTATTTTTGTTTATCAAGCTTTTAAACATAGATCAGAGGTATTATATATGAATTAACATAATGTCCTACTCTGTCCAATCAATAAATGTCTTGCATTTCATTTCGGCAATGCCTAGAGAAGACAGAATATATTAGGGATAATAGTAGTGTATTTGGTTTGTAACAATTTGTAACATCGGGTATCGGTACGAAATTATGAAAAAAAAAAAAAAAAAAAAAAAAAAGAAGATATTTGCAAACTTGCAGAATTGAGAGGAAACGTACGCATTACAAACATTCCGTTCATGTAGTTTACTAACACGGATATTATTGGGCAATAGTTTTCACATAGACTCTAACTAATGAATAGATAAAACGTAATAAAATTAGAAGATCCCTAAAGGGGATAAATGCCCCCGTTACTGCCAGTTTGGCTTTATAGATCTATCATTTTACTATTTTCAGAGTCATGTGGGCTTCAACACAAGATCAACCTATATTCTTGCCATGGTGAAAGTTTCCGAATATGACCTTGAAATCCGTAAGAGGAGTTGCAGACGCATGAAATCTACTATGGCAATGGTTGTAAGGCAAAATTATTAAATAAATCAAGGGCATTTAATTCTTGCGATAATAGTTTAATCAGAGTTCTCTGACCCTCATGCATATGCTAAACCGATACCTTTACTGTAGTGCAAGTTTCAAACCACAATCATGAAAACTATAGGTTGCAGAGGCATGAACTCCACTATGCAATATAAATATGGCAAGTTTTTAAATAAATGAAGAGTATGTAACTCTAGCAATAAAAAAGATATCAAAGTTCTGTGACTTTATGCACATGCTCTGTATTTATTCTTACTTTGCTGCAAGTTTCAAATCATTATCTTGAAAACTGTAGATGTTGCAGAGACAGGAGACCTACTATGCCTTGTGAATAAGGTAAATTATCTTTGTAAATCCAGGGTATGTAACACTAGCAATAATAATTCAATGAGAGTTTAATGACTTTTATGCACATGCCCTGATATATTGTTACTTTGCTGCAAGTTTCAAATCATTATCTTGAAAACTGTAGAAGTTAAGGAGAAGTCAAAATTTCTAAGTAAATCCAGGATATGAAACTCTGGCAATAAAAACTTTGATCAGAGTTCTTTAACCTTTATGCACATGCCCAGCCTATATTCATACTTTGCTGCAAGTTTGCAATCATTATCTTGAAACACGAACCCTACTATGTCATGTGCTTGAGACACGAACCCTACTATGTCATGTGTATAAGGCAGATTTTCGAAGAAAATCCAAGGTATTTAACTCTAGCAATGCAAAATTGATCAGAGTTCTGTGACCCTTTATGCACATGTCCAGCCGATATTCTTACTTTACTGCAAGTTTCAAATCATTACCTTGAAAACTGTAAAAGTTGAGGAGACACGAACCCTACTATGCCAAGTTTATAAGGCAAACTTTCTAAGTAAACCAAGGGTACATAACTCTACCATTAATAAATAGCTCAGAGTTATGTGACCTGTATGCACATGCTCAGTATATATGCCTACTATGGCACAAGTTTCAAACCATTAGCTTGAAAATTGTATGAGGAGTTGCAGAGACATGAACAGTACTATAAAGTGTGACTGACGGGACGCACTATCTCGTATGCCCTCTTCCACTTCGTGGCGGGGGCATGAAAACACTAACTAAAAATTCGGTCATTTTAAAGAGTCAGCAGCGTTGACTTAGTGTATCCTGTAATATCTTGTTTAGTCTTTTTATTAAAACAAATTTGTCCCACCAATGATTATAATTATTATAATAAATTATTTTTCTATATTGAGAAACCTATTTAGAGAATGTTTTTAAAGATAATTAATTTTCTTATAATACTGAAGACACACAATTTAGAAAAGAAAACAAAGCCTCTCAAAATGAACGTCTGTTGAAAAATTGAAAGGAATACTTCTTTTGGTGATTTTTTAACAAAATCAACTATCGCTAAGGTCTACGACCCACCTCTTGCCAATATTATTGTGCATACAAAATTTTGTTAAAACATCCCATACGGTTGAAGACCAACGGGCGATTTCCATAGTTTTACATCTTTGGCTTCGGCGTTGCATCGGTCATTGAAAGCAAGATATTTGAAAAAAATCTCTTGGCTAGATACTGTCAATATAAATACAATATTTTTCATCAAATATCTTGTGTGGTTGAAGACCTACGGCGATTTCCATATTTTCACGTTTTAGGCCTCAGCGTTGTCCGGTCGGTGAAAACTGTCATTTGGCAAGCACATTGGCTAAATCTTGTCGGTATAAATCTGTGTGCGAGCATCTACCAAAGTATTTCAAAGAAATATGCTAATTTTCGCTAACTGACCACAAACGGACCAGGGGCGGATTTAGAGGGGGTTCGGGGTTCGACTGAACCATCCTTTAACTCAAAATTTCATTTTCATGGGAAATTTTGGAGAAATTTGATAAAGATGGAATACTGTATATACCCTAAGTATTTATACCCTTTACTCTTTACCTTATACTTCTCTTCAGCAAGTCCATTTAACTACCTTTGTATTTATGTACAATTGCTGGGTCATGGAGTGGCAAACAGTGTAGACCCTGATCAGATGCCGCGTTCTGCGGCATCTGATCTGCGTCCAAACTATTTGTTCAGGTCTGGGGTTTTTTCGAATACCTAGAGTAAATACGGTAAATTTATCAAATCGAAATCGATCAGAAATCATCCTCGATTCGCCCCTGCTAATTCACATGACGATTAATTACAGGGCACACTCCGAAAGTTGACCTTAGTCGGTCACTCGTGTTCTCTGCGGGTCGTTTAGTGTTTCTTCTTATAATATCACAATGACTGTGTTAAAAGCATGGTTGTAAGCGTTATGCGAAACCTGCTGTATGCACAGTAAGTACACGTCCTTGGTCATTATCAGGAACCAATTAATACAGTAGTAATTATATATACTCATCAAAATAATTTAAGGGCCACATAGTGCAAATTTCCATATATACAAACTTTGGTCGGGTGTATAGGCAAAACCACAGAAGATATCAAAATATCGTTGAATGTTTCTTTAAAAGGAAACCTTAAAGGAGTGTTTCCAACAAAAATGTTTGAAATCAAACTTTTCGTATTAAAATTCGCTAAAAACACTACTTTTTACAAAAAAAAAAAAAAAAAATAAAAATTGACATTTTCGCCTCAGAAGAGATGTCTGGGCTCCCATCTGTGAAACAATCAGAGAGAAAGCCTCATTTGTTATCAAGAAACGCAAATTTTGCTAGAGGTACCTCCACAGATTATTCGTTGTCTATGGGGGACTTTCGGGGCATTTTAGCCTCTCAAAGGGTTGGTCTCTTTTTCTGGCCATATCTGTGTGCCTTTTACTCGAAAGAAGATTCAGTTTGCATGATTTTGTTGTGACTGAGTATTGTTTTCATTAAACAAAGAAATTTTCCGGTATTGTGAAAAAAGTTCATTTTGGGGTAAAAAAATTGTTTTTTGGAAATTCCCGTTTTTCTTACAATCTTTTGGTCTGGCGTTGTTGCATGGTGCCATTGACACTTTTGTAGCTGAACATGTTGCGAACATGTTGAGCTCATTGAAATAGAGCTGAGACTTCCAGTTTTGCCCATGAAATAATTTTGAAACTTGCAGGGTCGCATTTTAGTGATATTCAAAGGGAAAATAAAACTGGTGGCCCTTAACTTATTTTGTTGAGTATAGTTTTATTGCTTTCACCTGTGATAATAAATACTTGTAATTTAGAAGGAAAGAAAGAAAGAAAGATAGAAAGAATATGTAACAATTATGGAATATCATACATTTATCTGATACCTGTGATAAGCCACCGAATATGAAGCATACACCTTTCACTACACGAAACTTAAAACATACTATTTTTGACAACTTCTGCACGAATTTTAATCTGAAATATTTTGCTATATAGTTTAGATGAAATGAAAGAGATTAAATAACTATTTCATTTGAGAAGTTATAAAACAATTTTGATGCAGAATATGAGCGAATATGCATTTAAATTAGAAGGTCCCTAAAGGGGTTGAAGGCCTCCGCTGCTGCCGCTACTGCCAGTTTTGCTTTGTAGTTTGAATATCCCGAACAAAAAGCAAAAGAAGAGTGATTTTATTAGCAATTCTAGGTAAATCAAGGGTATGTAATTCTAGCAATGAAAATTTGATCAGAGTTCTGCGACCTTCATGCACATTCTGCCTATATTCTTACTTTGCTGCACGTTTCAAATCATTATCTTGAAAACTATAGAAGTTGCGGAGACACAGTCCTACTATGCCATGTGTATGCGGAAAAATTTCTAAGTAAATCCAGGGAATGTAACTAGCAATAAAAATAATCAGAGGTCTGTGACCTTTATGCACATGCCCAACCTATATTGACGGACACACGGACGGACAGACACATGGATGACCCTCTCAGGGTAAAACTATATGCCTTCCTCCATTTCGTGGCTGGGACATAAAAAGAACTTTAAAAACTCCAATGACTAAAGAAAGGCCATATGTATCTTTTTTTTTTTTATTATCTTCTTTTGGGAATTTTTGTGTATTTGTTTAAACCTGAGAACTTCTCCTCTTTTGTGTGTGTGTGTGTGTGTGTGTGTGTGTGTGTGTGTGTGTGTGTGCCGAGAAAGGGGGCGTGGGGAGGAGGGAAGCAATTCAGCTCTTCAGACAGACTAGGTTTATGCATTGTTAGTTGATGTCTCAGCATTACGTTTTGTAACAGGGAGTAAAATACTAATTTCATCATGTCCTTAACTGGGACACTGTTAGACTGCATGTATGTGCAGGCTGATCCATGTCAACCATATCTGTATAACGTGCATTTTTTGTGTACGGTGGTACGAGGCGCCGGCACATAAGAATTGTGGTAACATGTAAATCATACATGTACATGTATCTATCCAAACAGTCTGATCAAGCTATTCATTTTTCTCTCACAGACTTTTTAATATATTATAGAACGACAACATGGAAGAATGGTTCTTGTGCTGGCTGCGGGCAATGAAGAACCAGAGCAGCATATGCATTTGTGCAGTCTGTTCAGGATTTTCATTTCCCGGTTACAGAATTATACTGTTTAATATTGGTGAATAGAAAATACCCTTCTCAGACTACAAAGATGTGCAGGAAGGTATCGGTCCTTGCCCTTTGCCCATTGCATTTGGCATAATGGTGCTTTTTGCATGCTGCAGCTTATATCATGGTGATGGAGAAAAAGACTAAAATGTATAAGAACCCGATAAGAGCCCGTAATTCTAAGAATCGCCACCCACCCTAAATGTTATTAGCACTATTTTTGTTATCCAGTGCAAGCTAAAAATCTGAATTTCAATTCTTATTATTATCCACACACTTTCAAATTTACTTTATTAGTTAAAAAATGGCCAGGTTTGGTTTAAACGACGTCGTTTCAATTTTGTGACAAATATCCTAGACAAATACTTTGACGCTATGTATATTTGCCCCTCTAAAATACGTTGTTTGATACTTCTGTTTTATTTTGTTTGGCGCTTCTGAGTTCAGCGGATGCGGTAAGCTTTAAACGCCAACGTCAAAAAACATTAAAGCTTGCACTCCCTGGACTTTTCTTTTTATCTTTTTGCAGAATTAAATAGTGTTTGACATCAAAGTGATAATAATAATAATAATAATAATAATAATAATATGCATATATTTTCAATACATGTATTAGCATAAACGCTTACAAACAGCTATTTAGATACTAAACGGCCGGCCTCGGTGGCTCAGTTTGATGCGCCGTCCGACTGGAGACCAGGAGGTCGCGGGTTCAACCCCCGCCGAGGTCGGCAACATCCTTTCGTGGAGATTGATCATAAAATATTTTCTACGGTCATTCTCTCCCTTCCGCTGATTCAAGAAGGGCAGTTGTCAGTTTCTGGCGAAAGAATGTGCACAATTCTGGTAAGCCTGCCCAGTAAGCGTGTGGTTAGGTAAACTGACCACGCTCGACATGACCCCATTGGGTTGACTGGGCCGTAAAACTTTAACACAAACAAAAGATACTAAACGCCTACATACACAATTCAGGGTAATTTAAATGTACAAAATAAAGATATTTTTATGGATATACTGTGGTTTTTTTTTAAGAATTCCAATATGGTCCCGATTCCTAAAACGGACAATTCTGGAATCGCTCTGCGCAATTTTGGAATTCCAAATTTGCGCAACAGTATTGAAATTCCAAAAACGCGCAGGGGCGATTCTGGAATCGTTCCAATTCCTAAACTGCGCGAAACATATATATAGGATGAATAGGGAAACGGCATACCATACTTCAAAGTAAAATGGAAGATTTAAGTCATCAATTTATTTTTACAATTTTATATCAAATTCTTTTTTAATAAAATATCTTTTCAAAAATAACTTATAAATTTTTTTCGCATTCTTCTAAAATTGTATTTAAATCAATTTAAGACGACTATCCTATTAATTTCTCTATAATTCTGGTCGTGAGTTGTACAGGTAAGTCTACGACGAGTTCCCCCGAGTCGATATCGGCTATTTCCGTGAAACTACGAGGATTGTTCCCCGTGCTCCATTTCAAGAAAAAGAAGTTGACAAGAATTTTCTTCATTTAGAAAAAGTAGCAGAAAATTTAAAATGACCAAAGGAGCATTGGACCTTGCGTTTGCAAAGTGTTATAACTGGGAAAGCTCGAGAAATTTACACCCAACTACATGTAACTGTCGATCAGAGTTCCAATTATGATACTGTCAAAGAATTAATTCTTAAAGCTTATTAGTTGGTCCCTGAGGCGAACAGGCAAAAATTTAGGAATTGTAAGAATGATTGACCAGACTCCTGAAAAATTTGCTAGAACTAAAGAACAGTTATTTTATAGGTGGTGCTCTTCGAAGAAAATTTGATGATGAAGATGTTGCTGCTGAGATAGCTGAAATCCATGAGAAGTTTGTCGTTGTTCCAGCCGACAAGGCATCTAACAACATTGTGTTTGTTTGCAAAACACACTATATAAACTGCTTAATGGAAGAGCTTGGTATGAGTACCATGACCGGAAACCCTACATATAATCTTACTGCTATGTCCAAGGAAGAAATTCTACAAAACCACCATTCGGTGATGCTGACATTTGGAATTTCCCTCCCAGAGGAAGATATTGACCTTCCCAAACTGTACTGGATTCCTAAACTTCACAAGAATCCGTACAAGCAGAGATATATTGCGGGTTCAGCTAAGTGCTCAACCAAGCCTCTTTCTCAGATTCTAACACAAATCCTAACCGCAGTTAAAGAAGGCCTTCAGAAGTATTGTAACACTGCATATGCCAGAAGTGGTGTTAATCAGATGTGGATCCTGAAAAACTCCAAAGAGCTTTTAGAAAACCTAAAGGCACAATCTCTTCATTCCGTCAGCAGTATACAATCTTTCGATTTCTCTACTCTTTACACTATTCCTCATGATAAATTGAAATCTAAATTAAAGGAAATTATCAACCAGTGTTTCTTCCACAAGAATGGTAACCGTCGATTTCAGTATGTTGTCATTGGCTACAAAGACACATACTTCGTTCGGGATCACTCTGATGCGCCACAAAAATACTCAGATGCAGATGCCATAAAGATGCTGGAATATCTAATCGACAATATTTTTGTGGAGTTCGGTGGACGGATATTTCAGCAAACAATCGGCATACCAATGGGTACTAACTGTGCACCGTTACTTGCCGACTTGTTTTTATACTCGTATGAGGCGGATTTTGTACAAAGTCTCCTCCAAGCAGGCAAGAAACACCTCGCATAACAATTCAATTTCACCTACAGATATATAGATGATGTATTGTCTCTGAAAAACACAAAATTTGCAGAGTATTTAGAATTCATCTATCCACGTAAACTTGAAATAAAAGGAAACAACGGAGACTGCAGCCTCCTTCTCATTCCTCATACTTGGATTGTTATCTCTACATTGACAATGGAAAGCTTACTACTAGGCTTTACGACAAACGGGATGACTTCAATTTTCTCATTGTTAACTTTCCATTCCTGAGCAGTAATATCCCTTCTGCACCAGCATACGGCGTTTACGTCTCACAGTTAATCCGTTACGCCAGAACCTGTTCAAATTATCAGGACTTCATGGAGCGTGGGAAAGTGGTCACTACAAAGTTGTTGAGCCAGGGATATAAAGAAAAACAAACTGGTCGCAGCACTTAAGAAGTTCTATGGGAGACATCATGATCTGGTCAATCCCTACAATGTGACAGTTTCCAGAATTGTTTCTGATGTTTTTGCCAGTGACGCGCTATAAGTAGACTTCCCAAATCCCGGACGCTTCTCCGATATTTCCTTCGTTCAGGCCTATGGGCATGGTGGGCGAAGCTTGCTTACCAAGTAATGCTTACTATCCGCGGACGCCTGATTACACCCTTTATTCTGGGATCCATGTCTGTTGGTCTGACCATTCTGATTCGTCATTCGTTTATGGATTTATGAGTTTGAATTACGGCTTAAGTACCATGACCGCAACTACTTACACCTAAACCCAAATCTTCTGGTGAAAACAAGGATCATAATTCCTTATCTCAACCAATTTGCAATGATTGCAAAAAGACAGGTCATATAATTTCTGAGTGCTTATATTTGAAAAGAAAGAGAGAAAAACAAGAGGGGCTTAACCCTACAGGCCTTACCTCTTAACGGTCAAAACCGCACTCATGTGTAAAGGAGGAAATTCCTACCCAGGCCAAATCTACTGATTCTGTTATGAAGATTTATGAACCATTCTTATCAGATGGTTTTGTGTCACTGAATAGTGACTATGCCCAGTCTACCCCAATTAAAATCTTACGAGATACCGGAGCTTTTCAATCCCCTATCTTAGCAGATACTCTGCATTTCTCTGAGAAGCTTTCTTCTCCGACAAGTGTCCTTATTCAGGGTGTAGAGTGTGGATTTGTTACTGTTCCTCTTCATAACATTTATTTATCGTCAGACTTGGTTACTGGTTTAGTGGCTGTTGCAAGAAGATGACAATGGTGTGGATCACCAGTTTGTTACCTTTCCAAAAAGTTTAACAAACATCAAAAATATTATTATTTTACAGTAGAGAAAGAATGCTTGTCTCTCATTCTTGCTCTGCAACAATTTAAAGTTTATCTAACTTCTTCATCCTCATCTATTGTTGTTTTCAGTGATCATAATCCATTAATTTTCATCCATAAGGTTGAAAACAAGAATCAGAAGTTAGTTAGATGGAGCCCTCGTTGCAGGAGTACAAACTTGACATCAAGCATATCAGAGGAAAAAATAATACAGTAAAACCTGTGTAAGAGAGCCACCTTCGAGACTGACTTTAAATAGTGGTTGATGTGGAAAAAGTTGTCTGTCTTATAAAGGTACATGTCATGTAATTTTGCTAGCAAAATTACATGACGTACCTTTATAAGACAACCGCCTTTCCACATCAACCACTAAGGTCAATTTCAAAGGTGGCTGTCTTACACAGGTTTTACTGTATTATTCCTGATGCCTTGTCCAGAGCATGATGTAGTTTCCTGTAACTTGTTGTATATAAGATAATTGCCTATATCAATATTTTGCTTTATGGTGATTTGGGGGCAAAAGAAAGCTTTATTACATAACTCTTTCTTTTCCTTGAAGAGAGGAAGTGTTATATATAAGATGTTTATTATTTTAAATATCATTATTTTCTTGTTTACTGCAAGTTTCTGTAGAACTTTCTGGAAAATCATGTTTACAATAATAAGTTGTTTACATTCTTTTTAGAACTTTTCAGAAGGATATTCTGGCTTGAGATATTTTTGGTATGTCATAGAACATTTAGAATATTCTTAGCTAAAACTTGAAAATGACTGATGCATCTGGCAACTTCTTTTTCTAGAATGTTCTTAATATATAAGGGAAAAACATTTTCATATGGTCATCTTCGTATACTTTCATCGGAAATTATTCTGTACTGGATTACTTTAATATTTTATTCATTCTGGAATTAAACTCTGAATTCAGGGACTTTAGATTGTGGGATCAGAAACTGTTATTCAAAGGATTTGTTTTAGAAATTCTTGTGATTAGTTCTGAGAGACTTTGTGACAATAAAACTTGAAGGTACTGTTTATTTATTTGTTTCTGTTTTACACATTTTCTTATTTTTTATTTATTTATTTAAGAAATAAATTATTCCAAACCGTGCTCAAATGCCTAAGATAAAGCACAGTTGAGTTTGGGTTGTACCCATTTGAGCACGAGCGAGCGCAGCGAGCAAGTGCTCAAATGGATACAACCCAAACTCAACTGTGCTTCATCTGGGGCATTTGAGCACGGTTCGGAATAATTTATTTCTTTTCTAACACCCCTCATTGAGCTAGTTTTGCATAAATGAATTTTTTTTTTATAGATTTTCATTTTTATTTTTATTACCTGACTTCCCCTTTGGTAGTTGATAATACCTCTTAAGCATTACGTCACGCGGTTACGTAGTTACAAGGTTCGATGACGAATATTCAAAATGGCGGATAACTTATGCGAATCAGCTGACGGTGTAAAATATAAATAGACGATGTATTAATATAAAAAAGAACTTAAATCCTGTGTTCATGAAAGAATTGCAAAACGTGAAATTTGAGTGCCGCGATGGACTTTAATAAGGACAGATATAAAACAGCAAATAAGAATGTTAACCGACTTACTTTCGTTTCCGAACGTCAACAAATACACGATGGAAACAAGAAGTAAAACGAATGTGTTGAATGGTGTAAACTCATCAGGTAAAAAAATGTCAAAGAACTGCAATATGCTCATAGATCATTTTCTGTCTTAATAAATAAAATAATTTATAAGTATATGAATGTTTCAGCCAATTTTGTATGCTAATCTAGCGTCCATAGTTACCAGGGGGCGAAACTTTCGCAAATAGGATTGGTTTCCAGTCGATAGCGCGCGACGAGATAAAGCACGGCTGGAAATGTAAAGACAAATAAGGAACAACACGAGCAGGGGTGTTAGAATTTATTTTATTTTACAACCCAAACTCAACTGTGCTTTATCTGCGGCATTTGAGCACGGTTCGGAATAATTTATTTCTTTTCTAACACCCCTCACTGTGCGAATAGTTTGAAAAATGAGATTTTTATTGATTTTTGAGATTTTTGTTATTATCTGACTTCCCCATTTGGTAGTTGACAATACCTCTTAAGCATTACGTCACACGGTTACGTAGTTACAAGGTTCGATGACGAATATTCAAAATGGCGGATACTGATACGAATCAGCTGACGATGTAAAATATTAAGACGATGTAAAACATAAAAAAAAAAAAAAAACAACTTTTATCCTGTGTTCATGAAAGAATTGCAAATCGGATGAATTTGGATGCCGGGATGGACCTGAGCAGGACAGATATAAAACAGCAAAATAAGAATGTTAACCGACACTTTTGTTTTCGATAATGTCAACAAATGTACATTATGGAAACGAATGTGTTTGAAAGGTACAACCTGTAGAGGAACTCTTCAGGTAAAAAAGGTCAAAGAACGGCAATGTTCATAGATCATTTTCTGTCTTACTAATGTAATTTATTATGCATATGAATGTTTCGACCAATATTGTAAGCTAGCGTCCATAGTTACCAGGGACGCAACTTGCGCTACAGTTTTATGATTGGTTTCCCGTTGATAGCGCGCGACGAAATTCCTGTGCTCAAATGCCTCAGATAAAGCACGGCTAGAAATGTAGACAAATAAGGATCAACACGAGCAGGGGTGTTAGAATTTATTTTATTTTATTTTATTTTAATTTTTTTTTTTTTTTTTTTGTTAATAAATATTTTAAACAATTTTAAAGTTTGTTGCTGCTTTCATTTTCATTTCTTTCTCGTTACGCCTGGCTCGTAACATCATCTCAAAGGGAGAGCATCCTGAGCTAACGGTTTTGCCTTCCCCTTTTTATAAAGATGCCACTCCAACTGAAATGAATTTGACAACCAAGTATATGAATCCTTTGTGAAAAGGACTTCATATACTTGGTAGATTTGCCATCGTGTCTGCAAGGGAGACTACATTTAAGACTTTCTTTTTGTTTACCTCCACATCTTCTTATTTTTCCCAGAAAACGAGACTTGAAATTATATCTAATTGTCTCCCCCCATGGGGAACAATTTGCAAGAAATGATGTGTTATTTTCTGGGAAAAATAAGTAAAGTAATACTAATTTGTCGTCTGCTGAATCAGCTCAGAGAGTGGTAACGTTAAGCATAAAACACAACAATTTTTTTTTTAATTTTCTTGGTCTTCATCATTACTTTTCTAAGTCTTTAACCGATTTTGATCAAATAGAGGCCACTCTGGGAGCAAATTCTTTCCTTTCAAAGTAGCCCCTATTTTGGAAGCAACATAATATTATTCTGTCTGTAAAGTGCAGCCCTGTGGCAAAAAGCAAAATATTTTATAGTAACTGATATATCTTTATTGCAAATAATATTAGTTTTCTCACGTATGTTGTGCATGTTACGTACGTGCGAACGAATGTGCGTAATAAGCGCTACGGGTATGCATCCGATGAATTAATTTTAAAATCTAGTTTTCTAAAATTGAAAATAAAACCTAGCACTAAAAAGTTTTGTGTGTCTGGTCCCTGCTAATTCTTCTTTTTGTGTTTTCTTTTATAGAACTTACAGCGGAAGACAACTCGCGATATTGCGCAAAGTCCTGGTCCGCATTTTATTGAGGACACCATAAGGCATACGGGTTGAGCGCACCTAACTATTTGTATGCCCAAATTTTGACTGGAAATTTAAGCAGACGACAAATTAATTATATGTTTCTTTTTTTCTTTTTTTTTCATACAATAGGTTTAGAATTTTATGCAAATTGTCTCCTCAGGAGACAATTTGCATAAAACGTCAATGCCTATTTTCTGGGAAAAATAAGAAACTATTTCAAAATGTCGTCTGCTGAAATTTTTACCTTAAGCGTTAAATAATTAAGTTAACATATTTACCATAAATAATATTATTGTATTCATTTCCTCTGCGTTATTTTACAGATCTTTTCCCACAACGTCAGTATCGCCTTGTCTCCTTGTGATCAATGCGATATATATCAAATTTAACAGCTGTAACAAGGTATCATCCAGATATTTAATTTGAAAAGGAATGTGTCAGCCTTCATAAAAACGCATTGTATTACGTAGGCCCAGCATGCAACTGTAAAATCTGACAGGCATTGCAACATTTGCTACAAATTTATTGACGTTATTACCGTTATACAAAAAAACAAAACAAAAAACAACCCAACGTGGAGAAAGCTGTCTTGAAAATCCCACGCATTAAAGGTCAAGGTTCAGAGCAGCTACGCATCTGTGCAGGCTACACAGGGGTTTTACTGCTCGCACATATACTATCTGGAAGACGTAGATTGAGAATAATGGGCAGCGAACGCTTTGACCAGAAGGTGTACACACTATGCCTAGAATGTTTTTCTACCAACAGATAATGGGTCTTTTTTGAATTACTGCGCCACGACTCATACCTTACACACAAGTATGAAGGCACGCCTCCAAGGGGGAAATCACTCATATCTGAAAGTTTTGATAACTCTGATCTTAAAATTTTCTGCCTTCTCAAACAGAAAGGGCTACTCTTAAAGGAAAGAATTTGCCCCTCCTGTTTGAGAAGGAATTCATACTCTCGTAAAATACATTATCTGTGAGAGTGATTTCTCTCTAAAAAGGAACTTTCTGCTTAGAGAGATCTTTCCTCGAGATGTATTACTTCATCATAATTTATCTTATTAAAGGAGACTGTATACACTTGGTAATTGTTCTGCCATTTTTATAAGGGAGAAAATTTTTTTATGAGTTTCTGTTTGCTTTCTAGCACACAGCTCCCTTCTGAAATAGGGTCTACACTGAAGGGAAAGACGTTGCTCCTCATGGGAGCAAATTCTTTTCCTTCAGAGTAGAACATTTTTCTGAAGGGAGGTAAGCACATTTTGACAGAGTTACCTCCCCTGGAAGAATATAAATTCTTCTAAAGCTCTGTCTATAAGAAAACGCGCACACTTACTGTTACATGTAATAAGGCTGAATTTAACACTAAGCGCAGCAGGCTAAATCAGACACTTTTGCAAACAGTTTAGATCCATAAGAGACGGCTCATAAGGAACCGCCTCATCAAGATCTATACTATTTGCTAGTCTGTTATTCATTTTTCACCACCACCATTTGCAACAATGGGTGCACCCAAATGCAAAAATGGAAGAGTCCATTTGAGAAACTCAGCGGTGAAAGGGTTCATATCATTACCACTGATTATGTTTGATGCAAGTTTCAAGAGAAATCTTTCAAAATGTTTTACCCAGTTCCATATTTTCATGCTAAACAGCATATCCAATTTCATTTTTTACCGAAACTTACCATTGTCCATCATGAGCTTTCGAATTGAAAAAGGGCTCATTTTGGCAAACCCTTATATACTTACTCAAGTTTAGTATACTGTAGACTGGCTCTCGTCTTCCTGATTTTTGAATCAGCATAAAATGATTTTTGTTTAACAGAATTCCTATCTAATGGAATGTCTTTCTCTCTGATTCGAGCTGATCAGGGTCTGCTAGGTAAGGGAGATGATTATGATATGTATAGAAAACTAGTCAAGGAGGAGCACTTTACCTTTGTTAGATTAGAAAACTAAAATCCATAGCCGTTGGACCAGGCCACGTACACTACGTCATAACGAAATACGTTATACAAGAAGTTTGCTCACTCGGGACTTTGCCAGTCTTATATAATCCTAATAGAAAGTTATGTTTCTTAATTCTTTCAGCCCTGTGGACCAAAACATTTACACATAGTGTAGATCCTGACGAGACGGCTCATAACGAGCCGTCTCGTCAGGATCTACAGTTTGTCATTCTGTTTAGATTTTAGACAGACCACTATTTGAGACAGTGAATCTGACCAGCTTTAAAGATGGAAGAGTCCACTTCAAAAACTCAGGGATGAAAGTGTAAACCGGGACCAAACTGTTTTACCATCGCCTACCTCACATCACGTATGATATAATGTATTTACCCTGAGTATTTGGACAGAGTAGACTGAGTAAACTGAGTAGACCCAGATCAGACGTTGTAGATTGCATCGTCTGATCAGGGCCTGCAGTGATTGCCACTCATCCATCAGCAACAGGAAGTAAAAAGGTATTTTTCCAGGATTAGGACAAGTATCGTAAGTATTTGAGGGCGTCCAAATATATTGGGTAAATAGATATTCGCACCTTAGGCAATCAATATTCCATACTTCGAAGCTCAGAGGCTGTCATTAACATAGTAAAGTGTTTCAGCCGTATTTCAGTAACAATCAACCCTTTTTATACCCAGACAATACAACGACAAAATTCGTCATTATAATAATTTGAATGTCAAGAAACCTTCGCTCAAGAGGTGACAGTTAATGAGAAATTATGCAAGAATATTGCACTAAAACTTCAAGCAACATATGTTTTGGATATTTGTTAGAATCGCCTCAGTGAGGCGATTCTAACAAATATCCAAAACATATGTTCTATGAGGAAATAAAAAAATAAAACAAGGTCTTCTTACGACATGAAAGTCGCAACAAAGGAATGAAGCATAGCTGAAAAAAAAATCTCGCCTACCGTGGGAATCGAACCCAGTCTGTCCGGATAGAAACCCAATGCTCTAACCACTGAGCCAAAGAGTCGACTCTCTGACGCAGTTGTCAGAGATTGAATATATACCTGCAAGCTATGCTTAATCTGCCAAGGCAAATAATTGGAGGTAGGAGTGCTAGGCCGTAACACTCCCCCTTTTCAAGGAAGTCTTCATTTATGATGACGCGAAGCCATTTTCGGCGAAATAAGTCCAATCCCGCACTAGCCCCCATCTTACGACATGAAAGTCGCAACAAAAGAATAAAGCATAGCTGAAAACATTTCCCGCCTACCGTGGGAATCGAACCCGGTCTGTCCGGATAAAAATCCAATGCTCTAACCACTGAGCTAAAGAGTCGACGCAGTTGTCAAGAGATTGAATATATACCTGCAAGCTATGCTTAATCTGCCAAGATAATCTGCCAATACAGATAACTGACGGTAGGAGTGCTAGGCCGTAACAGTCTGTCTTACATTTCATTCTGACCATTCAGGATTCTTTACAACAGCAAAATCATTTTAATAGCAACATCTTTGGGAACAAATGCTGTCGTTGAAACGAGGGTTCATTGTATATGCGATAGTGAAACGGTCATAATTAAAGGGCATGCGCAAGGAAGAGCCGTACAGTCTTACTTTCAGCACTGCAGACAAATACAGATATCCTTACAAACAGTGTAGATCGTAACGAGCCGTCCTATCAGGATCGACACTTTTTGCCATTCTGCGTTTGGTTTTTGAGTGGAGATTCTATTTTCAACTATGGGCATGTCCAAATCTAAAGCAAGGAGAGGTCACTTCAGCAACTAAGGGATAAAAAGGTTATATTTACCTCATGTAGGGTTCGAACGTGGAACAGCGAGACCCATTGAACTCTGGAACATTAGCCGCACGGCCATGCGAACGTGTCGATGCTTTATCGGCAGCAGTGGCAGCTATGAATACTATTTGTTGTGAAAAAGAAAAAACGGTTTCCGTCCCAAATTCTTGCTCGTGACTAGCCCAAGTAAATCAGAAATATTATTCCGTTCGTCCCGCGCTCCATATCGAAGCGCCCACAATTCTGTCGTGTTAGTTCGTGACGAACGTCGCCAACTGATCAGAGGAGGGCTATGCCACAGATTTGGTTCACGAATTGTGTTGTGTACTAGAATTATGTTGTGTTCTCACACAGCAAAAAATATATATCTTTAACCCTTTCACACCTGAGTTTCTACAATGGCTCATCGATCTCCGATTTTGGACTCATCCAAATAGGGTTTAGTCAAAAATCAATAATAGATTGGCAAACAGTGCAGATCCTGGTTAGCTGTCTGATCTGGATCTACACTGTTTGCAAAGGAATTCGTGTTGGTCTGCAGGATTAAGATTTACATAGCTTTTACATGCGGAGTGTCAGCCGAAAGCTATAATGCAATGACACAAGTACTTTGCAACATTTCAACAACAGTCTTATCAAAGTACAGTCGAACAATAACGGATCAAACATCTTTGGGTCCACGGAAATTTGTTCTAGACATGGGTAGATCGAACCACTGAGGATTAATCAAACCACCAGGTCATGAGGCAAATTCAGATAACTTAGTTATGCCTTTACGATCTTCTACGAAATAATGGTATGTGAGTGTACTTATTAGGATCGATGAGACGATTCAAATGAGTACACACAACATACATTTTTACGATAAAATAAGAAAATTTCCCTAAAATGTCCTTAAATATTTGTCTCAAGTTTCTTGAGCTATCAGAAGAATTTCCTAGGGATTCAAACAACGAGTTCGAATCAGCCACGGCAAACGAACCATCTGGGTTCGAGTCAGTGAAGTTTGCTGTACCTTGTTCCCAGGAAAAGCCAGACAGATGAAGGCAATAGCCGGTTAATTTGCAATATTAGATCACTAGCAACACATTTTTTCGGCGGAAATCATCACGAAAACATGCCTATATAATTTTGACCCCCTTAAACCCCACTTTTATATTGTAAAACTGGGGTTTACAGGGGTATACATTATTTTTCTTATTTCTGCTCAAAAACATAGATTGTGGGTACTCGTTAGAACCGCCTCGCCGAGCCGAGGCGGTTCTAACGAATACCCACAATCTATGTTTTGAGCAGAAATATGAAAAATATCAGAGTTTTTCATCTGAAAATTTTCAGTTTTTGGAGGTGAAATTTTCTATATATTTGAATAGGCGAGTTTTCGTAATGGTGTATCAGTTTTTCAGAGATTATCAGAATTATAAATGGTACCGATGCCAATATTGCCATATAAAGTACGATTGGCTTTCCATAAATGAAATAAAAATCTAAAAAGTTGCCTTTGGCAACAAGGGTCGCACGAAAGAATGAAAATCGGAGATTCGGTTTAATTAAAGTCTCTATATTCGGCAATAAAGTCCGCGAACTCGCACACACCCACCAACACCGGCCCAGGTGACACTCAAAGTAACCAGAATAGACTCAATGCTCCTAAAGAAATAAAAAATAATCTGCACTGTGATGAAGTACGGGGAGACGTTTTACAGCCTCCACACGGCACTAACACCAGCTGCAGTGAAATAAAATACTCACAATATTTTACAAAATGCAAAACAAAAACAACAACAAAAATTTGTCCAGATTAGCTCTCAAGTCTGCACAGTCTGATCAGGACCTTCACTGTCCGCTAACAGAATCATTGGATGTTACAGAATGTATATATGGAGAAAATGGTCCCGATGATACTTTGCGCATATTGTGCTGTTACGATCACAATGTGCTATATGCAACCCATTACCACCATTACAGAATAAAACTTGCCCATATTGCGCTGTTACGATCACAATGTGTTATATGCAACCCATTACCACCATTACAGAATAAAACTTGCCCATATTATGCTGTAATGATCACAATATGTTACATGCAACCCATTACCACCATTACAGAATAAAACTTGCCCGTTTATTTTCCATGGGCCGTCACTTCTCCAAAAAATTACATTATATTTAAGTAAAAGTTACTTCCCGTTTACACTTGGTCATTAACCGAAGCTGAAATTGTGATTAATCTAAGTTTCTGAAGTGGACGCATCCAGCTTTGAATTAGGATACATCCAATATTGCAAACAGGGAAATCAGCCAAAAATATAAAACAGGATGGCAGTGTAGATCCAGATGAGATGGATCATAACGAGCCGTCTCATCTGGATCTACACTGTTTGCAAGTGTACTTGCATTGGTCTGCAGGGCTGAAAGGGTTAATAACTACGTATTTAGACGCGTGAACTTCTTACCTTATGCACATGGTTCCTTCCAAAACGTAATTTTGCATGGGACGTGACCTCTCCAACAATTACGTCATAGTTTTTCTGCCGGCCTTGGTGGCTCAGTTGGATGCGCGACCGACTGGTGATCAGAAGGTTGCGGGTTCGACCCCCGCCGGGTCGGCAACATTCTTTCGTTGAGATTTGATCATGAAATATTTTCTACGGTCATTCTCTCCCTTCCGCTGATTCAAGAAGGACAGTTGTCAGTTTCTGGCGAAAGATTGTTCACAATACTGGTTAACCGCTTAGAGGACTAAGCCTGCCCAGTAAAAGTGTGGTTAGGTTAACACTGACATGACCCCATCGGGTTGACTGGGCGTAAAACCTCAACACAAACAAAACATCATAGTTTATAAAACATTCTTCCCATTTGCCATACCTCCGCGTCCCGTGGGAAAACAATTGGTTCCATGCGAAAACATGGAATATACTAGGTAAACGTGATTTATTGATCGTGGACTTTACGTGCTCTCCCACAGAGGGGACAAAATACCTGTATATGCATGCATACGTAAACCAGACTCTAGTGAAGTACATTTACGACCGCCACAAGACAGCAAGTTCGACGGTAGAGTAGACAGAATCTAAATCGACTGACCCTTGAGAGAACTGAGCTCATACAAACATTATCTAATCCGGGCACTTTGCTATCCGTTGGTACTTTCTACTGGTGAGAATATTTCTGTAAGCCAACAGGGGAGGACCCGTTCAGACTATGCACGTTCGAAGGATGACCCGAGCCTTCGCCGTCTGCATACAATATACCAGCTGGTAGTAGCAGGGAGGCATTTCTTGAAAATAATATATTTGATATTTTAGCAGACGACATAACTTATTTTGAGAGTGAACAAACGTGTAATTTCTTAACAGTTGGGAACCTTAATGCCCGTGTAGGTAGTCGTCCAGATTTTGTGGAAAGTGAATATTTATTTAATTTAGATATGATGCCTGACGATTATGAGGAGTATAGTATTGGGGGCGGTTTACCGCCGCCAAATTTACTATACGGAATTTCTACAATCCGTCTTCTCAAAATTGCAAACCTAATAACTTCCTAAAAAGTAGTTCCATACTGACGCTGATGTCGCTTAATTCTGCGTTCAAACATGTAAGCCTTCTACACTCTGATAATTATAAAGAGCGACCGAATATACAAAACAAAGAAAACTTCAAACTTTTGAAGAAATAATAATTTAATGATGTTGAGCACAATCTCGGCGGACGAATATAAACAGAATAAACAAGTAACTGGTTTCCTGTGTTCTATATGCGAAGTATTGAGCTATAGGGTGGGGGAACCAGTCAAAATAAACAAACGGTGGAACTTGATTCAGCCTCCAGAACCTTCTGAGGCAGAGAATTTGAAAATTGATGCAAAAAATTCTCCGAAAGTTTCCGAAAGCGTATCAAAGAAAGGTATAAATATGTGATAAAGCATCAGCAGTTTTTTAGGCTATTCACCATAAACAGTTTCGGCCGAAATCACTTCGCATGAATATTTTCGAAAACGTAAAGTACAGTGCGGTTACATATGTATTTAGCAGCACGTTTTTCCTAAATGTTCGTTTTAATATATGTTTTTATGAAAGTTATTTATAAATATTTTTTGACAAAATAAATAAATAAATAAAAATAAAAATAACGTTTTATTACCATTTTTGCGGTATTACTTTCCTGCGGCCACCAGGCCACTGTGCCTGTCACTTTGTGCCTTCCAGATATACCGGATACTAAGAAAACTGTGAATCGTCCGACCCAATCACACTGATTTCCGCCATAGTAATAATTTTCCTCGATAGAAATGATATTTTCTCGAAGATTTTTTGTAGTTCATGTATAGGCTCGCTAAAAATAACGTCCGAAAAGCAGAAAAGTTTCAAGATCTCCAGCAAAATTCCTGAAGCAGTAAAATGCGTTTCAGGAGGCCAACGGTTAGTGTATCGTCAGTGAGATGCCTATTACCGAGGTTCACTAATTATCGGATATTCAGGAACCACGGCCCCCGCCCATTGGGGCCCGCGAAGTAGATGGGCTGCCTGTAGCCTCCAAGGCAGACCTGCTTAAGCAGGGCCTGAGTTCATCATGTGATCAGGTTGGGTAAAAGTCCCACAAATCTGGAGGCAATATCGTTAATGACTGAAATATTGTTGACCCACATTCTAATTCTCAGTTATCAGGAAAAATGTATGAGCTTTAAAAGTACAAAACAAAATTTGGGACCCTCAAAATCTAATTGATACCGCCCATGAAAAAACAGGGAAATGGCATTTTATATGGAATGTTTGGAGTTGTTATCGTTATATATACCCCGAAGATTTTTTGTGTTTATAAGGGGATTTTATTTTATCACTCATCTTTTGCTAAATTTATATGACAAGAGTTATTGTAACTGTCTGTAAATCTGTGAAAGTTCTATGAGTTTAAGGAACTTCAGTGAATCCCTAAAAACTCCATGAATCCATGAAAGTTCCGTGGTCAAGGTCTGTCAGTCATTTAAATTTTGTATCAGTGATATGATAAAGTTCCATGGAAGCTCCGTAGTGTATCCGAGATACACATATGCATGAAAAGTATTAAGTGCAAGGCCGGGAAAAAGAAGCAAAATCAGTCGCTAGAAAAGACATTCAGTAGTAGTATTAATAGAGAATTTGAAAGGAAATAGATCCATTAGAATAAATTGATAACATTTTACTGCAGTTGCTACATGCAAGTTTTCATTTTAGTCAACATTCAAAACATCCAACAGTTCTTGAATGTTTCAACTGGCACGCTTTCAGTTTGATATCTTGGCACTCTGGATGGAACCAATGCTGACATTTTGTGCACTGGAACATCAGATTGTAGTGGGATCTTGTGGGCCTGTATATAAAGACGTTTTTTTTCCTTGATTCTGGCTTGCTTGGAAATTCAGTGAAAGCACTGCTGTTAATATCAGGATTGCCACTACATTTTGAAACTGGGGGTAAATCTGCTCTGTTCTCTTTTGTTTGTACGCCCATTGTAAAGCAGTATACTACTCTTTTCAAATTTAGGGGTATAAGACAAATTTTGAGGGGATAAAAACCCCTCTGCAGAGGGTAAATGGGAATGCTGAATACAATTTGGAAGATGCAACAGTGCCAATGTTTTTGTGTTTTGTTAACTCCATGTACAAGGCTTGGGACCATTTGGGTGACTATAGTCCAATACTACGGACATTTCAGTACTTTTTTCGGAACTTTCCGTTATTCCATGAATCCATGACAGTTCTATGTTTTGTCAACCTCTAGGCCCCAACACTGCACACACATATGCATACAAAATATTTATAATATAAACCGATACTAAAATTTCATCATTTCTCACCGCTGTGGTTCGAGTCTCGCTCGGGTCACGTCACATGTGGGAAAGCCATGTTCTGTTTACGGATGGTCAGGTGGTTTTCCCCCGGATACTCCGGTTTTCGCCCACCTTTGATGAACGATCGGCTCGATATAAGTGAAATATTCTTGAAAGAGACATAAAACCCAAATAAAAAAAAAAAAAAAAAAAAAAAAAAAAATCATCAAAACACACACACACATTAATCTTATTCAGGCATCAAAAAATCCTGGTGTGGTGATTGGGGGTACAGCCATCCGGTTAGCTCAGTTGGGTAGAGCACTTGCAAGCTAGAGGTCACAGGTTTCAGTCCTGCATCCAACACACTTTCCCTCCTTAGTTTCCTTTAATGGTGCCCAATGTGAATAACTCACTGCAGCCGACATTGGATTTATGGGGCACCAGGATCAGGCATAAAACAGGGTGGGGTAGCGCTGGTCGATGGTTTTCCCTGTGTAATCTGGGTTCCTCTAACACACATTCACGAAACACCAACATCCATGTCTTATAGAACAAGTGCATAAGATTGCTGAGCTTTCTGTGCAATCGAATTAAAAATAAATAATGTGTTAACTTTAAAATCGATAACTTATAAGTGATTATGCCTCAATTTGTAATATTTTGTCCAGATATATCAGTATAAGTGACCCTGTCCACTTGTTTGAGCTATATTAAGTGTACATTTTTAAGAGTAAGGCTATATTTTGATTTTTATTTGTTCATATTTATACAGAGTTTAACTCTCCAAATTGAAATGAACACAAGAAATCCTCAAATTGATTGTTTGTCTTGTGGAAATATACCATAATATGCATAACGCAATACAGCTGTATTTTGTCATCAGATTTTAGCACATTTATTAAGATACACGTTGTAACTTTTTAAAGCAAACAGGTATTTGTTCTTATTTCTTGCCAGTTATATAAGAGTTACATTATTAAATGAATTAGTACCAAGAATCCTCAGATAAATAGATTACCTGGTGAATATTCCCCATAATTTAAGCTTTTCAATAAATGAATACATTAATTTATGACACATGCTTAAGTTATCCGGTGTGTGTGTGTGTGTGTGTGTGTGTGTGTGTGTGTGTGTGTGTAAATAGGCCCAGTATTTTGTTTCTATTTCTTGCCAGGCAAAAACAGTAATGAATGCAAGGAATATAGATAGATTAGTTGTCTCATAAAAATTAGTCAGAAAATATTCTGATTTGAAGAAATGGTTAGTTTTTTTACTGATTTCATAAGTAGACTTCCAAAATCCCGGACATAACACTTCTACCTACATGTCTTTTGTTCAGGCTTATGGGCATGGTGGGCAAAGCTTGCTTACCAAGTAAGGCTTACTGTCCATGGATGCCTGATTATACCCTTTATTCTGGGGTCCATGTCTGTTGGTCTGAACATTCTGATTCATTATTATTTTACAGATTTATGAGTTTGGAATAAGGTTTGTGTAATTTGAGTGTATCATGACCACAACTACTTAAATAATATGGTTTTGAATTAGGCCCAGTTTCTCTTGCTGGTCAGATAATTTGTACCTTTTGAAATGGATAAAAAAAAATCTTAAAATGTATTAACATCAAGAGAATCAGACAAGAAATGTCTACATTTCAGAGCTCCAGATTAAAGGAGTGCTTAGTTACATATTTTCTTATTTCCCCTAGTAAACATATGTTGTGGGTACTAACTAGGACTTCCAGAAACGTCCTGGTAGCATGCTTTCATTGAGTTCCCAGAACATATCTTTTGAAAGAATTGAGGTGTGGCACATACAAGAACTACAACTCTAGGTCCCACAGTTATTTAGTCATCTGCCCTGACAGTATTTAGTAAAAGAAACCTTGTGCATTTGATAACTCCAACACCCTTTCAGATATATTGATTGAACTCAGTAGGATTGTATATGAGGTTGAGAAGATGTGTTGTAAAAAACTACAACTCCAGGTGATGTGGTTTAGAATTATCTCCCCTAATAGAAACTTTGTGATCTTGGTAACTCCAACATCTTTTCAGATGCATTGATGATACTTGGTAGGATTGTACATAAGGTTGAGAAAGCATGTCACACAAAAGAATCACAACTCTAGATGCCACAGTTTTTAGTTATCTCCCCTGATAGTATTTGGTAATGGAAACCTTATGATTGCCATAACTTCAACATCATTTCAGATATATCGATGATATTAAGAAGAATTGTACAAGACGTTGAGAAGACGCGTTTTGTACAAGATCTATAACTCTAGGTACTGCAATGTTTTAGGTATCTCCCCTGTCAGTATTTGGTAATAGAGACCATCTAAGTCCAACACCCTTTGATATATATTGATAGTACTTGGTAGGATTGAACAGGAGGTATGAAGGTTAGTCGTATACAAAAACTGTAACTCAGAATACTGCAGTTGTCAGTGGAAACCATGTGATTGTCATAACTTAAGCGCCATGGAAGATACATTGATGATACTTGGTAGAATTGTACATGAGGTTAAAAAGGTGTGTTGCATGTAAGGACTACAACTCTGGATGCTGTGTTTTTTTTTTTTTTTTTTTTTTTTTTTTTTGTTTTTTTTTTTTTTTGTTATCTCCCCTGATAGTATTTGGTAGTAGAAACTTGTTTGCTGCATAGCTTCATCAGTTAAAATTGGATCTTCCTTAAACTTGCAGAAGTGGAGGACACGGATATTTTGGAGTTATATCCTCCAGATTAATGAATATTGAGTGACCTTTTAGGCACAGGTGAGCGTTAATGACCACCATGGTCCTCTAGTTTATATATGAAGAGTGCAGAGAGCTGAGACAAACAAAAATCACAGTTGAATTCGAAGCTTGATTTTGGATTTTGTGAAACCGTATTTTAACCACAAACATTTTTCATAGATTAAAGCAGACACATCCTCTTATTTCACTTTTGGTTGTATATGTGCTAAAAAGAAAGACATGTGACTAGCGAGTCAAATGGTGAAAACCTTACTGAAATATTCCAAATACTTACATCATTGGTTTTTATGAAAAATTTAAAAAAATGTTTTAAAAACTTTAATTTGAAAATATTCCAAATACATGTACTTACAACAGTGGTTCTTATGAATTTTTTTTTCAAAAATCTTTTTAAAAAATTTAATTTTAAAATATTCAAAGAATGTATACAGAGAGAAAAGGTCTCTTCCCTTTTTGTTAGGATGCAGTGCTTATACATTTTCATATTTAGTTTGATACAATTTAATTTTGAGAAATCAAATTTATGTCAAACTAAAATTTAAATTCCATTGTCTGAAGTTATTTGACTGAAGTTTTATGTGTATTTTGAAATGATCTTTGGAATGTAATTATCAAAAATAAATTTGTTCTTGGTAATTTTTTTTCCAACATAGTAACCTGTATCTTGCATTTTTCATAATTTAAAAAAAAAGTTTTGGAATTTAATTATATTAGTTTTCATAATTTAAAAAAAAATTGTAGCTTGAAATTTTAAGTCTTAATATCAATAGTAATAGAATACTTACTTTTTTTTAATTAAAATTAGCAAATAAAATGGAATAAAATGATGAGGATTTAAAATCTAAAAGAATCAGTGACATCATAGGATAGTGTATTGTGGGATAGCTTTTAACAAAGTATAAATAGCAATACCAGTTACTAAGACTTTGAATATTCAGGAATCTCTAAATGGGGTTTTCAATATAATTTTCATTTTGCCAATATCTTTACCGTAATTTAAAATATTCTGAAATTAGGGGATGCATCTGAACATCTTTAAGCTCACTACTGTTTTTATTATACTCGTTTTTCAAACAGGGCGTATTAGGTTATGGGGTCTGAAGCCATAAACTTTTTTGTTTCCAGCTAACTCCTCCTACAGTTTACATCACATCAGGCTGAATCTTGGTTTATAAATTGACCATGATGTGGAGCAGCACATATTGTTTCGGGGTTACAGTCCACCAAATACTAATAGGGTTATGCCCCTTTGAAAATTCCTGTAAGTTTTTTGTTTCCAGCTAACTCCTCCTACAGTTTACATCCAATCAAGCTGAAACTTGATTTATACTTAGACCATGATGTGGAACAGTGCATATTATTTCAAGGTTACAGTCCACCTAACATTAGCAGAGATATGTCCCTTTGAAAATTTCAGTAAACTTTTCGTTTCTGACTAAATCCTCCTACAGTTTACATCGGATCAAGCTGAAATTTGATTTACAGTTAGATCATGATGTGGAACAGTGCATATTTGTTCGAGGTTACAGTCCATCAAATATTAGCAGAATAATGACCCTTTGAAAATTTCGCTAATTTTTTTAGTTTCTTTTTAGCTTCTCCTACAGTTTACATCCGATCAAGCTGAAGTTTGATTTATAGGTAGACCATGATGTGATGCAGCGCATGTTGTTTTGAGGCCACACTCCACCAAATATTAACAGAGTTGTGTCCCTTGGAATATTTCGGTAAACTTTTTGTTTCTGGCCAACTCCTCCTACAGTTTACATCGGATCAAGCTGAAACTTGATTTATAGTTAGACCATGATATCGAGCAGCTCATATATATTCGAGGTTACAGTCCACCAAATATCAGCAGAGTTATTTTCCTTTGAAATTTTCAGTAAATTTTTCACTTCCCCAGCTAACTCCTCCTACAGTTTACATTTGATCGCGCTTAAACTTGATTTATAGTAAGAACATGATGTGGAGCAGCGCAAATTATTTCAAGGTTACAGTCCAACAAATATTGGCAGTTATGCCCCTTTGAAAATTTCTGTAAATTTTTTGTTTCCGGCTTATTCCTACTACAGTTTACATTGGATCAAGCTGAAACTTGATTTATAGTTACACCATGAAGTGGAGCAGGGCATATTATTTTGAGGTTACAGTCCACCATATATTAGCAGAGCTATGCCCCTTTGAAAATTCTGTAATCTTTTCGTTTCTGGCTAACTCCTATAGTTTACACCTGATCAAACTGAAACTTTGTAAATACTTACACTGAGCTTAAGCTCGATTTATAATAAGAATATAATGTGGAGAAGCAAATATTATTTTGAGGTTACCAAACATAAAATATTACCAGAGTTATGCCCCATTAAAAATTTCCATAAACTTTGCATTTCTGGCTAACTCCTTCTATAGTTTACATCCAATCATGCTGAAAAGCGATTTCTTGTTAGACCGTGGTGTGGAGCAGCGCATATTATTAGGAGGTTACAGTACACCAAATATTAGCAGAGTTATGCCCCTTTAAAATTCTGTTAATCTTTTGTTCCCGGCTAACTCCTCATATAGTTTACATCCAATCAAGCTGAAACTTGATTTGTAGTTTGACCATGATGTGGAGCAGCACATATTATTCCAAAATTACAGTCCAACAAATAGTAGCAGCATTATGTCCCTTTGAAATTTTTGGTAATTTTTTGGTTTCCAGCTAACTCCACTTACAAATTTACACAGGTCTGGAGCACAGAATTGCACAGTAGTCCGCATATGTGCTACATCTTATTACTTGCCAAGGGCGTATGATGCCTCCGCTTGTAGAGCTCTTGTTTGTTTCTAGATACAATATATATATATATATATATATATATATATATATATATATATATATATATATATATATATATATATATATATATATATATATATATATATATATATATATATAATAGAATGGACATAATGACTCCTCAAATGGATGGAATAACAGACGGTAAACGGTAAAAGGCCAGAACTATGTACATTTAAGCACTCCAGATGATTATCCAGATTATCTTTTTAATTATAATTACTACACAAAACATATGTTGTTGGTACTTATTTGAAAGTTATTGATAGGGTAGTTGTAATGAACTGTACACAGTACAGGGAAATTAAATAAAAATGTGGTTAAAAGGGGTTCAGAACCACAGTGATGTGGATCAAATATTCATGATGCTGAAACTAGTCACTCTGAATTGTGCAGAATGCACACATGGTGTACCGGATTATCCAGATTATCTTTTTAATTATAATTTCTACACAAAACATATGTTGTTGGTACTTATCTGAAAGTTATTGATAGGGTAGTTGTAATGAATACCCACAACTTACAATCCTTTCAGTCCTTTAAGAAATAAGTAACATGTAAGTATTTCATACTTGAAAAATAAAAAACAAAAAAAAGAAGAAAACAAAAAAAAAAAAAACTGTGTTATCTGATTATAAATAATGTTACTGTACACAGTACAGGGAAATTAAATAAAAGTGTGGTTAAAAGGAGTTCAGAACCACAGTGATGTGGATCAAATATTCATGATACTAAAACTAGTTACTCTGAATTGTGCAGAATGCACACATGGTGTAGCGAAAATGGCATTGCTTTAGTTACATATCAAGAAATATTGAACAAAATGAAAGTACAGATGATATGTAGTCTAGAGGCTCATAGAAATTAAGGAAACCGCCACCATCAGCACTCTCAGTGCTTTGATTTTACGAAGGGTCTCGCAAGATAAAATTTCAAATGAAAATGGTACATGTTTGTTAGATTTTTGTAAGCATAACGGAATGCGTATAATGAACGGTAGGGTTGGTGAGGATGCAGAGGCGGAAATATACAAGTGTGAAAGAGAATGGTTTTAGCGTGGTGGACTATGTATTATGTAGACCAGATATGATGCCTTATTTTAATAGTTTTTTCAGTAGGAGACCCTAGTATTTGTACAGATCATTGTGCAATCTCATTTTCATTTGGCAATTTAAATGTAAAGGTTGGTGAATTAGCAAACGATTCTTGTGAATTTGTAGAATATACTTATAAATGGGATAATGATAAGAAAGACATGTATAAAAACGTTTTTTTTTTTTTGTTTTTTTTTTTTTTTTTTTTTTTGTTTTGTTGTTGTTGTTGTTGTTGTTGTTGTTGTTGTTTTAAGTTCAGATATAGTGAAGGATAAATTGACATCGGTGACCGTTGATCTGCAATTTGTTCAGTGCCCAGATGATATTGATACTAATTTAGAGTTTTATTCTATAATAGATAGTGTATGCGGGCCGAAATTTAGACAAAAGTGTTAGAAATGTAGATTGTTCTGATAAAATTTAAATGTGCATTCAAAACTGGAGACGTGGTATGACTGAAAATGTAAAGCGAAACAAAATGGGTTTTATAAATCATTGAATAGTTATAGGAGGGAAAAATCAGAATTAAATAGACAAAATATGGTAAAAAAAAGAAGTGAATATAAAACATTGATAAGAAATAAAAAAATACGCTTATGATAAATTACAGACGAGAAAACTAGAATCAATGAGATCTAAAAATGCGAAGGAATATTGGAAAATGCTAAAAAAGTCAAATAATCTAAATGCATCAGATTTTACTGAATATTTTACAGCAATAAATGATCCAGAATCCGTTTTTACCAACCAGATGATGATTTTATATATTTCAATGAGCGTTATTCAAATGGCGAATTACAAGTAATGTTTGATGAGTTGAACTGTGATGTAACAAACTATAAAATTTTAAAAGCATGTAAGGAACTTTCTTTGGGTCGCTCAGACGGTCCAGATTGTGTATTAAATGAATTTTTTAAGTATGGCATCGATCATTTAATTTGTTATTTAAGCGGTTTATTCAATACAATATTAAACACCGGATACTTCCCAAAACAAGTGGATGGAGGATTTTATTGTACCATTGCATAAAAAGGGAGATTTAAATTAAGTAGATAATTACAGAGGAATAACATTATTAAGTACAATAAGTAAATTAAAGAATTTTAAATAATAGCTTAACAGGGTTGGCATAAAGGTATCATATATATGTGGAGGCAAAATCTGGATTTCGCATAAGTATGGGAACAGTTGATAACATATTTATTTTACATGGGGTCATAAATCATTTATTAAATGAAAACAAGAAACTATATGTTGCTTTTATAGATTTCACTAAAGCTTTTGACTATGTAATAACAGATATCTTATGGTACAAACTTTTAAAATATGGTGTTAGGGGGAAATTATAAAGTTATTAAGGTCAATGTATAAGAATGTTCAGTCAAGGATTAAGTATGAAAATCAGTTGAGTGTGGGCTTTCAATGTTCATTAAGGGTACAACAAGGGAAGTATTTATCTCCATTTTTATTTGCTATGTACATTAATGATTTAAAAGAAACGCTTGAATTAAAAGGATATAAAGGAATAGAAATCGGTATGTTAAAATTAATGTTGTTACTTTATGCCGATGATTTTGTTATTTTATCCGAATCGGAAGCAGGTTTACAAATGCGTTTAGATATTCTAAAAGATTATTGTGACAGATGGAAACTGACAATTAACGTGAATAAAACAAAAGTAATGTTTTCGAAAAAGGGGGACAAACAGACGAAATGTAAAATTTGACTATAATGGCGTGAATATAGATATCGTTAATAAGTTTACATACCTAGGTGTTGTATTTACCACTGGTGGCTCATTTTCTCAAACGCACGATGCACTAGCAGGCCAAGCTTTGAAAGCGATTTTAAAATTAAAATCTTTTTAAATTAAAACCATTAGTAAATAAATTCACAGATTTTGCAGTATCGCACATGTTAGGGTTATTTGATAGTTCTACTCCGGAAATAAATCTCCAATAGCAACCAGTGTGTTTACTCACGTGACCCAGGTACAAGCTTTCAAGATAGTCTGCTTATCAGCATGTGTTTACTATAATAATTAGGCATAGAAGCTGCAGCTTCTGTTGATCCATAACAGTGATAAATGTTTATTTAATAATCAATTAGAGTGTAAATACTATAAATTCCTACTCTGATAAACAGATGAATACATGTTTTTATTTCTGTTGTATATTTTGACACAACAATATTGCAAGAGCAGCAGAACAGTAACAAACCAGCAATGGCATCAAACTTTAGGTCTAGTTCTGTCAAAGAGCTTCAAGAATTTTTGAAACAAAGGGGAGTGATAGTTGGAGATCAGAGAAAAGTGGACTGCTGCAGTTCCTGATGTTTCCTGATTATATATCAATATTGAATAAATGGACAAAATGGAGACATTTAACTTAGGTTGAATCGTCACACTAAAGCTAACATTTTCTCTGATGATTAGAAAATAATAATTACAGCAAAACTTCTGGGTGTCCAATGCTTTATTCTGTCGTCATGGAAAGGTTTGAGAATGACTCCGTGGTACAAAGTACAAAATATTTGCCTTTGTTTCTGCAGAAAGAAATATTTAACGAATAAATGTTTGTCAGTAGCATGACTACATATACATGTAGCATTTAGTTTGTATTTCTAACAGAACACTCCCATATTTTTTTATTCCACTGTTTTGTTGGGCTGAAGCATAGCAATTCATGCATAAGGATTCATTTGCCCAGTAAATACTGGTCAGTCTGCCCAACAAGAGGCCCACGGGCCACGGGTCGCTCACCTGAGTGACATAGCCACTGCAGATATGCAGATGTTATGCAACATTTTTCCAATCCTGTCATCGCAACTAATGAAAAGATCATCATTTAAGCAGTTCTTTATTTTGAAGAAGATATATGGCATGCCAGTCAATTGAGCGTGATCATTTGAACAAACTCTAAATGGCAGCCAGCTTGGATTTACGATCGGCACAATTTTAGCTATTTTTGATCTACGAGTCACCCCAATGCTTCCTACCAAGTTTCGAGTCAATTGGCCTTTCAGTTCAGGAGAAGAGGCGAAAAATAGATTTTCAAGATGGTTGCCATGGCGGCCATCTTGGATATCCGATTGGCACGATTTTAGCTATTTTTGATCTACAAGTCACCCCAATGTCTCCTACGAAGTTTGGAGTCAATTGGCCTTTCGGTGCAGGAGAAGAAGCTAAATATAGATTTTCAAGATGGCAGCCATGGTGGCCATCTGGGATTTCTGATCAGAACGATTTTAGCTATATTTGATCTACCAAGTCACCCTGATGCTTCCTACTAAGTTTCGAGTCAAGTGACTTTTGGGTTTAGGAGAAGAAGCGAAAAATAGATTTTCAAGATAGCTGCCATGGCGGCCATCTTGGATTTACGATCGGCATGATTTTAGCTATTTTTGATCTACAAGTCACCCAAATGCTTCCTACCAAGTTTCGAGTCAACTGGCCTTTCGGTTCAGGAGAAGAAGCGAAAAATAGATTTTCAAGATGGCTGCCATGGCGCCCATCCTGGTTTTACGATCGGCATGATTTTAGCTATTTTTGATCTACAAGTCACCCCGATGCTTCCTACCAAGTTTGGAGTCAACTGGCCTTTCGGTTCAGGAGAAGAAGCGAAAAATAGATTTTCAAGATGGCGGCCATCTTGGATTTCCGATAGGCACGATTTTAGCTAATTTTGATCTATAAGTCACCCCAATGCCTCCTACCAAGTTTGGAGTCAATAGGCTTTTGGGTTTAGGAGTAGAAGCGAAAAATAGATTTTCAAGATGGCGGCCATGGCGGCCACCTTTGATTTTCGATCGGCACGATTTTAGCTATTTTTGATCTACAAGTCACCCTGATGCTTCCTAGCAAGTTTGGAGTCAAATGGCTTTTCGGTTCAGGAGAAGAAGCGAAAAATAGATTTTCAAGATGGCGGCCATGGCGGCCGTCTTGGATTTCCGATCGGCACGATTTTAGCTATTTTTGATCTACAAGTCACCCTGATGCTTCCTAGCAAGTTTGGAGTCAATTGGCCTTTCGGTTCAGGAGAAGAAGCGAAAAATAGATTTTCAAGATGGCGGCCATGGCGGCCATCTTGGATTTCCGATCGGAACGATTTTAGCTATTTTTGATCTACAAGTCACCCCGATGCTTCCTACCAAGTATCAAGTCAATTGGCCCAGGGGTGTAGGAGGAGTAGGCTTTTAAAGCAATTGTTGACGCCGCACGACGGACGACGCACGACGCACGACGGACGACGAACATTGACTGACCACAATAGCTCACCATGAGCACTTCGTGCTCAGGTGAGCTAATAAATGCTGGTCAGTCTGCAACTTTTGGCAGTATGATCATAGTCTCTATTATTAGTATGAAGAATCTCTGGATCCTTAGAAGTATTTACCAAAACAGCGCATAACTCACTGCGTGTTTGCTTGGTCCCGATATTACTTTATTATTATTATTATTATTATTATTACTATAGGTCCCGATACAAAAAATACCTTAATAATCCTAATTATTAGGAGAGATAGGCCTTTGCAAACAGTGTAGACCCAGATCAGACGCCGTAGAATGCGGCGTCTGATCAGGGTTACGCTGTTTGTCTTACATACACCAACGGTTTAGACACATCAAGAGGTAGTAAAATGGACTATTTCAAATTTTAAGACAAATATGGTAAGTAGATATATATGTTCCAATACTAAGGGTAAACACGGTAGTGTTTCTTTTCCGATTTTAATCCCCGATTAATTTTTTTTTTTTTTTTTTTTTTTTTTCAGTCTTTGACTAGTCGTTCTAGTAAATATTGCCGAACACAACTATTATATTCAGTATCTGGTTTAGACAATGCCGAGTTTGAGAGGTACAATACCACTAATTACTTTTAAATGTTTTCATTCTTCTGATTGCCCTTTCCACATGAATCCGAACACTTGCGGGATCTCTTGACTCTTATAACATTGTCCCCAAGGGCATCTTTTTGTTGACATTTTCTTATAACAGGCAAGAAACGCGAAATACAAAGCAAAAATCTCATATAAACACACTGATTTCTATAACAACACACAGAGTAGAGTTTGTACCTGGGTCACGTGGGTAAACAATCGGTTGCTACTAGTGATAAGATTTCCGGATAATAGCTATTGAACAAATTCATCTAAGGTTCTGTAAACAACTTTTAGAGGTTCAAGTTCAAACACAAAATAATTTTATATATGGAGAATTAGGTAGAATGTCATTTAGAAATTATAGACTCTTATCATTTATGCGATATTGGTTTAAAGTATTGAATTGTGATGATACTAAAAGTATAAAACAGATTTATAATATGATGTTAGAAGATATGCAGTTACATCCAGAAAGATCATCGTGGGCTAAATCTGTTAAGCAATTGTTAGAAAGTTAAGGTTTTTATATGGCTGTCTCAAGGGGTTAGTGACGTAAAGCGTTTTATGAGCAGTTTTAAAGAGCGAATATCTGATCACTTTATTCAAAACTGGAATGAACGAATAGAAAACTCTACAAGGGCTAATACCTATAACTTATTTCCGTATTTCAATTCCAGTGTTATTTAGATATAATAAAAGTTAAAAAAAATTACATATATACTTTTATTTGTTTACGAGTCTCTTCACATCGACTTACAATTGAAACGGGGCGTTGGCATAAACCAGATAAAATACCTTTGGAGAATAGAAAATGTCAAAATTGTAATACTTTAGAAGATGAGTTTCATTTTATTTTAGAGTGTCCTTTATACCAAGACTTACGTGCTGAATACATTAAACAATACTACATGTACTGGGTTAAACCAAATATGCCTAAATTTATTGAATTGTTGAAATCAGAAAACAAGACTACTATTAATAAGCTATCTGTTTACATTTTTAACAATTTTCAGAAACGTAACGAAATATTTTATCCAACATAATATGTTTTTCTCCTCTTCATTCCCGAACTTCTTGGTAGGTGTTATTTATTTAGTTATAATTTATTTATTTATTTATTTATTTATTTATTTATAGGAGTGTTTGTAGCAATATCATATTTAAATACATTTCTTGGGAAAGTATGAAATATATAAAGTATGCATAATATTGTTCAGTTACGTCATATATAATTGATTGTTGGGATGGTATTACAACATTTATAGTATTGTTTAGATAATTCATATATAACTACTTGTATTGACAATATTATTGTTAATTGTAATGTTCCTAGCTCTGTTTGGGTAAACAGAGCTGGGAACATTACTACTAAGTTATATATGGTATCTGATGGTATAATAACATATACAGTATTGTTTAGATAAGTCATATATAGCTGGTTGTAATGGCAGTATTACTGTTGGTTGTAATGTCAGTAGCTCCGTGTGGGTATATAGAGATAGGGACATTACTACTAAGTTATATATGGTATTATACCTTTAGATATAGAACCACAAGTGGCTTTATAGTTGATGAGGGAGATTATCGTTTTAGTTCAGCTATATATGTATAGTTTGCTATCTTTGATCATCATTGACTATGCTTAAATTACTTATGTTATACGGTGCACCCATGGGTCATTGACCTTTTGTATAAATAAAGTCTATTCCATATGCGCATTTTCGCATGGAGGACTAAAATATTTTGTATCGTTTTTAAGGTACCGTAATTACCCTAATCTCCAGACACTTACACTCTTCATACCATTCTTATCCAAAAAGTCTAAATACCCTTTTACTACATGTTGATGAGTCTAAAATGATGAGTGACAAAGAACGTAGACCTTCATCAGAGGCCGTATTATGTGGCGTCTGATCTTGGTCTACACTGTTCGCTCAGGCCTGGGTGCCCGAATACTTAGGGTATATATGGTATATAACGATCCTTAAAGACCTAATAAGCCTGTAGGTGGCTGTTTTTTTGTTGTCCAATATGAACATTTGCCATGATGATTTGAGGACTCTCCCGAAGAAGGTCAATGCTTTCGGAGTGAACTGAGTGAACTACTTCACTCTTGTCATACTGAATAAATTAAGATGCCACGCCGACTTCTAATTTTCAGCCAATCAGATTACTTGATCCAGACTTTTTATACAAATTCAACTACTGAATGGAAAACAGTGCAGATTCAGATCAGCAGCGAACTGATATAGATCTACACTGTTTGCAAAGTCAGGACATATCCTGGTTCAGCTGGACAAGGGTGAAATGGCCGTGTTTGCCCTGTGAAAGCATTCAGACACATTCACTCTTTAACATACTTCAACATGTTGATTTTACTACCTAATGATGCGTCTAAAATCTGCTGGATTAGTGGATAAAACCAAACACCCCGCGGCGTCTGATTCGCATCTATACTGTCTACTCAGACTTGTCTGTCCAAACGTAAATTTGGGCAAATTTCATTTCAGCAAAAGAATCAAGAAACAAGACAATAAACTAACGATGCTTTATTCATCAACCCATTAAAGATTGAATAAACACTCCCACATTATATATTGGAAGAATCCATTTTCGACTTTAGGTATGTCATGCTATATGATGTAAATATTCCTAAAGAAAAAGGGTTGAACTATTTGCGAACAGCGGAGACCCTGATCAGAGGCCGCGTTCTGTGGTGTCTGATCTGGGTCTGCACTATTTGCCAGTTACCCGTTTAGGGGTCTCCAGTCTTCAATAGGTTGAAGTTACATCATGATTTATTGGTAAAATAAATAAAATATCACAGACATAACATTGCATAGCTATTGTACGATATGAATGGCACAATGCAATGCGTGGTCCTCGGGTATATGAGAACAGCGAAGGTCCAGATCTGTATGCCCATCCACTCAGTCTTATCAGGGGCTTCCCTTTTTCCGCCTGTAGATTTTACACAATGAAACACAGTGAACACCCTGATCAGACTGCATGGATACTTACGCTGAATCTAGGCGCTCGCTGTGCATATTTGTGAAAATTTCATTTGCCGCATGGCACAGCGTATGTTTTTCACATCCATGGATCACATAGTGAAATCATCAAAACAACAGTGAACCCTCGTTACAACGTCAGCATTTGATCCCAAAGACGTTGCCATTAAAATGAATTTGCTGTTGTGCAGAATACTTAATGAGCAGATTGATATGTAAGAATGGTCTTGTTTTGTTCTTATTTCCTCATAGAACATATTTTTTGTATATTTGTTAGAATCGCCTCACTGAGGCGATTCTAACAAATATACAAAACATATGTTTCTATAAAGTATTAAATATAATATTCTTGCATAATTTGTGACTAATTGTTACCTCAAGCGAAGGTTCCGTGACAGTCAAATTGTCATTATAACGAATTTTGTCGTTGTAGCGAGTGTCGGTATAAAGAGGGTTGTCTGTACCCCACACTACCGTAATTGCCCGTACTGGAATACCTTAACTTCTTACCGAACATCTCCTAAAATTTGAAAACGTCAATTCTACTTCCTGTTGATTGTTACTGACAAACAGTGTATAATGCGGCGTCTGATCTGGGTCTACAATGGTTGTTTAGGCCTGTCTGTCCCAATACTTAGGATTATTACGGTATGCAGAAAGAAATGACCACATGCGTTTCATATATGGAACCATTTGTGCTACATAGATATGTTAGATATGTTACATATATATGCATGCTTATATGAAACAAATCACGAACGTTCCAAATCTATACTTTTTGTGTGCCATTTTCCTTTAAGAAATATAATTTTATGTTTGTTACATATATAATACATTATATAGCCCTGAAAAAATCTACCTGAAAACACTTAGAAACCATAAGACACATGGATAACCATAAGACACAAGGATACCTAGATCGGACTGATCCTCAATCAAATGCTTCGCTGTCTGCAAATATGTTCTACAGCCTCCAAAATATTTATCTGATTTACCATATATTCGGACCAGCACGACTGAGCAAACAGTGTAGACACTGATCAAACAAGTCTGTTCAGGATTTGCACTGTTTAACATTTCCACTTTCAGTAGTTAAATGGGCCGGTTCTATATTTAGGTTTTGGTTTGTGTTGAGGTTTTACGGCCCAGTCAACCCAATGGGGTCATGTCGAGCGCGGTCGGTTTACCTAACCACACGTTTACTGGGCAGGCTTAGTCCTCTAAGTGGTTAACCAGTATTGTACACATTCTTTCGCTAGAAACTAACAAGTGCCCTTCTTGAATCAGCGAAAGGGATTGAATGACCGCAGAAAATATTTTATGATCAATCTCCACGAAAGAATGTTGCCGACCCGGCGATGGTCAAACCAGCAACCTCCTGATTACCAGTCGGACGCGCATCCGACTGAGCCACCGAGGCCGGCTGTATAGTAAGGTAAGCAGGCTATTGAAGATGTTGCGGTGCCCGAATATTCGGTGTACATATGGTAGGCTTTTTTTCTCTGGCCAGCCTTTGCGAGTGTGCACTTGGTCTGGATCGTCGCTGTTCGTGTATAGACAAGTGACGAGTTTCATGCAATATCCCTAAATTAAGCACACCTTAACTCTTTCGGTGCCAAATTTCAGACGACATTTGTCGTCTGCTTTCCTTTTTTTTTTTACAAAATATTAGTTGGAAAGAAGTTTATACGTAAAGTTGAAAGACTGAATGTCAAACAGCGTAGATCCAGATGAGACGGCTCATATGAGCCCTCTCATCTGGATCTATGCTGTTTGCAAAAGCCTATTATTATCGTCTGCGTCAGTGAAAGAGTTAAAATTGTAATTTATAAACAAAGTAAAACTGATGTCTTTTTACTTATGTACAGTAAAACCTCAATGGCTCGAACATCTTTGGGACCATGGAAATTTATTCGAGACACGGACAGTTCGAGCCACTGAGGGTTAATCATGGCGCCAGGTCAGGAAGCAAATAGTGGTTATTTAGGGATATCTTTTTGATATTCCATACAATAATAGTATGTTGAGTGTACTCAATAGAATCGCATCGATGAGGCGATTCTAATGAGTACACACAACATACAATTTCATAATAATATAAACAAATTTCCCCAAATATTTGTTTTCTTGAGCTATAGGAAGAATTTCATTAGGGACTCAAAAACGAGTTCGAACCATCCAAGGTAAATGAGCCATCGATGTTCGAGTCAACAAGGCTTTACTGTATGGTGAATATCCTTTCAGGGCAGGAAAAGCTATCGAAATTGTTTTTGCCTTCCTAGTGAATATGGCTCTACTCTAACAGAAAAAACAAGTGCCAACGCTCGGCTGCAGTTTCTTTTAGAATTATATAGGGTATGTTTGACATTTTTCAACAAAAATTCTAAATCGAAAACGGGGCATAACTGTGCCAAAAATATTTTGAGGTTACCTCCCCTATTGGTATGAGTTCCCCTTTTCATAATGAACAACTAGTCCGAGTTTCAAGTAAATATGTTCATTAATGACAGAGATATTACAAAATGTCCAAGTTTTTGCACGACGACGACCACGACGCAGACGCAGACGCAGACGACGCAGGAGCTATGACAATACCTCGTCGTTTTCTTCGAAAACAGCCGAGCTAAAAATGCTCCTTTGGAGCATTTGTTTGCCTTTGAGGGTAGACAGACAGGGCCTTCTATCCAGGGAAGGGTATGGATAGTTCGCATTGTTAAGGTGAATGAAAACATCTGCAGATTATACAAGAGAGACAATTTTTCTGACTTCCTGTTTGCTTTCCTGTACATTAAGCTCCTTCTGAAAAGAGTCTATTGTAAATGGAAAGAAATAACTCCCTTCAGGAGTCTTTTTCAAGAAGACCCCTTTCAGAAGGGAGGCAAAATAACAGCTGCCTCCCCTGAAAGTGTATCCATTCCTCTTAAAATGTTTGCTTCCCCCCCCCCCCCCCCCCCCCACCCTTAGCCGCTTCTGAAAAGGGGCTACAATTAGGGCTGGGGAAAAACTATGCCAAATTTTACCGAGGGCAAGTAAGAAATTTCAATTTACTTTTCCTCAGACAAGAACTTCATAGCTCAAGCTAAGAAGAGTATCCAGATTATGAGATATATGTTTTCTTATTTCTCTGTGAGGCGCTTCTAATGAATACCCACAACATATGTTTTCTTCGAGAAATAAGAAAAATGACAATTTTCGGGCAAGTAAATCTTGATTGGACAAGTGGATTTTGACCACGCCCGTGAACAAGTAAAAACTTATACTTGTCCGTGGACAAGTAACAAAATTTGATTATTCCACAACTCTGCCTACTCTGAAAGGAAACAATTTCCTTCCTAACAGCAAATTCTTTTTCTTCTAGAGAAGGCGCTTGCGAGAAGGAAGACAATTGTTTGACAGAGTTGTCTCCCCTGAAAGAGAATCTACTCCCCTGATACTATTTATCTATTTTCAGGGACTTTAATGATGAACTAGCGGCTAATTTGAAATTAATTCTAATAACGTTTCGTACACTCGGCTCCAGATGAATTCAGCCGCATCAAAGGAAAAGACCCGTTATTGCATATGCAAACAACAAAGGTTCCGGCGAGCATGCGCAGGCTCGCCTGAACCTTTGCTGTTCGATCACGTTTGCGGTTAGCCGAGGGGAAACTTAAATAAAAGAACTAGAAATTGTGTTTGTAAAACACTATGCCCCTAATCATACGCTTGCCTGTAAAGATAATACAAGGTAAAAATGGCCCGATTTGCAAAGGGCCATAACTCGTTAAGTATTTTCAGAATTTATTTAAAATCAGGCCATCTCCTCATCACTACCAATCTATTCACCAAGTTAAGAGGCTCTAGCTCCAACAGTTTTTTTTAGATATTTTTGCTGACATGGGAAACATGCCCAAATTTACAAAAGGCCGTTACCTTGGAAATGTTTTTATTTTAATTCGAAAGTTTATCAGGTCATTTTCTCATCATTACCAATCGATTCAGCAAGTTTCAAGGCTCTAGCTCCAACAGTTTTTGAATTATTTTGCTGACAATGTAAAAATGCCCAAAATTACAAAGGACCATAATTCATGAAGTATTTTTTAAATTTATTCAACAGTTAATCAGGTCGTCTACTTATCAATACCAGTTTCTTCAACAAGTGTCATGGCTATAGCTTCAATAGTTTTTGAGATATTTTAATAACAAGGGAACATGCCCAAATGTACAAACGACCATAACTCATGAAGTATTTTTCAGAATCAAAGTTGACCAGGTCATCTACTTATCATTACCAATCCATTCACCAAGTTTCAAATCTCTAGCTCCAACAGTCTCTGATATATTTTGCTTACAAACTAACTGATTGATTGTGTTGGGGTTTAACGACACGTCAATGCTTGTGGATCATTTTGTGTCGTCTCCTAGAGAAAGGGAGAAAACAGATACATGTAGAAGAGATATTAGAGGAGATGAAAGAGAGGGACAGGGAAGAAAGAGGAACAGGAATGAAAGTGAAGAAATAGAAGAAATACAAACATTCCCCCTCAACCCTTACCTACTACAAGGATAGCAGACCTTGCCCAACTATAAGCCAATATCAGTTGGAAGCCCTTGTGACATAAGATACACGACACATTCGCCACACCCGACTACCACCTGCTGACAGGCTCAAATGCCCAAAATTACAAAGGACCGTAACTCATGAAGTATGTTTCAAAATTCATTCAGAAGTTAATCAGATCGTCTACTCATCACTACCAGTCTATACAAAGTTTCAAGGCTCTAGCTTCAATAGTTTTTTTTGTTTTTTTTTTAGATATTTTGCTGACAAGGGAAAAATGACCAAATTTACAATGGACATTACTCATGAAATATTTCACAGAATTTATTCAAAGGTTAATCAGGTCATCTACTCATTGTTACCAATCCATTTACTAAGTTTCAGGGCTCTAGCTCCAATCATCCTTGAGGTATTTTGCTGAAAAGTTAAAAATGCCCAAAATTACGAAGGGCCATAATTCATGAAGTATTTTTCAAAATTTACTCAAAAGTTAATCAGGTCGTCTACTCAACACTGTAAACCGATTCATTAAGTTTCAAGGCTCTAGCTTCAACAGTGTTTTAGATATCTTGCTGACAAGATTTCATCCACATTTTTTGAAAGGGCCATAACTCAGGAAAGGGGAACAATCCTGTCGAGAAAAAAAAAACGCGAGTTATTTTTTAATGAAGACTTCATATAAGAAATATCCAAACAGTAACGTGTACCTAAAAAATGCCAAGCATCAAAAAGAGTGACGAACAGACGGAGGAAGGCCCTAGAAGCAATATGCCCTCCAACTTCTTCGAAGTTGGATGCAAAACTTGACATGTGGATTTGTTAAGGGAGCATGCATACTGAAATATTGTTTTGACGGAAAGTCGAAGCGAATTTCTCGTGACGCGCCTCAATTGATTTTGTAGTTACATTCTTGTGCAGACTGTACGACGTAAATTCTAAACAGTGTAATTTTCAATGCACGGTGTTTCAGTCATCAGTGGCTGAGTACGTGCGGAATACATGTATAAAATGTCAAAGTAAACCCAATGGATGTCGATTATTTTGGTGCAGAGCTCTCAAATATTTTTTAGCTAGCCTGACTGAATCATTCGTTTTGACGCTTAGCACTCTGGGTAAAAAATTCAGCAGACGACAATTTATTTAATTTTCTTATTTTTCTCAGAAAACAGGATTTGACATTTTATGCAAGTTATGTCCAATGAAGACAATGTGCATGAAATGTCAAACCCTGTTTTCTGGGAAAAATAAGAAACATGTCATCAATTTGTCATCTGCTGAAATAGCTCAGTTAAAGATTTCGATTTGTCACAGCCTTACATTTGTGCATTTACACTGTACAGTCTTAACAGAAGTGACTTAACATGATCATGAAACATTTCATTTTTTTTTTTCTAAAAATATTCTTGAAGGCATCGCAGTCCACAAAGAGTATAATGGATACTGCAATGAATACACACACGTACACGCAGAAGCACCCACTCACCTACCCACACACATTGCAAATTCATATAAACAAGAACATGTCTTCCACAAAGATTGGCAATAAAAAATTAACAATACAAAATACCATGCTTAAAGTGGGAAATGTGTGAAAAACAACTGAGAAAAAAACAAAACAAACAAACAAAAAAAAAAAAATAAAAAAAAAAATAAAAAAAAAACAAAGAAAAACATTGTTCTCGCCTTGACAGGCATCATATAAAAATAGCATAAACAATAAATAAAACATTGAGCCGTCCCATGAGACAATAAGTCTCCGGGACATATAAGAACCCAAGCTGATCAGGGCCCACAGAAACACTGAATACTGCCGATTATCAAAGAAACGGATCAGGAAGGATGGGTGCGTAGACTGATCTAGACCTTCACTTTTCGTATATACAGAAGCCTTCCTTTCTCATGATACGGGTCAAACTAATACTGCATTAAAGATAGGACCAGATAATGTGAATTCCCAGAAGATAATTGTTGATTTGTTTGCACCAAACCATATATTTAAAGCAAAAATCCATTATTATTTACTCAAGTTATCGCACTGAAACGAAAATATGGACGTCTCGCGGGCAGAAAACTCAGTCAGAATTGACGAAATTTGCCCATTAGTAATCCTAAACCAGATCTTTACAATATCAATGCACATACCAAGTTTGGTGGATATCCACTGATATTTACTCAAGTTATCTTCCGGAAGCGAAAAAGCAGACGTGTCACGGGGAAATAACTCGGTCAAAAATTGACGAAATTTGTCCAATCGCAAACCATTTCATTTTAGGCATTCAACTCAATACCAATAACGACTGTAAATGATTCTAAACAATATGACACATTGAACTTTTCTTTCGCGTCTCTACATGTTTGCTTAGTATGTTATTTTCACTCGCTGATTTTCTAATGTTACCTAATTTCTCATCAGTAAGAGACTCTCTGGGTCGCTCAAGCGTAAAGTTTTTTGTTTGTTGAATTTTAGTTTGCTCTTTCAAGAAGTCTCTAATTTTCTCAGATATCTGTAGCTGTTCCGTAGAATGTGTTTGTCCTCTTTTATCTAGAAGAATAAGTTGAAGTCGTTCAGCGCGCGTTTTAGACTCCGCCAATGTGTCCCTGCCGCTGTCTTTAAGAGCAAGGATAAAGAAGTTTTTGTCTTTTGCAATAACGATGATAACATTTGAGGAGGGGACTATTTCTACAATTTCTGGAACAGCATGGAGTAACGCTACTCCAACAATTTGACTGTCACTCAGTCGACACACTTTGATGCAATCACTTGGCTTACTGTCTATGAATATAGCATGCTCACCATTTCTTGACAGCCTCACAGATGAAATGTCAGCCTTTCCTCTGCCTGGAAGCAATTTCTTGACTCTTTTGCATCTTGCCAGTTCAAATACCTGCAATTCACCATCGATACATATTGATCCATCGCTAGCGACAGCACTAATGCCGTCCTTTCCTATTCCCGTTATTGTTCCAATCGCTCCGAATCCTTCCGTTTTATACACTGTCGCGAAAGTTTCTTCTCCGCCATCCATAGTTAAGAGCAGCAGCTCGGTTGCGTCACAGTAATGAATTGTTATCACATCACCTTGTAAAACTAGCTTCAGTGTCTCATCATCATCCGGAGTTTCCCTCACTAGCAGCTCTTTGTTGGCAGAGATTCCAATAAAGGCGCACTTTGTCGTGAACATTCCACTGAGACAACCATCGTACGAACCCAGTTCGTTAAATGAAGGTAGGTCATAAAGACGGACGGAAGAGTTTAAGTCGTGAGTGAATACAGCTAGGTATTCTCCTTTACCGGACAGTTTCACTCCCTTCAGACGTGGAATATTGAGAGATTTTATTAAAGTCTGTGTCTTCAGGTTGATGACGCTAAGGTTGCTTGATGTAGATGTTCCAGTTGTGATTGCTATAGTTGACGCGTCTTTGGAGACAGCAAGATTCTGTAGCGCACCATACTTGTCAAATGGCAATAGCGTCATTAATGTGCCGCTTGTTACATCAAGAACATCAATACCAAAGTAATCAATGAAATGATACGCTTTACTACCTTTTGGAGGCTGGATGCGTGTAATAAACACCAGATTGCTCTGCGTAGAGAACGTTATACCCTGAACTGAAACCATTTGTTTCTGTCGTGTGGAGAGTTCTTCCATTTTCAACAGTTTTTTCATGTCCCAAATTTTTATTTCTGATCCTCCTTGTGGAATGGTGACAGCTGTATTTGAGACATGTGACAACATTAAATCATGGACTTGATTCTGGTGCGCAGCAAATATTGAGAGAAGTTCGCCGGAAATAGCATTCCAGATCATCACATTTGGAGATAACTCCGCGGCAAGGATATATTTATCGTCTGCTGAGAACTGTACTTGGAATAGATACCTCACAGGCCCAGTGCTTTCAGGAAGTGTCAGTAACCTTGGTTTTGTACTAATATTCTTAAGACTCCAAATGATAGGATATTTCCTTTTCACAAGGCTTACAAAAGCCCCCTGTTTATTAGAAATACACAGTTCGGATACCTCCGTAGTTGAGTAATTATCTGCATTTAGGTTTTCACCAGAAAAAGCTTTGTTAGGGCTATATGTGACAATTTCCTGTCCGAAGGTGGGTGAAATAGTGTTAATATCATAGATTTTAATATCACACTCTCCTATCATGCCAATAATAGCTAGTCTACCGTCGGGTGTAAGTTCAATAACACTAACAGCGCTACTCACTGGAAAATCTCGAACTTTTTTCGCTTTCTGTATTGTGTACATTTCAACAGCAGTTTCCCCTCCCATCAGAATATGTTCGTTATCGTAAGTGAATGCAACTGTCACAAATGATTTCACTTTCCTATAATTGTTCAGATTGTTTACTTTTTTCCCAGTAGTCATCTCATACACAGCATTGTCCATACATACATGATATTTACTTGCCACTATTTTGTGATGAAGATTTGCATACTCAACCTTGTGCGAGCCAATGATTTCAAAATTGTCCAGAGCAATAGTGCATATTTCTAAATTAAAATTTGATGCCCTGCTGCGTACTATAATGAATCTTTCATCACGTGATTTATACAGACCTATCCTATTCCATGAGATTGTTTTGAGCTGGGGTAGTGTTATTTCTTTCACTATTTCTCCCTTAGCAACATCCCATTTTCTTATTAGTCCATCCACTGTGATGCTAACAAGTTCAGATCCTTTCTTTACGAATTCAATATCCCCAATATCAGCAGCCCCAGCATCTAATGACGTCTTCAATGCACTAATTGGTAACTCGTATAGCTGGTTTGGTGCAATGATGGCAGAATGTAGTTGTCCTTTAACATCACATTCCTGTATTAGACTTCTTACTTTCGGCATGCTGTCAAATAAATCTAACAAGCGTCCTGTGATTTCAAGGGCGATTAAATCCGGGTTGGAATTTAGCGTTGATCCAGCTATTCTTAGTGCGTCCGTTAAGGTCTGTATTTCAATATCTCCAACCGCATCAAATGCCATTTGTAAATCTTCAACTAGTGGTTGTAGTCCAGTTACTCTAAGCTTCGTCCAAAGCCAGTGATAACTGAACACACATATTTCTGTCAAAACGTCAAATTTCTTGCACACTGACAAATGATAAGGCAGTTCGCTCAGTTTTCTTTTATTATATATGGTTCCGTTCTTTCCCCGTCTCAGTTCCAGTGGTTGGCTTGGTACATCTCTGTCTTCTTCTCCGTCGTCCACTGTTAGAGCAAGCCTGGATTTTATGAAAGCACTATACGTGAATGGCTTTTTTCTACCGCCTCCCCACACACCCATGAAGTATTCAGCCATGTTAGCGTGAATAATAAAAATAGTCTCTTCATTTCTTAGATACCGTTCTCGCGCGACGTCCCTGAACTGTCTGTGATACCAACATAACACTTCAACATCACTGGCCTCTCGCACCACAAGAAACTTGTCCAGGTCCAATTTTAACCTCGTCCACAGAAACGGCGGAATTCTGCGGACTGGCGGAAGCCAGAACATGAAAATTGAGCTCAGCACGTCATCGTCGAGGGAGAGCAGATCTAAGAGCTCGACTTCTGACAGCCCTTCCCTCGCTGCGGTGATATAAGCAAGACAGTGGCTCACCAAAATGCGACCGTGTTGCATCTCAAGGCGTTGAAAGAAGAAATGGAGCGCATCTTTGATGGAAGCTGAAACCATACTGGGCGTGATGTTTGAGAAAGATTTCCATGTTGAAATCTCATCAAACATAACTCGGCCGAAGAGAGGAAGACTGCATCTGGTGAAAAGGTCGGCGACGAGGTTCTTCTGTTGTTCTGTCATTGTTCTATCAATGTTTTTTAATCTGGCGTGCAGGACCTCCATACTCAACATATCGCCTAACATAGGTATTAGTTCAACATTGGAATGCCTCTCTGTTAGATGCTGCTTAAATTGTTTGAGCAGACCGCAGTGAGTCGGTATGAAAGACACAATAACTTTGACATACTTTTGTAGCTTTCTTGGTAACCATAGTAACTTGTACGGTTCAAAGGAAGCAGTCAGCTGGTCCAATGAATCAAGGAACAAAAACAGAGGTTTTTCTTTCGTAGGCAGCTGAAATAGAGAAAGACAGCGTTAATGTGAAAAAGCTCCTATATCATACCATTCTAGCCGAAACATGAGAAAACGTATCAGGACAGCGTTGCAGACAGTTCTGTGTATAATATTTGATAGATTAAACGAAATATACACAGTATGTTGAAGTTTGATCAAGATTTCATATACCATAAATACCCATCTCGTTCACATAGAGAGAGTACGAGTCACATGACCGCTGGAAGATCATATTTTTTAGCCCAGCAAATGTACCTTTACACAGCAAACCCATTAAACACGGACTAGGTACATTGGGTGGGGTATTTATGGGAAATGAAATTACTTACCGCGGTAAGTGTGTATATATAGCAATAACGGAGTAAGTGGAAAAGGGTGCTTTGAATGAACAAGTTTTTGTCAGAGTTTCAAGCCAGTCACTCTTATCATGCTCATCATCCAACGACACATTTTAGAAAAAAAAACATTTTCTTTCGCAGTTCATTGATTCATGAATTGATACGGATTCACTTGCTTTGCACGTGACGTTGTATATCAAACACACACGAACTCCCGAACGCATGCACGCGTGCCTGTGTGCGTGTGTGTGACATTTAGCCAGTTGTATATTTGTTTCAGATATTAAGCATTTTTAGGCTGACGTACAAGCAATTACATTCTGACATTCACACAGAAACATGCACGCAACCATTACATTACAACATTTCTTTTGTATTCACGATTGTTTTTCAAATTGCTGTTGAATAACTCACCAAACTTGCAACTTTTCTGCATTTTTAGAACTTCAAGTACTGTAGTGGTATGTACCTTAATAACCCAAATGTATGAACACGTTCATTCAAATTTAAGTAAAAAGTCAATATGCTCAAGCATAGTTTCACTGTTCTTGGCTTGGCAAACAATGCAGATCCTTATCAGATTGCACCATTGTTTAGTAGAGCATTTCTGGCCGAATGAGACCAGATAAAATTATGAAATTGATTTTTTTTTATCATAGCCTTATACTTCTTAACCACAGCCCATGCGGATTAACAGTTTAACAAAATATTTTCATAATTTCTCATTTCTCATATCTCTATAAAAACATATGTTTTGGGTATTCCCAGAGGCGCTTCCATGAACATCCAACGCATATACAACAGCGTTTAGAGAGAAATCAGAAAACATATTTATCTTGACATTCTCTAATCGAGAGCTATGATAAGGCATAGTGTTTTCACCTTATCATATTGGAAATGAGGAAAATTTAGTTACTCAGCACATTACGATGTAAGTCAGATTTGCAGCTGATAATGTGAAAATATATAATGGCTGTAAAAAAGACTGCAAAATTCTGACAATCCACCCTAATAATGTAGGCTCCATATATAAATCTGTTTTTACTATGTATTATATGCAAAACATGCGGGAAAACATTACACTGACTTGTTATAACGTCATACTCTAAACCTCTCTACAAAATGTCAGAGCCTACTTTCTGAAAAAAAAATACTACAGTTAAAAAAATATATCATCAGTTTGTCATCAGCTAAATTTGCCCAGAGAGGGATAAAGATTGAAATACTGGGAAGGAAAAGATCATCTGACAGTCTGAATGTTATTTACGTTCGCATCGTCATAGAGCTGGTGGCTACATGAAAAGTAGTAATTTGAATAATGAAATGAACATTTAAATAGCGTAAGTGATTTAAAGCCAAACGTAAATCGGTTGGTGTGAAAAAAAAATTAATACCGACTTTCAAAATTGTGCATTCTGAATTAAAGAAGACATTGCTGGCAGTGTTTGTTTGTTTGTGTTGAGGTTTTACGGTCCAGTCAACCCAATGGGGTCATGTCGAGCGCGGTCAATTTACCTGACCACACGTTTACTGGGCAGGCTTAGTCCTCTAAACGGTTAACCAGTATTGTGCACATTCTTTCGCCAGAAACTGACAACTGCCTTCTTGAATCAGCGGAAGGGAGAGAATGACCGTAGAAAATATTTCATGATCAATCTCCACGAAAGAATGTTGCCAATCTCGGCGGGGGTTGAACCCGCGACCTCCTGGTCTCCAGTCGGACGGCGCATCCAACTGAGCCACCGAGGCCTTGCTGGCGGTGTTACGAGTATCAACGAGTTCAACACTAAATAACAAAGTCACTAGGCGTGATACGTGGGTCACGTCATTGAATGGTACCACAGTGTTTGAGTCTCTGTTAGGAAGGGAGTCTATGTTAGGAACGAGCGTCTGATCTGGGTCTGCATTGTTTGCCAATGTCCCAGTCAATGTTTTACAGATAATCTTCTTTACACGGTACTCTGACGTCAGAGCAACAAGAGTAGTGCGGCCGTTACCTGGACTTCGTACAAACGCATGGTTTGATTTCAATGGTCAATGATGATCACGTGGACAACAACCTACAGGTATTTTGGTGTGTGTCTATTATGGCTCGATTGTAAACAATCAACTCAAACATGGCAATGTCACTCGGCCGTATAATATAGGGTAGGGTCATAAAATGACACTGTAGTGTGCGAGTCCGTATTAGTGATAAGGTCATGTTGGATGATTGTATACATTACAGTTAACCCTTTTCAGACTAACTAAACTAATCCCTAAACAAACTAACTGGACGAGATGAATTTCACATTAAGGTATATCAGGCTATGTGATTTAGATATTCCTAGAGAAACATGACTAAACTATTTGCAAACAGTGGAAACCTTGATCAAACGCGGCATTCTGCGGCGTCCGATCTGGGTCTGCTCTGTTTACCAGTTACCCTTTTGTGGGTCTCCACGCTTAAAGTGATCATCAGATAGGGCCTACGCGGTCCTTATATGTCCTGAAGTCATATTTTTTCACGTGTCAATTACCTCCAACAAGGAATGGAAGAGTTCCACGACTTCTTTGTACTGGCTGTGTGGAAACCTGTTGTGTTTTGGCTGGTATATGTGGGAGATCTGTCTACATAGGCTCTGTAGTGTCATTAATATATGTGACGTCTGGGGAGTGGTACCTAAGATAGAACGCAAATGAACACAATGGATACACTTTACAATGATGGTAGTCTTTTGGAAAAGATGTCTACTACTGTAAAAGGAGAGAATTTGCTCCAGAACCAAAAATAGTTTCCTTTTAGAGAAGACACCTTACCAGAACGGGTTTTGAGTGCAGAAAAGTAAACTGGAAGTCACCAAAGTTGTCTCCCTTGTAGTCTGAAAGCGGACAAGCAAGGCCCAGATCAGATTCCACGACTGCGTAGGATTATCTAGACCAGTTTTGCTCACAAAATCGAAAACTATAAGGGCTATTCCCTTCGCGTTGATTCACAAATACGAGAATTTACCACAATATAACGCATGTAAGAATTTTACTGATTATTTATTGCGTTATTTCATGTTACATGTACAAAACTTATAGAAAAGCCCTAGAATGCGATTGACATATCTTCTATTGAAATATAGATTTTCCTTAGGTCTATTTCCAAAACTGTCTTTCACATTTCATGCAAACTGTCTCATTTTCAGAAAATTTGCATGAAATGTCAAAATCTGTTTTCTGGGAAAAATAAGAAAAAATATTTCAAAATGTCGTCTGCAGAAATTATTACCCAGCATGCTAAGCGTTAAATACACGACAGTAATTATGGTAGAATATATCGACGAACGGAGACGTTCCTGATCAGACTGCGTGAATGCTAGGCAGACGATTCACATGAATTGTCAAGTCTTCTCTTAAAAATAACAATATCTATTTAAGAAAGTCGTCTTTAAGTGTTAACGGTATACATGTCCAATATGCTCAGATCGCTAAAATTATACGACAACAAGAAATAAACAACAAAAGAATATTTTTGTATTAATAATCAAATGAAAATATTTCAGCGACTGCTGTCAGACATGCAGTGAAATATTATGGAGTCTGTCTGAAAAAATCTGATAGATGTACCATATGTTACCACTGAAATCAGCCCTGCCATGAAAATAAGACCTTCTGGCATATGCGGCCAGCGAAGGCCTAGACCAGACTGCGCATGTGCGCAGTCTGGTCAGGGCCTTCGCTGTCCGCTTAGGCAATCTTTGGAGCTGTGAAGTATCTTTGGATGCTGTGAAGTATGGCTTGACAAGTCTACTGATGCCCATCTTGAATTGCCTCGACTTTCTCTCTCCTGGAGATGTGGCTTATACAATGTGTATGTTAATTAACATGTCCATTGTTATCCTATAAATAACACATGTTGTTTACGTCTACTGTCCGACATTTCACAATTATAATGATTTGAATATAGGAATACTGAATACCCACCTAGAAGATATTACTCATGAAATTTATAATAATAATAATAATAAACATTCGGATAGACAGGCCTGAGAAAACAGTGTAGACTGATCAGTGGCAACACTTATTCCAGAGACTTTAAGCACACGACAGGTAGTAGAGAAGACTAGATCAACCTCATGTAGATTCTAAAAGAAATGAGAGCAATGAACAGATACAGAGAACTGAAACTTCCTGAAGCGTCCATGTTTTCTATGCCAGCCAATACAGTTTCCGCAAATTAGGCCTTATCAGAAAACAGTTTGGGGTAAATAGGGAATCACTGAACAGGTCTTTTTAACCGTCTTGAACAAACCTAACCTTGAGCATGTGTGGTGAATTATGCAAGTTCAGAACAGAAAGTCTGGTGAAGGTAAGACCCTAAGGTCGCAGATTTTTAAAAACCCAACTGCACATTTTCTGACCAGACAAGTATCACTGAAATCCGATTGTTTCAGAGGAAAAGTGGTAAAAAGAATCCCCACAAGTAGGCATAGGATTATCAGGAATTGCTCTTTCAAATCACATGGTACTTTAAAGGAAACAGCACAGCAAATATTAAGCATGTTAAAAAATAAAGAGCATGATGAGCTGAACAGTTTGGTGAAAAAAAAAATAAAAAAAATGGTTGAAAAATAAGAAAGTTATTGGATTTAAAAATACTAAAAGATGCTGACATGGAAGCCGCCATTATTCTGAGTTAGTGACGTCATAATCACCAAATAAAGTATGCAAATTATTAGATAAATCACATCTGGAACAATATTACGTTGTTGTATAATTGTTAATGTGTTCATTGCGTATAAACTGTCAACTAATTCACATTTATAAGTATAATATTCCTTTCAAAAGGCGAATTTTATTTGTGTCTTAAAAAAATTAAATATTTAATTAAATATTCAAAAGGTGGCGCCCATGCTCATGGCTATATAAAAGATAAAATACAATACATTTCTTATATCCTAACCGATTTTGATCAAATTTGCGCCGAACTGTTTGTTTTCTAAGGGTGGATACTTTAAGACATACATTGCATTTAGTGGGCCTTTCACTTTAAAAAATCCGTTGATGAAGATGATAGTCCCTGATCAGACTGTACAAGTGCAGTTTGATCTGGGCCTTTGGTGCTTGCATATGTCAGAATGGCTGAGTTCTTACTCTCCGGCTTATAATTCACAATATATATTTTATTAAATCACGTGAATTTCCTCGTTATTTCCCACCTGATTCCCATTTTTAACCATATAAAGTTGTGAAATAGGAGGTTTACCTGAATTCTGAATAAATGAAGTATTTCTTTTTATGGATATGTTAAAACCCTAGAAAACGTTTTACATCTTCCACTGAAAGGGGGCGGAGCATAACTTTGTGCAAGGACATTAGAGAGGGTTCAAAGTTGAAACCTTAAACATTAATCTGCTTAAACTTAAAATCTTGAAAATATTTGAAATTTGAAAATCTCTTATTTTTCACAGAAAATAAGAATAGACAGTTCATTCAACTGTCTCCGAAGTAGGAGATAATCTGAATGAAAAGTTAAGTCTTATTTACTGTAAAAAATATCATTAAATTATAAATTTTCATTTGATCATTTAGTCTATAGAGTGCTAAGACTTACTAACACTTTCCATACTATGGGCAAATCAAACAGACGACAAACTGATCATATTTTTCTTATTTTCCAAGAAAATAGGATCTGACACTTCATGCAAATTGTCTCCTTCGTAAACAATTTGCATGAAGTGTTAAATCCTATTTTCTAGAAAAAAAAAATAAAAGATATTTCGAAATGTCGTCTGCTGACATTTTTACACAGCATGCAAAGTGTTAAAATGTATATGAGACGGAAATCAAATGTGACTTGAAGTCTTACCTAAGAACCTGACTACTGTCACAGCGGACCCATTTGTGCACCAAGATCGTGCCAGTTTAGCACATTTGGCAATGAGTGCTGTCTTTCCACATCCTGATTCACCATAAAGTGCAAAAGGACATTGGTTCGTCTCATCCTTTATGTAGTTTTCAACAGCGGCTAAAATCTCTTCTCTACCATAGAACACCTTACTCCAATCATTTCTGATCTGTAAACTTTGTATAACTTCACTTTTCTGGTCCTCATCTTGACCACTCTCTAGCTGACTGAGGTTTTCATCTATCAACCACACCATCTTGTCATAAAATGCTTCACCTAACTCGTCCAGGTAGGCGGCGTTATCTTCCGCATTGATTCCACCCACGTCGCTCCATGTCGTCTTAAGATGAATTATGTTGTTCTTTTGCAACTTCTCCGGTAGTTTTCTGTCTCGTAAGTAATTCAGCATGTCTTGTGACTCTCTATCTATTTCATTCATACCTGGAACAAGATCAAGGAACTTCATAGCCCTGTGATGAGCCGTGTTTTCTTCCAGATCTTCGATGTTTCTGACAAAACACAAACATTTCTTGTTGACGTCGCCAGGAGCTTGGAGAATCCCAACCTGTATTTCTTCTTCCGTCACTGAAAGATGAACAAAAACTCTATTATGATTACATGTACTACATTTTACCCAAATATTCGAACAAACAGGTTTGTACAAATAGTGCAGGTCCATACCAGGGTCAGCACTGTTTGCCACTCGACCAACACTATTTTGGATACATCACCAGATACTCAAATAGGCTTGTTCCATGTCTAAGAGGCGTCGTAAAGAGTTATGATGTCCATATATTAGGGCAATATGGTACTAAATTTGCGTTCCCTGCAATTTACTGAAAAAGAGACTAAAGGTTATTATTGTGGGTCGCGACTGACGCTGATAACATTTGGCGTCATAGCGCTGCAGTTTGACGTTGCGTCCGGTTCAGTTCGTTTATTTCCGTGAGAGCAGTAATGGCGACTTCAATAATGTAGTCTTATATACAGTCGAACCTCAATGGCTCGAACATCTTTGGGACCATGGAAATTCGTTCGAGACATGGGTAGTTCGAGCCACTGAGGGTCAATCATGGCACCAGTTCAGGAAGCAAATCGCGATAATTTAGGGAAATATTTTCGATTTTCTACACAATGATTGTATGGTGAGTGTACTCATTAGAATCGCCTCGATGAGGCGATTCTAAAGAGTACACACAACATACAATTCCATGATAAAATAAGAAAAAAAATCCTAAATATTTGTTTTCTTGAGCTATTGGAAGAATTTGTAGGGACTGAAAAAAGAGTTCGAATCATCCACGGTAAACGAGCCATCCGTGTTCGAGCCATTGAGGTTATACTGTAGTGTATTTCAATTTTCTGATGAAGGCCAAGGGCCAAAGTATTAAAACAGAGTGAATTCAATTAAATCATAACAAATAGTTTTTCACTTAAGACCGCACATCACAAATAATTTCAACTTTAAATGGCTCATAACAAATAGTTTTCAACACTGGATAGCTCATTACAAAAAATATCAACTTTGAATAACTTATTACAAATAGTTGGCAATTTTAGATAGCTCATAACAAATAGTTTTCAACTTAAGAAAGCTCATAACAAATAGTTTTCAATTTTAGACAGCCCGTAACAAATAGTTTTAACTTTTGATAAATCGTAACAAATAGTTTTCGACGTTTGATAGCTCACAACAAATAGTTGTCAACTTTGGATAGCTCATAACAAATAGTTATCAACTTTGGACACCTTATTACAAATAGTGTTTTCAACTTAAGATAGCTCATAACAAATAGGTTTAAACGTTAGATAGCTTATAAGTAATAGTTTTCAACTAAAGATAGGTTAAAACAAATACTTTTTAACTTTAGATAGCTCATGACAAATAGATTTTTGGATAGCCCATAACAAATAGTTTTCAACTTTAGATAGCTTACTGCAAATAGTTTTCAACTTTAGACAGCTCATAACGATAAGTTTTCAACTTTGGATAGTTAATAACAAAATATTTTCAACTTTGTACAGTTGATAACAAATGATATATATGTCACCTGACATGGCGTATTTCTCTTTTGTCTGTCCCCCAATTTTTCCAGCATCAAAGGCCAAGTCGGCCCCTTTCTTAAGTAAATCTCTCATCTCCTCAAAACTATCTGTCCACTCTTCACGGTCTTTACGTTTGAGGTCCTCATCCTGATAGCATATAAAAAAAAACAATCCAATGACCATAAAAAACAAGAGAATCGGTGAAACCGAAGGATGCTCTCCAAAGGTTTCATTAAATTGCCTTCAAAACTTTTAGAGATATGCTCCGGACAAAAGTGTGACGAACGGACGGACGGACAAAGCGGCAACTATATGCTCTCCCTTCAGGGAACATGATCTTCCTAAGAACATGATGCGATTTGCAAAATTGTGCTGAGAACGTCCTGACACAAACCTGCACCACTTCAAAGAAAAGCGAGGGGACATAATATTCGGCTTACCATAATTCTGTGATTCTGTGTTTCCGTTTCTCTCAAAGTATATAGATAGATAGAGGGTACATTTTGTACCTAGTGTGTGCAATTACTCTTACAGTTCAAGGCTGACTTTTTTAACCCTTGTCCTGCTGAACCCGGATGTACCCTACCTTTGCAAACAGTGTAGATCCAGATCAGTTGGCTTCTTCAGAAGCCAACTAATCTGGATCTGCACTGTTTGCCATTCAGTATGTGAATTTATAGCAATAAACCGGATCAAGTAATCTGATTGGCTGAAAATTAGAAGTGAGCGTGGCATTTTAATTTATTCAGCAGGACAAGGGTTAAAGTTCACAGGTGTTTTTCTTATGGTAGTCAGATGTGCATGTACTTTTTGGTATAATTCTCTTATTATAATTTGTCACCTTTCCTCATTTTGAACTTAGCTTTTTTTTCACTCAAATACTATCACAGTGTACAGATAATAGGTACTTTTTTGACCGTCCTTTTTGAAGGAATTTTAAAAGGCGGTGGACATACATTGTAAATTCTCTAAATTTGCTTTTTTTATTTATTTTTTTTTTGACCGTCCTTTTTAAAGGATTTTTAAAAGGCGGTGGACATACATTGTAAATTCTCTGAATTTGCTTTTTGATTTTAGATATCATCGATTTAACTCTTAAAGCGCCAAGCAAAATTTTAGCAGACGATATTCTATGTTTTATTTAAATTATAAGAGAAAATAAGTTTTGACATTTCATGTGAATCGTCTACAGCAAACTGTACGACCCATTAAAAAAGTCGACCGATTGAAAGGCTGACTTTCGAAGAGTGCTCTATAATCACCTTATAAGTCCGTCTGCCTGTCCATATGTCTATTCTTCTGTCCGTCCATGGTCAGTTAGTGAAAATGGCCATAGCCCTTTAACCATTGGGAATATTTTGATAATTTTTGACATACTGATAGATACCGACAAGATCTAGCCAATATGCTTGCAAAATGACACTTTTCTTTGATCAAGAAGAAGCCAAAAAAAAAAGAAGCCCCAAACAATGTGAAAATAGTATGTATATAGAAATCGCCGAATGTTTTCAACCATATGGGATATTTTAATAAAAGTATGTATACGTATTAAAATTGACAAGCTCCAGACAAAGCAATTGCCAAAAACCCGAGGCTTAGCAGAGGCACTGGCAAAAACGAGGCGAGTCGTGCACCTTAGCGATAGTTGATTTAAAAATTTACTTACTTACAAAAAGCTGCTTGAGAATGTCGTCTACTGTAGTTGTGATTGGCGCTTTAAGGGTTAAGACCAGTTATAAAAGATCTAGTAAATCAAAGAACAAAGTAAATAAGTTTATTTCTTTTTAGTATTTCCTTGTTTGTAATATGCAACAATGGGCATGGATTATTTGTCTTTATCAGTATAAAGTAAACTAAAGTAAACCACCTCTTGTTATCCAAATAAAGCAATTGCATACATCTAAGTGGTCATTGAGATAGCTTCTACATGTATCAAAATATTGGCCGCGTCATTCGAAAACATGTCTTCAGGCATATGCGGACAGCGAAGGCCCAGATTAGGCCCTTCATTGTCCGCTAACAGAATTATTGGACATTATCGAATGATTCAATGGAGAGCAAATGCCCTAATGATACTTTGCGCATGCGCCGGATGAATCTGAATCTGTGCATTTTGCACATGTTCGAAGACACCTTTTCGAATGGCGCGGCGCAATTATAATATTTTTCGTATGTTTACATGTTTATTTTCATTCCTTAACCGGAAAACTCCGATCAGAGTGCACAGATGTACAGGTTGATCTGAGTTTTCGCTTGGCGCGCTATTCTGAAGGTACATGTGCTTACACTGTGGCCAGGCTTAGACGGAGGGCGGTGTTTGTTTCAGTGAGGTTAGCTATTATATGACGGGTTCACGATGTGAGACTGAAAGATATGGAGTACAATATGGGGTAGCTGTTGTTAGGAAGTAGCAGCTCAATGTTTGTTTCAGTGAGGTTAGCTATTATATGACATGTTCACGATCTGAGACTGAAAGATATGGAGTACATTATGGGGTAGCTATTGTTAGGAAGTAGCAGCTCAATGAAGGTCCAGCTGTCATTAAGACATAAAAACAACAAAACAACAGTATCTCACCGAACTATCGTAATTTTTCAGTATAGCGTTGATTGGTTGTAAGACATATTGAGGCGGGACCACATTCTCGTCTCGAAGATACCATTTGTCCAATAGACTCGTATCTTCCTTGTTTTCTTCTAACTCCGCCTTCAGGATTTCATACTCCTCCCCGTCTACTGAAGCTGGTATAGGTCTATAGCCGTACTTCTGTCCTATAAGAGCCTGGAATAAACCAACATATTGGCGGACAAATGTTCACTCAGGGAAGTCACTTCCAAACGGGCACATGACGTTAATACTACGTCTCATTAACGTCGATAAGACGTTGCATCGACGTTGATGCGACGTTGTAGAAAAGCCATGTGCCTGATGGGTTCTATATAAAAAGGGGTATACGGGTGCTCCATAATTTCGGGTCCTTTTCTCAAACAAATATGTATGGAAACAGATTTGCGTTTCAACAAAAATATAAAATGTGTGAATATTTAGCATAAAAATACAAATATGAGTGGAAAACAATTTTCCTAGGAAACAGTTGCTCTTATTTAAAAGGTGAGACATGAGAAGAGGTTGATTTGATACTAAATATAGCTATATTTTGAGTTGACTTTCCCTTCCCTGCAATGCTATGCCCAATTCTACCCAATCTTAACCTTCCTTCTGCTACCCCACCCTACCCTACCAAGCTAGGATAGGTTAAGCCAGAACAGAAGGGTAGGACACCGGACAGTCCCCCTGTGGACCTCACCGGAGGTAGAGCAAAAAAATAACCATTTTGCTCATGAAACTTGAAAAAATATACATGTATAAGAATAGGGATAGAAGTATTAGTTGACAGACTGGAATCGTTTTCGGGGAGAGGCATCAAGGGGTTGAGAAGAATCCACACGCGAAGTTCCACTGGTTACCGATAGCCGACGGTGGCCATATTTGTAGACGGACCTGAATAAAATTTGGGCGGGGACAAGTAGACCGCTTTGAGAACATCCCAGACAACTTTCAAAAAAAAAAATCTGAAGAGTAGTCTTGGAAGAGCTGTGATAACATGATTGTTACAGTTTTAAGTAAAGAGGACGTCGTGCTTTCTAAGATTGCCTTCTAGTGATCATATAAGTCGAAGGACAGAAATCGTTTTCGTGGAGACACATCTAGGGGAATCCATATGCAAAGTTTCGACGAAACTCCTCTTTTGGTTAAAGACCTAACCTAACGAGTAAAAAATCCAAGATGGCCAACGGCGGCCATATTTGTCGACTGATCGGAATCAAATTCGGGCATGCACAACTAGTCACTAGGGAAACAGCCCAGACAAGTTTAAAAAAGAATCCGACCAGCGGTCTCGGAGGAGATGCGATAACGAGATTGTAGCAGTGTTAAGCAAAGGGACAACTGATGGGGCCTAATTGGCTAGTCTGGTCCTGAAAGCTTGACTCTTCAGCTGTTTTCTGTTTTGTTGGTGAGTTTATTAATCCCACGGATCATTCCTTTTAGAATATATATATAGTGACATATTTTTGCTAGTTTCATGAGCAAATTTGTTCTTTTTTTTAGCTCTACCTCCGGTGAGGTCCACATTGGGACTGTGCGGCATCTGTACGTCCATACGTTCGTCCATAAATATTTTCCCGTTATCGCATCTCCTCCGAGACCACTTGTCAGAATTTTTCGAAACTTGACTAGGATGTTCCCCTGGTGGTCTAGTTGTGCACCCCCCATTCGATTCCGGTCCGTCGAGAAATATGGCCGCCATCGGCCATTTTGTATTTTTTCTAGGGCATCTTCTTCGTGGAGGAATTTCGTCGAAAATTTGCATATGGATTTCTCTCAATCCCTAGATGTGTCTCCGTGAAAATTATTTCGGTCCGTCGACTAATATGGCCGCCTGACGCCCAATTTAGAAATCACGACTTTCCCTTTACGTAACACTGTCACAATCTCGTTATCGTTACTCCTCCGAAAGCACTGGTCAGATGTTTTCGAAACTTGTTTGGGGTGTTCTCCCAGTGTCTAGTTGTGCAAGCTCAAATTTGGTTCCTGTCCGTCAACAAATATGACCGCCGTCGGCCATCTTGGAATTTTCTCGTTATCGCAAGTGGAGGAATTTCATCAAAATTTTGCAAGTAGATTCCTCTTAATCCCTAGAATTGTCTTCGCGAAAATGATTTCTATCCCTCGACTAATATGGCCGCCAGACGGCCATCTTAGAAATCACGACTTCCATCCAATATGAATTTTCATAAATCTTGTATGCTTACGGGTCATAGTACAATATCTCTTTCTCTATCACAGACTTCGATTATCATAAACGCAGAAAAAAAAATCCAAAATGTATGCTAAAATGTTGATAAAATGCAAAAATCAGGGGTGCATAAAACTTAAAATTATGATTGCAACATAAGTTTAAAATATTTTTTAAGAACTGAGATGGTCTTTCGCAGTCCTTTTAAAAGCATTTTAAAAGCATTTAAGGATGGTGCTATTCTGGCTGAGTCGGGTAGGGAGTTCCAGAGTTTTGGAGCCGAACAAAATGACCCGTCACACAATGAAGTCCTATTTCGAGGAACAGTCAAGTTGCTGGTTTCAGATGACCTTAATGTTCTGTGACAAGTTTCCGCGGTTAGCTTTAGATTAGATATATATGCAGGTGTTTGGTCATTTAGCGCTTTATATGTGAATACGGCCTTATTGTACTTTAGTCTACTAGTTACTGGCATCCAGTCCAAGCTTTGAAACATCTCTGCTGATGGTGTTATAAAGTCAGCTTTCAAGATTATGCGGCTGCACGCTTTTGGATATTCATATTAGATGTTCTCCAGCATTCGAGTCGTAGTCTATGAGTTGATAGATTTTTTTCTGAATATTTTCTGGTACATAAGCGGCTAATTGTTTCATGAGCGAAATTTGCGAAGAAATCGCAGCACAGAGATAATCCACATAGGACGTCGAGTTTAGATTCTCGTCTATAATAATTCCTAAAAGTTTTTTTTGTGATTTCACATTCATTATTTGGCCATCGTCAATTCGAATATCTAAATTTTCAATATTTTGAAGCTATTGCCAGATACCAGCATCCATAGGCATAGATTTATCATAATTTATAGGCAATTTATTACGTTTGCTTCATGCACCAGTATTGGTGACATCATATTGGAGCTTACTCAGCATCAGTTTTGTTGTTGTTTGATACGTGGAGGGTATTGTCATCTGCAAAGAAACCTGAGCAATGAGCAGGCAAAACTGAGCCCTGAGGGACACCTGGTAGTGTTTGGGAAAATTCCGACTAGTGGCTTGTAAACCGAGTGTCAAGATACGACATTAACCAATTTAAATTTAAGGTACTTAATTTATAGCTTGATAGTTTACGTATTAAGTGCGAGTGGTCGACCATGTCGAATGCTTTCCTAAAATCTATAAACAATGTCCCAAACGAGATTTTCACGGTCTATACAACTCATCCACTGGTTTGTAACTTTTACCAGGGTCGTCTGATAAGTATGCTTATGTCTGAAACCTGACTGACATTCGTGAATCAATTTATATTTATTTACATAAAACATAAGATGTTTATTAACATGCTTCTTAAATACTTTTGATACAGTTGGTTTTTTTTGTTTGTTTGTTTTTTTGTTGAGGTTTTACGGTCCAGTCAACCCAATAAGATACAGTTGGTAAGACCGAAATGGTGTGATAATTTGATGGTCGGTTTTCTGACCGCTTTTAAATATAGGAAAGACTTCAGCCATTTTTAGTTGTTGGGAGAATTGGCTAGTTTGTATGCTTTTATTGATTAGAAAAGCAATACTTGGTGAGATAACATCGCAGGCCAACTTTAAGATTCGCGGCCCTACTTTATCGAGACCAGTTGCCTTCGTGAGATCAAATCGACGTATAAATGTAGATACCTGTGACGACGTGATAGGTGGGATTTGAAACTGTACATTGTCTGGAATCTTATCACGAACACAGTTGCTAATCATTACGAAAACACACCTATTCAAATATATAGAAAATTCCATCTCCAAAAACTGAAAATTTTCAGATAAAAAACTCAGATATTTTCCATATTTCTGCTCAAAACATAGATTGTGGTACTCGTTAGAACCGCCTCGCCGAGGCGGTTCTAACGAGTACCCACAATCTATGTTTTGAGCAGAAATAAGAAAAATAATGTATACCCCTGTAAACCCCAGTTTTACTATACAAAAGTGGGGTTCAAGGGGGTCAAAATTATATAGGTATGTTTTCTTGATGATTAGAAATGTCACTTAGTACTGACGTATTTTCAAGGCTGTTCAGACGTTTTGTATTTGTTGAAAATGTGCATTTAAATTGCATGCAATTTCGTGTGATTTGCTAGTATTCTATAGTCATTTTAGCTCATCTGGTAATCTATTTAAAGATTCCGTAATATTGTTTTGGACAGTACGTATGTGTTGCAAAATAGTTTAGCATCCTGGTGATCCTTTACTGTCTCAGAAAAATGTGTTCTTTTTGTTTTTTCTAATTGGTGTTTTTGTTAAAATTAGGTATTGTTTGTATTAATTCCAGTTTTGTTATCTTTTACCACGTTGACGTCGTGCCAGAGCTATTCTGTCGTAAACCAACTGGGTAAATGTTTGGATTTTACTCGCTTTATTTTGGTTTAAACGTATTTTATTCAGAAGTATCAATTTAAACATCAATATTGTAAACAATAAAATACAGGATTAGAACGAAACTGTACAAGCTTATAGAGTTCTTTTCCAATCATTTTGTTTTAATAGGGACATGTCTATCTAATTATTTCAAAAACGTTACTTTTCTTCATCTTTCTGTTGACATTACGTAAACAAGCCTATTCAAATATACTGAAAATTTTACCGCCAAAAACTGAAAATTTTCAGATAAAAATTCTGATATTATTCATATTTCTGCTCAAAACATAGATTGTGGGTACTCGTTAGAACCGCCTCGTTAAAACCTCGTTATAACAATACCCAACCACCAAACCTTATCAGTTGTAAATATACACAAATGCAGAAATATACATGCACCGTCATAAATTGAGGTGCCAGTCAAAAGCCCCCGACCCTGCTACCCTCGCCCCCCCCTCCCCCCCCCCCCACACACACACAACACACACACGCAAAAAATGGCAAAGTAGATCCAGATTACATGCCTTATATGCCAAGGCTGATCCTGTTTTCTTTGCTCATGTAAAGGTTAAGGGGAATAAAACTTCCAGGGGAGGTAACTCTTGTCAACATTGTTTTGTCCTTTTCTGGAAAAAGGGGGTCTACTCTATAAGGAAAGAATTTGCTCCCAGAGGTATCAAATTCTTTCCTTATAGAGAAGATCTTGTTCCAGAAGGGGAATAATGTACAGGAAAGCAAACAGGAAGTTACTGAAGTTGCATTCCTTGTAGAAAATGGCGACAAAATCTTCATGTGTATCCATTCTTCTTAAGCCCGCTACAAGTTAAGAATGAACGGATAAAAACATACCACAAAATCTGGTCCAACAGACAGACGTTGACAGTTTTTTATTTCCTTTAAACAAACAGTAGAAGTCATGTGATCATTTTGTGCCTCTTGAGTAACGCCCCAGCGCATATCTACAACCTGAAAACAGTAAGCAAACATTACACTAATCATGACATCTCATTAACCAATCATTACATTTCAATATACTTCGGAAACAGGATAGAGGTCTATAATATAAGCGAGATTCTTAGAATTTTGCCGTTTTTAAATCAGCTTTTCAATTAGTTTTTAACTTCTAGCAACCTGTTTATCACTGTATAAATCTCTGTCTGTATAAATCTGTATCAATGCGCTTAATAACCCAAACTTTCCTCATTTCCGATAATATATGGTGAAAATACAATGGCTTACATAATATTACAAGAGGGTTTTCAAGAAAAATACTTGTCTTATTTCTCTACAAAAACATGGTGTATGTACCCATTCCTCTGCGATGTGCTTCTAGTGAGTACCAAAACATATGTTTTTGTGAAAAATGAGATAAATTTCAATATTTTGGTTAAGAAGCATACGTTTTACATAGGTTTGCTAACGCATTGGTAGAATATATGGAAAACATTTTCAAAGTATATAGGTAACGTTTAGGGCATATGTAAACAGCAAACAAAATGTGTACTTTCTACTGTTCTGCACTGTTCGCCAATTAACTTTTTCACCCCTGAGTTTTCCGAGGTGGACTCTTCCGTCCTTGGATTTTGACATGTTCATTGATGCAAATAGGGGTCCCAGTCTAAAATCAGAAACATAATATCAAACAGTGTAGATCCTGATGAAACAGCTCGTTACGACATACGGCAGAGTAGTCGATTTAGTCAAGGGATTTTCCGGTATCTCCCAGCGCCCCGGTGGTAAGCAGTTACCTGTATACGATCCTCAGTTTAATAGGAATATGTATAGAAATACATAAATAAATTTCTTTTCCTAATTTAAAATATTTTCCGACATTAAATTATAACGTCTAGGATGAAAGAGTACTTCAAGCTCTTTTAATCTGATATAAAAATCCTAGAAATACGTCAACGAGAAGTTTCTTCCATTTAAGCCCATAGTACCATTTCTTTTAACCCTAAATTTCGTAAAGACTTTTATTCAAATTACGTGATTCTTCGTTTTTGGACTTAAATAACATACATAAATTAGCATTTGCGAATCTATTTTATAGCAGAAAATTAGTATCCCGTTGATTACAATGATGTAATTTATTCATATATATAACTAAACGAGAAGTTTCTTCCCTATACGCCTATTTTTGCTTACTTTTAATCGGAACGTCGAACTATTAGTATGGCCGAAATTTTTCTAAGTTCTATATATAAATCGTTAAGATATTCTAAGCACGCGATCATATACTTGATATCAGCAACTTATGTCAATATCATAAGAAATTTTATTTATTTATTTATTTATTTATTACCAACGTCACATGATTTCCAACACTGGGGTTGTTGAAGACACAGATCTAACCTACATGGTATAGTCGCTCTATGCATTGGCTGGCTTCGATAAAGAGTGAATGCGACTAGTGATGGTTATAACTAGACTGCGCGTACTGGCTGATCTGTTCCTTTGCTGGTTGCCATTGCCACTTTGTTGGAAATCAATTGCTGTGGCTATTTATTATTATTATTATTTTTTTTTTTATTTTTAATGAAATGTACATTAGACGGCTTACAAATTGATATTATTTTATTATAAGATAAAAAAGGAAAGCAGTTAAGATAAAGGAAATGAATCGGCGGATGTAAATTAGAATTCGGTGAGTTCAAACGATGTTCAACTTTTAATTACTGTACAGCTATTCAAACAAAGTAAAAGCTGGTCAAAATATGTTTTGATTGGAATTAGTGTAAATTGTTACAAAAACAATCATTGTCACTAAATCGTACAGGTAGCCAATAACGGTACCAAGGGAAACAAATTCATTTTTGGCCAAGGGCTTTATTCACAGGTACAATGTAGTATAGGAGTTATCGATTTGACACCGTAACGAGTTTTCTGCGAGATGGCAGTCTTATCTGGAGCTACACGTTTGCATAGGTATCTGTTTCAGTCTGCTGGGCTTAAAGAGTCAAATCGTAGGCTTGCTTCTCTGACAACTATTAAATTAGCTTGTCTTGTGATGTTCGTTCTTGGTGGGGCTTTGTGGCTCACTGTGGGCGGGGCTTTTTTTCCCATGTTTGATCCTACTTAATCGGCTGCTGCGTTTGGTAGGTCCTGTCGGGCACAGTGCTCACCTCGTTGTGGAAGAGAGATATAGCTGGTTGCTTTGCAATCCTTTTTTTTTCTTTGTTTTTTTTTTCGTATGTACTATCCGTCATACATTATTAGCTTTTCTTTTTGATGTCATTGGTAGACTATGTATTCATCGCTTTACTTATTTACATCAGATGTTGTTGGTTTTTTTTTATTATTTGGGTTCTATGGCCCTTTCAAGAATAGTTCACTTATATCGAGCCGATCGTTCATCAAAGGTGGGCGAAAACCGGAAAACCCAGGGAAAAACCACCTGACCATCCGTCAGGAGAACTTGGCTTTCCCACATATGACCCGAGCAAGGCTCGAACCACAGCGGTGAGAAACCTAATTATTTTAAGAGTCCTATCCACTAGGCTACGAGGGCCCGCATATACATCAGTTCAGCTGTTCTGTATAGATGCGCAATGGTAGTGAACCCTTGTCCTGCTGAACCCGGATATGCCCTGCCTTTGCAAACAGTGTAGATCCAGAGAAGAAGCCAACTGATCTGGATCTGCACTGTTTGTTATTAAGTATGTAAATTTGTAAACTTTTAAATTGGTAAGAAGTCGGACTCGCTCAAGTGGAGATGGACCCTAGAGAATTCAAGGTGCCAAGTGGGCCACTTTTGTATCAGCGACCCGGATCAAGTCATCTGACTGGCTGACAATTGGAAGAGGGCGTGGCAGGAGGGCGTGAATTTGGTCGGTGTGGCAAGGGTTAAGTTGTGTCAATGGTACTAGCTGGTATTTCACGTGGTGGTAAAAGCGCCCTGTGTCAGAATAATGTTAACAGCTGGAACACCATGACATCTGGGGCAGACAATTTTAGATAGGTTGCATAAAAGCTATGGGAGCTCCCTGGAGTGGATGCGCTGACGGATCTGACTTTTAGCTGAGAAGGGACATTTTCTCATATTACAACTGAAATACATTTACCTGGAACTGTGCCCCGAACCTCTTCATGGCGTAGTCCTTCAACCTCGGGTAGGCCTGCTTCATCAGCATGTTCCTCTCTTCTGCCATGTCTAAAATAAGCAAAACTTTGAGTGGAGCCTCGTGTGCGAGAGGTGGCTGGATAGATCCTCGATCGGGTCACACTAAATATCTTAGAACTTGTCCTATGTACTGCATTTGGCGCCGATTTTGATTGATTGTGTTGGGGTTTAACGACACATCAACCCTTGTTGGTCATTTTGTATCGTCTCCCAGAGAAAGGAGGAAGAGAGACAGAAGAGACAGTAGAGGAGATGAAAGACAGGGAAGAAGGAGGAAAATGAATGAAAGTGAAGAAACAGAAGAAATAAAAAGAATCCCTCTACCCTTACCTGCTGCAAGGATAGCAGCCCCCGTCCAACTGTAAGCCAGTTTCAGTTGGATGCTCTGCTGACGCAAGATATATGCACTATTGCCTCACCTAACCATCCCCGCATATGGCGCCGAGCTCAGCCAGGGCAAAATGATTGGGCGGACAGTCACCCACACAGGCCCGACTAGGACGTATCATTTCATTACAGTAGCTACGATGTAAAAAGTCTTTCAAGAGATCACTTTTACGCCCGAAGTTACTTTTAAATGTGACATAGTTTAACACTTAACACTCGGGGTAAAATTTTTCATTTGACACCATTTTGTAATATTTTTCTTTCTTATTTTTCTCAGAAAACAGGGTGTGTTCATTGGCTCCAATGGAAACAATTTGCATGAAATAGCAAATCCTGTTTTCTGGGGAAAATGAGAAAAATATAACCAATTTGTCGTCTGCTGAATAAGCCTAGAGAGTGGTAAAGGTTAAGCAAATACGAGAACATCACGCACGCACTCATACGTCTGACGTTATTCATAGAAATATATATATATACAGATAAAAAGCATATATATTACATTTGATTGTCAGAATTTTTCAAATGCAAATAGAATATTTTACAATCACACCGTCGGGTTGCTTTTCTTTCTTTTTATGGGTGATGATCAGTAGCCATCCTCTTTATCTCTTAACGCGCTAATCACAATCATAGCAGACGACACTATGAAATATATGAAATATATATATATTCAGAGGAAATGTCTGCCATTTCATGTGAATTGTCTGCATAGGAGACGATTCACATGAAATGCTATATCTTATAATGAAATCCATTTTAGAATGTCGTCTGCTACAAATCCGCTTTGTGATGTAAGGATTAAACTTTGCATGCGGTAATTTCAACTATTCAAAGAATAAAAGGTGGGGCATAAATGAATTTCAAACCATTCTAAAGATGTAAGCAAATGAGAAACGCTTTTAACACCCAGCGTTTTTAATTGTTGGCAATAAGACCGAGTGTCCCATAAGTGTATATTATAAGGTTTAAAACAATTTCATATGTTGAATCCGCCCTGATTCCTATAAGTCCTTACTGGGGTGCTTACAAAATGCCGTACTTAATGATCTTATGATAGTTAAGGGCCAGAAATTATCAAACGATGTTTCCCGCGGTTTCTTAAACTCAGTTTAAACTTGTTTTCTTGTAATAGCAGTTCCCTAGTTTCTAAAATATGTCAGTATCTGTGCTTATTATACCTGTAAAACCATTTCTAAATATATTTACGTATTCCTATCACGTTCAAAAGGTCAATGTTAGGATCAAAACGTGTACGGTGCTTGCATTTAAAAAAAATCACCCATATAACCTGCTTCTGTAACAATACGACTCAAATTAGAATGTACATGAATGCAGTCTGGCCAGAGTCTTCGAAGTACGCTACATAAATTCTGATGGTCTAAATTTGGTGAAGTCCCACTTTAAAGCTTACATGGGTCCATGATTCTTAAGTTGTCACAGTCAGGATCTGCGGGCCATTTTACCCGGCCCGCACGACCCCAGTCAGGGCTCTAGATAAAAGGTGTAGCAAGATAAGTATATTTTTTTCACTTCTCCCCTAAACCATGTTGTTGGTTCTCATTAGAAGCGCCTCGACGAGGCGCTTCTAATGAGAACCCACAACATATGTTTTACTGGAGAACTAAGAAAAAACAACTTAAAAAAAAAGAAAGAAAGAAAGAAAATAAAAAGAGTGTTTTATCTAGTGCTCTGCGGCATATAAACTTCGTTGTATTTATTCGTACTCGACGATAGCATTGCTTCAATATACTTAAGAAAAAGAGATAAAACCTGTAACATATTTGCTGTGGCACTTTCAAGATGATAAGAGTACATGGGATTACTTTACCAGATGATTTAAATTTCTTAAGCCCCAGCTTTCATTCACAAATTTATTTCGATAACTATTGTGTCATTAAGATAGATGGATAGATATTAACTTTTCATCATAATCGCACAGTGGGGACAAACATTTTAAATCTAATGCTTGACAGCAATGTATATTTTCCGCGACTACAAATTCAATTAATACTGTTCCATATTCAAAACAAATCAAAACGTGCAGTTAAATTTCATGTCCTGGCTGCTGAACTCTTAGTTTCCATTCATTAAATGCATATTGGGCCAGGTCAAGCCAAAGTGCCTTCGAACATACGCAAAATGTGCGGATTCATATCATCATGTGAATGCGCAAGGTCTCATCCGGGCCTTTGTCTCTATCCATACATTTGTAGTATCCAAGGATTGTGTTAGCGGACAATGAAGTCCCTGATCAAACTGCGTGGACGTGCAGGCTGATCTGATCCTTCGCTGTCCACATATACCTGAAGACACGTGTGGCAAGGCCCAATCAAGCTAACATGTCCTATTTGTAACATACTGGGAGAAAGTGAATTTTACTGTATAGGCAGACGTCGAACGGCTAGCTGAGCCTGCTATTCGGGTAATCTGATCAGGGCTCCGTTGCCCACCAACAGATCCAATGACGTATACTATAGAAGATATCCACAATTACGTATTAATATTAACCCTTTCATCTTAAGTCGTGTTTCTGAAGTGGACTCTTCCATCCTTGAACACGGACATGTCCACTGATACAAATAGCGGTTTCAGTCTAAAATAAAAAACAGAATTGCAAACAGTGTAGATCCTCAAAAGATGGCTCATCATAAGCCGTCCAATCTTGAGCTACATTCTTTGCACAGGTATCTGCTTTTGGTCTGCTTGGCTGAAAGGGTTAATTATTTTCTGATTTCTCCACAAAAACATACGTTGTGGGTACTCATTTGAAGCACCTCCTCTTTCCTGATTCCTCCACAAAATATATATGTTTTGGGTACTCATTTGAAGTGCCTCGCAGCAATCGAAAATAATGTCAATACAGTAAAATTCCGCCTGTTAGGACTGCCTAAAAGTGAACATATTTTAGTGGGCAATCTTAAGACTGACTATAGAATAATAAGAAAGAACTCATTGAGACCGGCAAAAGCTGTCCTAAATAGCGGAGTGGTCTTAATTTCGAGTGGTCTGAATAATGGAATTTCACTGTATTTCGTTAGAAAACTTGCCTATCTACAGCTCTGGCTACCCAGTCAGCATTCTACGTAAATCTATATCGGGCCGTCATCGGCCCGTCAGGGTAGCTGACGGGCCGATGACGGCCCGATATAGATTTACGTAGAATGCTAGCTGGGTAGGAAATGTACATTTTGCATTTCACATAGGTCTATTAACGTAATGGAGCACGACAGGCCCAGATCATACTGCTTCAATGCCTAGCCTGGTCTCGAGATTATAAAACGTTTTTCATGCTCAACTCAGTTCTGTATGAAATTTGTCTTGTTAATTAATCTCAAATTACTAACAACTGCAAATTCTTTCTTGCTTAACATAGCTGAACATGAAAATTTCTCTGCCAATAAATATGAAAATGCCAACTATGATGAGCATGAAAAAGGTTTTATAACCTCGAGGCCTGATCACACAGCATAAGGGTCATTTTCTTGTGTTATGCATGAAATATATTCGTAAAGCGAAGGTACACAGCATCTCGTGGACAGGGACAATCAGTCTCCGTCAAAACATTGTCTCTATCGTGTGTACTGTTTTGGAATGCGCAAACCAACGCTGATACGATTTTTCAAAATGCATTACTTGTTTTATAACAGTAAAACGTGGACGGTCTGCCCAGCCCGAACTGCTTGCTTTCCTGATGAGAACCTCAGAATCAGAACGGTTATGGAGCACTCTATAGAAAAATCATCGTAGATATTAAATCGCCATGTGACTGAAAAAGCAAAGCATGCGCACGTTCGAACATTATACAAGCGTTGATACTGCTAAGCAATAATCATGAAAAGAAAAAACAAATACCTGAGAACGTGGAGCTAAGGAATACTCGGATGATCTTGGATGACAGAGGGGGTACGTCTTCTGCTCTCCCCTCTAAAATGTCCTGATCCATCGGTAGCAGTTCCGCCATAGTGAAATCCTGCCCAATTAAGGCCCTGTATTTAGCCTACAGTCCACATAAAAGTCATCACATGTCTAAAACAATGACACGCGTACTAAAAAGATATCATGTTTTGTAAAGTGTCGCAGTTAAATACGTCTGTGCTAAGTATAGTATAACCATTTAAACATAGTTGTGTTGGCCAGTACACATTTACAAGATCTTAAGCAAAACTATACACACTATATATACACTTCACTATCAATGTTTTCATTAGCAACCAGTCACCCGCATCAACGAAAGGGCAATAATTGAATTGATCGGAGATCGATAAACACTTACCTGGCCGTTTGATTTACTTCCCTTCCGTCACATTTTTTTAACTTAACCATTTCATTCCTGCAAACTTGCAAACAGTGTAGAACCAGATGAGACAGCTCAGGGTCTACTATATTTGCCTTATCCTTATCGATTTTTGACTGAAATCCCTTTGCAATAATGAATGTGTCCAAATTCAGAGATGGAAGTGTCAATGGTGGGAGCGGGGTTGAAAGGGTTAACTCTCTCAACCTTAACTGTTATAATAAAGCCCGTGTTTGAGTTTTCCCCCCACAATGATTACATTTTCTCTCGTCCACGAATCTGCAACGTTACTTGTCCGGACCAAAGAGACATACCTACACAGACTGATGCACGCATTCCACTGAAACACCAAAGGTTCCAGCGGACACATGACGTTTATACAACGTTGTGGCAAACAGGGATGACAGTCAAAAAACAAATGAAAATGGAAAACAGTGTAGATCCTGATGAGACGGCTCGTGACTCAGTGTAGATATTGATGAGACCGCTCGTGACTCAGTGTAGATCTTGATAAGACGGCTAGTCACAACCGTCTCATCAGGAGCTATACTGTATGCAAAGGCACGTTTGGTTTACAAGGTTGAAAGGGTTAATAATTAAATCACGCTGTATTGTCAACTTACAGTGAGTGCTATTTCCTTGGTAGTAAGTACACTTGGTTACAGTTGTGGTACTCTCCCTTAAAGTTTTGCGTGCTGGATAAAACTTTCAGCAAACAACATTTTGAAATATGTTTCTTATATTTTTTCTTATAGTTTCGGAGAAAATAGGATTTGACACTTCATGCAAACTCTCCCCTAAAGAGAGAGTTTTAATGTATGACCTTGACCTTGAATACTCATGCAGTTTCATTTACTTATTCAGTTACCTGCATCTACAAATTTTCAGATCACAGGCTGGAATAGTTTCTGAAAAATACAGTTTTGACTTTTTCCCATACAAAAACCTATGGGACGAAAGTTGACCTTGACCTAAAATAGATCAAGGCCATCCGGGGGACGTCATTTGAATAAACTATAATTGGCTTGAGTCCCCAATGCTACATACCAAGTTTCATGATAATCAGCCCACTGGTTCCTGAGAAGAAGATTTTTAAAGGGTTTTGATCTTATATGGGCATGGCGGCCATATTGGTCATGAGACCAAACTCTTATTAATTAATTTTCATTTTCTTGTTCCTAAAACTTTTCATATGAAATTTGATTACAAATGACCCAGTAGTTTCTGAGAAAAACAAGTATTAATTTCCATATTTGAATGGCCTTAAGCCAAGGTCAAGGAATGTCTTTGACCTTGAATACTCATGTAGTTTCATTTACCCATTTAGCTCACTGCATCTAGCAATTTTCAGACCACAGGCTGCAATAGTTTCTGAAAAATACAAGGTTTTAACTTTTTCCCATACAAAAGTCTATGCGAACAAATTTGACCTTGGCCTAAAATAGGTCGAGATCATCCAAGTGTCATCATTTGAACAAACTATAATTACCTCTTATCCCCAATGCTACGTACCAAGTTTCATGACAATCGGCTTACTGGTTCGGGAGAAGAAGACTTTAAGAGGTTTTTACCTTATATGGCATGGCGGCCATATTGGTCATGTGACCAACACATTTTATTTAATTTTCATTTTCTTAGTCCTAAAACTTTTCATATGAAATTTGGTTAAAAATGGCACAGTAGTTTTTGAGAAAAACAGGTTTTCATTTTCATATCTGAATGACCTTGGGCAAAGGTCAAGGAATGACCTTGACCTTGAATACTCCTGTAGGTTTTATTTACTCATTTATTTCACTGCATCTACCAATTTTCAGACCACAGGCTGCAACAGTTTCTGAAAAATACAAGGTTTTGCCTTTTTCCCATACAAAAGTCTATGTGAACAAATTTGACCTTGTCCTAAAATAGGTCAAGGTCATGCAAGTGTCATCATTCGAGCAATCTATGATTAATTCGAGTCACCAATGCTACATACCAAGTTTCATGACAATCGGCCTACTGGTTCCGGAGAAGAAAATTTTGAAGAGTTTTTACCTTATATGGGCATTGCGGCCATATTGGTCACTTTCGTTTCCCTATCCCATGGATGCTCCACATGAAATTTGACTTCAATCGGCCCAGTGGTTTCAGATGAGAAGATGTTTGAAAATGTTGACAGACGACAGACTACAGACGACAGACGACAGACTCCAGACGACGACAACAGAGGCTAGTCGTACTATAAGCTCACCAGTGAGCCTTCGGCTCAGGTGAGCTAACTAGAATGTTTATGCTCCCAGTGAGCAAATTCATTCCATTTAGAGTAGCCGACCCCTATTCAGAACGGAGACAAACATTTTTCTGTCATTGTTGCCCTTCCCCCTCCCCACTATAAATTTAACTTGCTACCGTTCTTTTCAGTTGCTCTGGATTTTGTTTTCAATTATTGATAGAAGTAAGGAAGTAATTTGAGAAGTTCTGAAGTCATGTCTTAACCCATTTATGCCTGACATCCCATAAAAGGGACATTGGCAAACAGTGTAGAACTAGATCAGACGCCGCAGAACGCGGTGTCTGATCAGGGCCTACACTGTTTGCATTAAATACAGGAATTTCTATAAAACATGGTCATATCCAACTTTGAGCGATAGCCGTGTCCAATTTACTTGTGCTAATACTAACGACGAAATGTGGCTTGTGCAGTGGTGCTGTTCGAAACGGCCATAAGGCAGTTCAGTGTGACCGGCGTGGAATGTGGATTCACACTGAATGTTCCTTCATTTCGGATGCTGAATATGGAACTTTGGTAAACTCCAACTGCTCATGGATATGCCCAAAATATGAGGTTTTGAACTTTCCTTTGTTTTCAGTAACCTCATCGAACTGGAAAATCAAAATAGATTTGAACCTCTGTGAAAGGGGAAAGGAGATAAATCCTCAACCCCTGACACAACTAAGCCCAGTTTTGTTAAAGGATTGAATTTTGCAGTATAAACATAAATGGTATCAGAAGCAAAATCCTGGAACTTTTGGCTTTCTTAGATGCTCACCAACCACATGTTGTGGATATTCAAGAAACAAAGATTGACAGCACAATTACAACTTCTGAACTGTTCCCAGAAACTTGTATGTACAGTGTGTACAGAAAAGATAGAACTATTCATGGTGGCGTGGTGATGCTACTCATTCATAGAGACATCTCTCACATGCCAATCATGGAACTGGAAAAGAACTCTAAATCAGTTTGCGTAAAAATATTCGCAAATAAATCTTCTCCCTATGTAGCAAGTTGGTATCGACAGTCAAATTGGACTGTCGAAGACTTACAGTTGTTTTGAGATCAGCTTGATCATATTAAGTCTCAGCATAAAGGTAAAAAACTTCCATCAGTCCATGTACTCGGTGACTTCAACTTCAGAGAAATTGTCTGGCCTGCCTGGCTTAGCACATGTGGTAGCATGCTAGGTCTGTCCGAAGGACAAATGTTGCTTGACATTATGGATGATCATGGCTTGAAACAAATGATACCTTTTCCAACTCGTGATAAAAACATCTTGGACTTGATTCTTACCTCTTTACTCTTTACGGGTGAATTTCAGGCTATTCACTCTCCAGACAAACTTAGTGATCATGACATTGTTTCAGGATTTTTAAAAATCTTCATTCCGCATATAAAGAAACCGCGGAGGAAGGTGTATTCATATCAGAAAGGTGACTTTGAAACTATGAGAAAGAATGCGTTAAGATTTGCAAATGAGAGGTACTTCAATGGTCACTCGGATGCTAGATCAGTACAGGAGAATTTTAATTTAATAACTTCATTCATTCATGATTCAGCTGATAAGCATATCCCCTCAAAATTGGTAAGTCTGTCTCTACGATTCCTTGGATCACTCCAGAGATAAGAAGAAAGATTCGCAGAAGGAATAAAATTCTAAGGAACGAGCAGTTGTAAACGGTGAAACTTCGGAGTGGGCTCCAGTTTTGCCAGGTGTCCCAGAAGGGACCGTTCTTGGTCCATTATTGTTCTCTCTGTACATAAATGATATTTCCACAGACACAGACTCAGAAATAAGACTTTTCGCAGATGACTGTTTGCTATCATGAAATCAGAGACACAGACGACTCATCGAAACTTCAGAGGGTATAGATAAATTAGGATGCTGGGCTAGAAAATGGGATATGAGATCTCAGCAAGTCAAATGCAATATAATGCAGAGAACTAGGAAAGAGAACAAATAAGACTGAAGCTTCCTATACTTTAGAGGGTACGGTCCTCGGAAATGTTGATTCCATTAAATACCTAGGAGTAACAATCACACATGACTTGAGATGGAATACATATATCAGCAACATGTGTACTTAGGCAAATAGAACTCTTGTTTTCCTGAGACGAAATTTTAATCAATGTCCTCAGGATGTTAAAGGGGTGGCATATAGGGGACTTGTTCGCCCCATTTTGGAATATGGCAGCTGTGTTTGGGATCCCCAAGGCGTAGCTCTTCAACAAGAAAACGAAAAAAGTTCAGAATAGGGCTGCTAGGTATGTTACTAGCAATTACTATTTTGAAACTGGGCGTGTGACTGGAATACTGGAAAATCTAAAATGGGTCTCTCAAGAAAAGGAGGATAGACAGTAGACTGATTCTTTTGTACAAAGGCTAAAGGATGCTGCCAGCATTCCAGCAGATGATCTTATCCCCCAAATTAGGTGCAGTAGAAATCATCACTCATTGACTTTTCAGACCCCCGCTGCAAGAACTGACATTTACAAGGGCTCATTCTTCCCTCAATCAATCAGAGATTGGCATGCCCTTCCAGATTCAATCATTACCTCTACTGAAGGTGCAGAGGATGTTGTGGCTAGGTTTACCTCTCTGGTAGAGCTAGGGACTTACTTCCCATATCACAGTTCCTGGTGAATGAATGTCATTAGACGTATCATCAGTAAAAATTCTGATTCTGATTCTGAGGGAAACATATCTTTATATTTTATTAAATATTTATGCAAACGAATACAATATTTTTGTTGGTAGCTTTATTCACGCATACGCACAAATATATTACTTTTTTTCATATTTTTAGCATGGAAAGTTTTTATACCTTTTGCCGATTGTTTTAGATCCTGTTGAAATTAATTAAAATATATAGTAAAATGACATTTTTCTTTCCTGGGATTTATGAACAAAACTTAAAAATAATAAATATTAAATTACAATGTTTTTGCTGGTGGCAATGTGTAGTGGTGAATATCAGAAACAGTTTTGTGTTATTTCATTCAAATTAAACCAAAACTTCTTCGTCCTTTCGACATATCTTTAACAGCGGTATTGCATTATTTTTCTCTAAAATTCTGGATTCGAAATTATCGACCGATGCTGGAAAATACCGAGTAATGCAGTCGGAGGCAGTGAACAGAGACCCGGCTTTCTTTGATTTGAAACAATAGAAGTGTGTTCAAAGAATTTATTTATTTACTTATTTAAGAACCTTGAGTTGGCTCAATTAGTATTATGACTGATGAAAATCATCTTCGTGTATTAATACGGTACGACACGATACTATATTAATGTAAAATGTCAAATACGGCCCAAGATTGTGTCCGCTCATCAACCAACCAAGCAAGAATACTCTGGGTGATTTGTAGTCAGGCGAGAAATTTGTATTACGTCTCCTGATTTTCGCTTACTTGGACGAAATCTCCAAAGCTGCACACGAATAATAAAAAAATACCCAGATACCCCCTCTTTTGGAAATGGACCGGGTCAAAGTGTTAAGGTAGAAGAGTCCACTCGGCATAAATAGATTAAGGTGATTTCAAAACAAAAGACATGGGAAAACAGTTGCTTTTCTCTTTTGTAATTTTCTGTATATCCTGTTTTTGTCCTCAACAAGTCATAAGGTAAATTGCCTTCACACTTCCATTTTATAGCCAACATAAAGAGTTGTTTTAAAATGTACTGAAACAGATTGAAACTTTTCATAAGTTCAGAGAAAACTTTCGATAAGATCAATAATTTCGAACTCATGAATGGCATTTTTCTTGCTATAAGGAGGATAATCTATTTACGTCCCATTCACAATCAATGGAAAAAGTGTGATTTTTTTCTCTTTCCTGCTTGTACAGTTTAATCACATTTTGCAGCTCATTATAGTACACCAGGGGGGCGTAGGCATAGGCGTGTTGAAATTAGTTCCTCATACAGAAATGGGACAAATATTCCCATTTTACATGAAACACTGGCTTTCTACAGCACAGATCTGTGAATTATATCATATTTCTGATATTTTCATGTTTATTCAAAAGCGTACAGGAAAATGCCCAGCTATGGTACACCTAGATACAGACAATGCCAGATTACAGGAAAAAACGTTGCATGTCGAAACCGGTTTTTAGAAATTTCTTGTACCTTTAATAGACTTCTTCTGTGGGTGGGACTGAGTAAAAAGAGCACTTGTGTAGACCCCATGCATTCTATTCAGGTATGAAGAAAAATAAACAAAAATAATCCAAATTAGCCGCGCCACGAGAAAACGATGTCTTCAGAGCATATACCAACAGTGAAGATCCTGATCCGCCAACAAACCGCTCTGATAAAAGCTTTTTTCTATATATCGATACTAATGATATAGCGAAGGTCCTGATCACACTGCATGGAATCACAGGCTTATCTGGACCTTCTTTGATGTAATAAGCACCGAAGGTACGTTTGCAGACTACGCGGCACAAACTTATTTTCGGTTGTCTTTGTTAATCTGTTTTATTTTATTTTATTGTCAAAATATTTTATACAAATAGTGAAAGTCAATTTCTCAAGAATAATAATAAAATTTTAATCAGTTTATTACCGTAGTTACCCCAAGTATTCGGACAAATCTGAGCAAGCAGTGCATACCCAGATCAGACGCCGCGTAATGCGGCGTCTGATCTGGGTCTGCACTGTTTGTCACTCATCCACCAATTTATTCAAATCAACCGGTAGTAAAATATACACGTTCAAATTTTAGGACATGTATGGTAAGGAGTTCAGGTGTCCCAATACATAAGGTATTTACTGTAAACCTGAACAACTTGAATAATTTCCGGGTAATAACCTTCCTGTGAGAAATAGTTTGATAATACAGGGCATTAGGAAAAAAATACCCGTCTTAACTGTGCGAGAAAAGGGGGTCTTCAAGCTGTATATGACTAACGAAAGCTACGATCAGACTGCTCATTTTCACAGTCTAGTCATCGTCACAGCTGATCATCGTCATAATCTCCAGTTTAATGATTTAAACTTTCACCCCTGAGTGTCTGAAATGGAAGCGTCTGTCTTTGAATTTTGGAACATCCACTGTTGCAAATGCATAGGGATGTCAGTCTAAAATCACAAACAGAATGGCAAACAGTGTAGATCCTGATGAGAGCTGTCTCATGTGGATCTACACTGTTTGCATAAGTATCTGTTTTGGTCTGCAGTAGTGAAGGAGTTAAACAGACAGTGAAGGCAGTGAACTTAAAGCCCGAATGCGCAAGCTCAGCTGGGTCTTCTCTGCTGTCTGCATAAAGCTCTAATGGAGAGTTCGGTAATGTATATATACCAAGCTTTAAGGTCGAATGAGTAAAACAATAGAAGGACTTTCGCAATTATTTTTTTCTAGTTTTCATTTTTTTTTTTTTTTTTTTTTTGTTTTTTGGTTTTTTTTTTGTTTTTGTTTTTGTTTTTATTTTATTTTATTTTATTTTATTTTTTTTTTTGTTTTTTTTTGTTTTTGTGTGTGTGTGTGTAGGGGGGGGGGGGGTCTTTTTCTTACTTTTGGTATAAGGCAAATAGTGTAGATGAAGAGCAAAGCTGCCGATCAAAGTATGAAGGTACGCAGTCTGACCAAAGCCTGCGCTTTTTGCATAAGGTAGCTATATGAACCATTTATCTCAGCCCTGGTAAAATAAACTTCCTGTCACAATACACGCCATCTATCCATTACCTTTACGACACATTAACAAATAGTTAATTTGATTGTGTAATTTTAAAGGCTCCATATTCCTCAAAAACAGACATTTATAATAAAAAAAAAAAATGTTTAATAAATTGACATATGGTATTAATACGATCATAAAATGTGGCACCTGACAGCCTGTGAAAATTTAGTTAGTCTTGCGTTTTTGAACTGGATCAAAAATGAAATGATATTTATCGTATCTCTGAATTAATGTTGAACCATTAATTCATAGAAATTATAAAAAGTCATTCCATTTTTGATCCAGTTCAAGAACGAGAGACTTACTGAAATTTTACAGGCTGTCAGGTGCCACATTTTATGATTGTATTAATTTTCTTCAAACCTTTCTTGGATAACACAATGTTAATTTTTGAGGAATATGGAGCCTTTAAGGACAAATACGGTAAGGAGAAACGATAGGCAAATCCTTAAATGTTAGAACAGACATAACTAAGCAAAGGATGTAGACTCAGATCAGACTCCACAAAACGAGCTGTCTGCACTGTATGGCGTCCAGAGAACACATAATAGATGCATCACCAAATATTCAAATGGAATTCAGTGTTTGGATCGATTGCTTACAATCGAGCCTAAGTATACATACATCAAAATTTCCTTAAGGTTGTTGTACACGTGATACTCATTGACCAATTGACCAATGAAATTAAACCGCACGTATGTACGAAATCCCGGTAACGGTTATTTACAGCCGCGCTATTCTTGTCGCTGTGACGTCTAAGTGCCGTGTAAGGATGGTTATCTATAAAACATGGACTGGCACATTGGCAAACAGTGCAGATCCAGATCAGGGTCTGTACAGTTTGCTCAAATTACAGGAAGTTAATTGAAACAGTTTTAAATCCCCATTTAAGGACCATTTTCCCAGCCTATACTCAGAAAAAATCGACCCACCAGTGCTGTCAGTCTTTCAAATGATTAGGATAAGTAATCTTAACCCTTCTCTTGCTGAGCACGACATGCCCTGTTTTAGCAAACAGTGTAGATCCAGATCAGTTGGCTTCTGAAGAAGCACACTGATCTGGATCTGCACTGTTTGTCATTAAATATGTGAATTTCTATCAAAAACCCGGATCAAGTAATCTGATTGGCTGGAAATTAGAAGTGGGCGTAGCATCTTAATTTATTCAGCATGACAAGGGTTAAGAATTATAAAGTCCGAAGATTTAGGGTGTAAACATACGGTACCGTTATTTCTAAAGTATGTGTATTTTCAACCAGTGAATCAACTATATTAACGGATAAGGTAGAAAAGGTAACGCGTGCCGACGTGATACATGCGGAAAAGGAAGACCCGTGTTTCCGTGCATGTGGGTAGAGCATAGACACCAAAAATAGATCACTGCGATCTCTATGTTAACCACTGACCTGCATTACAGAAAGAAAAAAAACTTGTCCAGAATATACTTCCTCTCACTCTAACGACTAAGCTGATAGAATTCAGCGCATGGGTACATCCAGTATAGACGATGTTCCGCGTTCCAAAAGTGAGACACTGCGCTGGCTGGCCAAATGTTGATACATCCCCAGCTGAGGTATGAATTGCCATGCAGTGCATCTCAAACTGATCTGTATTGTCAAGGCCTTGATATTCCGGAGTCCTTATACTTAGGATATTATTTGTAAAAATTGTACTCTTGACCCCAAGTTCGAGATCACAGGTTATATTAGACAAATGTATGAGAAAATGGTTAATGCTTTTTGCTAGCTGGCATTGTGATGCTGTTTTGAAGAATGGATATTTTGGACATTATTTGATAAATGTATCCATGCTTCGGAAACCATTTGATAAAAATTTCAATACCATTGACCTCAGGGTCAAGGTTATTAGTTAAAATTTGGCAAATACATGAGAAAATGGTGTTTTTTTTTTCTCTTATTTTGAACAGGAATTTTGAACTGCATATCTTGCATATTTTGGAAAAAATGTTGATCTTATCCCTTTCTTGTGGTGTTTCTGTCCGTCTGTGCTGCCATCCATTTGTAATCTTTACCATTTCTCCTAGACCATTAGTGTTGCAAACTTGAAACTTGGACATATATTTTTGACAGAAGGTGGAGATGCATGACTTATTAAAGTATTTGTCTTACCCGTGTAGTGGAGACAGGGCCAGAGGGAATTGAGGCTGGTATCCAAAAATAAAATATTTTCATATTTTGCCCAAAGGCTAAGTATTAAATTAAAGGATTCTATATCATTTATCCATTTATCAATTCGTGATCAAAAGTATTCTCACTCCAGACTTTCTTCTGGTAAATTTTCCAAAAAGGTGAGACATCCATTTACATGGATGCCTTGTTATTATTATCTTTCATTTTTCTGGAATATGTTATATCAGCAAATTATGTAATTAAATAAATAGTACAATTATATCTTTCCGGCAGTTATATCATTTTTTAGTTTTGAAACGAGTACAAATATATCACAAAAAGAGTTATTTGATTTTTATACCCCGCCATTATGATATACCCTCCAGTGTCTGTCAGTCCATCCGTCCGTCCATCTGCACATCGTTTAACTCTTCCTGCAGACTCAATTGGATTGCGTAGAAACTTGGTGGGCAAGTAGACAATAATAATAATAATAATAATAATAATAATAATAATAATAATAATAATAATAATGTCTTTATTTAACGAGGATGACATATTTAGCAAACAGTGTACTAATCTAACATATGGTCCTCATTAAAACCTTCTAACAATATATACATCACGAAAACATGCCTATATAATTTAGACCCCCTTAAACCCCACTTTTATATGGTAAAACTGGGGTTTACAGGGGTATACATTATCTTCCTTATTTCTGCTCAAAAACATAGATTGTGGGTACTCGTTAGAACCGCCTCGTCGAGGCGGTTCTAACGAGTACCCACAATCTATGTTTTGAGCAGAAATATGAAAAATATCAGAGTTTTTTTATCTGAAAATTTTCAGTTTTTGGAGGTGAAAATTTCTGTATATTTGAATAGGCGTGTTTTCGTAATGCATATTATACACATTTACATGAGGTGGTACAGCGTATATTGTTTTGAGGTTACGGTACAACATTTTTTTATAGAGTTGTGACACTTTTTAAAGATTTTTTAAAGACCATGAGGTGTTACAGTGCATATTGGCGCATATAGTTTTGAAGTTACGGTACACCAATTTCTGATAGAGTTATTACACTTTTCAACATTGCTCCAATGTCCTCTAACAGAACACTGGGTATATAGAATGTATGGATGGGGAGCAAAGGACCGGATGATGCTTTGCACATGCGCAGGATTATCTGAATATGTGTATTTTGCACATGATCGAAGGTATTTCTTTCGCTTGACGAGGCCCATATTTTATGGCATTGGCCTGTATTCCAATTGTCAGATGGTTGATGTTTTCAACCCTGGTGTTTAGCTCCATTTCTGATTAAAGGAAAGCGCACATCAAGTAATAAACATATTACTCGTAGAAACCAGAAACTAAGTGGTTTTTGGTAGAAACTTTTTGAAAAGTTGTTGAGAAATAAGAAACCTATCGGGCCTTGAAAATCTAGAAAATACTAGTATGAAAACAACACTTTTGTGAGTAATTGACATCATAACAATCTTATTAGATAAGCAAAAATTAAAAAAAGAATCACACCTGAAACAACACTTCATTGCTATATAGCTGTAAATGTGTTCATTTCTGATCCTATCTTTTGTGTTCATGTCATGTATGTATAACTATTGTATTTCTTGAATTTAAAGGTGATGCATCCTCCAATTTCAAATTAAATATTTTGTTCTGAAAACAATAATGTTGAAAACCAAATTAAAAATCTTATTGATTCAAAAGGTATCCGTAGTAATTTGTGTTGTTATTGGTGGTTTAGTAAAAAAACTATCCCACGATGCATTTTTCTATGTCATTGGTTCTTTTTAAATTTACTTTGAAATTTAAATTTTATTTAAATCCCCTTTATTTTATTCCAGACTGCTAATTTTGATAAAAACGGTAAATAGTCTATTAGGTACTATTGAATACTTAGACTTCATATTTCAAGCTAGCATTTTCTAAATTAAGAACACTGGTTTAAATAAATACTAAAAACAGTTTTTAAAATATTAAAAATACACGGTAAAGACCATTTTGTTGACAGAAAAGCTTACGAAAAATAAATAAATTGTTGGAAATTGTATTACAAAAAGATTATTGTACAGAATTTGAATAAAATAACTTCAGAAAATGGAATTTAAATTAATTTCATAATTATCCCCACGCTTTTCGAAGAAAAAGCGGGGATATTGTGATACCCCCGTCCGGCCGTCAGTCTTGCACAGGCGATAGCCCTATGATGAGGACTGGAGGAACGCATTCGGAATTTTGATGTAACCCCTGGGGCAGGGCCAGGGGGTGTGGTCCCAAAGGGTACAAAATCCATTTTGTACAAATATAGTCATGTTCCACATCAAATCAAAGGTAATGAAGAGTAGAATACAGTGGTGCAAAACTTTGCCCCGGGGGCATGTCTCGGGGTCACCAGAGGCCAAAAAGCAGGATTTTGGGTTTGTTTGTTTTTTATTGTCACACAACTCCTCGCTTTTTGACCTAGAACATTGAAACTGTCACAGATAATAGCTCTACGGATGAGAACTGGAGGAACGCATTTGGAATTTTGATGTGCGCGGAGATATGCGATGGCACTGGCGCGGGACATGCGATGACGCGCCATCGACTTGCTCTAGTTTTACTTAAATTTATTTTTTAAAGTTAAATTTCATTTAAATAAAAGCAACGCAAGCTTAATACCCCGCAATAGCAATTATTTGTTTATGTATTTAAGTTATCGTTGCGAAAATGTCTGGAAAGAAAATGATGGAGGGACAGATAACAATCCTAAACCAGATCTTGATAATATCAATGGACAGATAACAATCTTAAAGCAGATCTTGATAATATCAATGTATATAGCAAGTTTGGTTAAAAGGCCTTGTTATTTACTCAAGTTATCATCCGGAAACGAAAATATGGGCGTGTCTCGGGCATATAACTCCGCAAAAATTTGACGAAATTTGCCCATTAGCAAGCCCAAACCAGATCTCCTTAATGTCAATGCATATAGCAGGTTTAGTGAAAATCCCTTGTTATTTACACGTTATAGTCCGGAAACGAAAATATGGGCGTGTCTCGAGCAGATAACTCCGTCAAAAATTGACGAAATTTGCCCATTAGCAATCCCAAACCAGATCTCCACAATATCAATGTATATACCAAGTTTGGTGAAAATCCCTTGTTATTTACTCAAGTTATAGTCCGGAAACGAAAATATGGGCGTGTCTCGGGCAGATAACTCCGTCAAAAATTGACGAAATTTGCCCATTAGCAATCCCAAACCAGATCTCCATAATATCAATGCACATACCAAGTTTGGTGAAAATCCATTGATGTTTACTCAAGTTATCATCCGGAAACGAGAAAAGGACGGACGGACGTACGACGGACGGACGGACAGACGGACGGACTCACAGACGACCAACGTGAAACCATAATACCCCGCCACTATTGTGTGGCGGGGTATAAAAATCTAACTGATAATGAAATTGTTTAAGCACTCCTGCCCTACATATAAATATAGAGGTGATATGTTTCTCTCTGCTTATATTTCCTGACTGTACAACCATATATATAAAAATATATATATATATATATATATATATATATATATATATATATATATATATATATATATATATATATATATATATATATATATATATATGTGTGTGTGTGTGTGTGTGTGTGTGTGTGTGTGTGTGTGTGTGTGTGTGGATGGATCATCAACTAGCTCACATAAATAGCATATTCCTGGCAACTGTCAGCTTTTAGCAGCTTTTATTTGTGCCGTACAAAATCAAATAATTATATAATAAATATGCACCACTCACAATAATAAAACATTTAACTATAGTATATTATTTATTTGTTAACCTATCTGATCATAATATTATATTTGTTTTTAAAGCTGAATGTTTTAATACATACATTCCACTGTGTGCTGCTTTCCATTTACCTTACTATAAGGCCTGCAGTGATCAAACCTGGCATATACTTACTTACTCAAACAGTCGACTTAAACCAGACTATATAACACGGTCTGTGTTGTCACCTCATCCCTGAAGTTTAGTTATAGGACTGACATACCCCGACACGAAACCACCTTCACAGTTCCGCATATATTATCGAAATAGTGCATCTAACACAAGTATTAGCTTTCGAAAAAGCTTGGTCTACGCTAAGTTTCATGTCACTCCATCAAGACGTATTCAAAATAAAATGATCAGTGACTGAACTAATAGCCACACTGACATATACTTAAGTCGCTTAATTGAAGACCAACAGATATAACAAAAGATTTAGAAACCAGAACAGAAGATGAATAACATGTAATTAAGGGCTAAGAGACCTGGGCCTAGTTGTTCAAAACTAACGATGTCGTTAGTTAACGTATCGTTAAAACTTTAATCATTAAATATAGACGATACGCTAATATTTTTGCTGAAAAAAATGTGAGTAGCTTTTGCATTTGCAAAAGCTACTCACATTTTTTCAGCAAAAATACCTGTAAATTAGATATTGTACTTACTAGAACAGTTAACATTTTGACCACTAACGAGCTCGTTAAGCTAACGACGCTTTGAATAACTGGGCCCTGAAAGAAAGCCAATTTACATGTAATAAAAAGTTTAGAACCCATATGCAGGCGAACAACATGTAACAATGGGCTTCGAAAAATATAAATGAAATTATCCAGGGAAGGCCGCAATTACGAAGCATCTCCTTCTCTCAGCACTGAAAGAAAAAAGGATGAGGAACAAACAATGACAAGATACAACGGTATACAGTCAAACCATAATAGCTTGAACACTGATGGCTCGTTTACCATGCGTAATTCGAACTAGTTTTTTAAGTTCCTTCGAAATTCTTCCGACAGCTGAAGTAAAGACATGTTTAAGGAAATTTTCTTATTCTATCATGAAATTGTAAGTTGTGTGTACTCATTAGAATCGCACCATCGAGCAGATTCTAATGAGTACACTCCATACATTTATTGTGTAAACATCCGAAAAGATTTTCCTAAATTATCGCCATTTGCTGCCTGACCTGGCGCCAGGATTAACCATCAGTGGCTCGAACTCACCATATCTCGAACAAAGTTCCATGGTCCCAAAGATGTTCGAGCTATTGAGGTTTGACTGCAATTGCAATAAACGACATACTTAGAGCCGTCAGTAGAAACAACTACAGTCGAACCTCAATGGCTCGAACATCTTTGGGACCATGGAAATTTGCTCGAGATATGGGTAGTGCGAGCCACTGAGGGTTAATCATAACGCCAGGTCAGGAAGCAAATGGCAATTATTTAGAGAGTTTTTTTTATATATATTCTAGACAATAATGGTACGTTGAAAGTACTCATTAGAATCGCCTTGATAAGACGATTCTAATGAGTGCACACAACATACAAGTTTATGATAAAATAAGAAAATTTCCTGAATTATTTGTTTTCTAGAGCTATCAAAAGAATTTCGTGGGGACGCAAAAACGAGTTCAATCATGGTAAACGAGCCATCGGTGTTTGAACTATTGCGGTTCGACTGTACTAGGTGTGTGAAGACGGAGACTTGAACCAGCTACACTCGTTCGAAACCTCAGTTTTTAGTCTGATGCAGCTGAAAATTAAATTGCAAACATATGTGCGGTCCACATTGGGTCCTCTACCTTATTATGAAACATCACAGTAAAGCACAAATACAGTCAAACCTCAATAGCTCGAACAATGATGGCTCGATTACAATGGCTTACTCGAACTCGTTTTTGAGTCCCTACGAAATTCTTCCGATAACTTAAGAAAACAAATATTTAGGAAAATTTTCTTATTCTATCATGAAATTGTATGTTGTGTGTATTCATTAGAATCGCCTCATCGAGGCGATTCTATCGCCTCATCGAGGCGATTCTAATGAGTACACTCAACATACAATTATTGTGTAGAAAATTGACTATATTTCCCTAAATTATCGCTATTTGCTACCTGACCTGGCGCCATAATTAACCCTCAGTGGCTCGAACTACCCATATCTCGAACAAATTTCCACGATCCCAAAGATGTTCGAGTCATTGAAGTTTGACTGTATTTACAAAAGTGTAATAAAAAAAAGTAAAGTCAAAGAAAACCATAAGTAGAGACTCCTGAAATGCCATCTTGTATTTCCGATCTGAACGATTTTGGCTATTTTGATCTACAAGTTGCTCAGATACTCCCCAGCAAGTTTTGAGTCAACTGGCCTTTCCGTTCAGGCGGAGAAGTTCAAAATAAATTTTCAAGATTCCACTCGGAACAAGTTCAACAATTTTTTATCTAAAGTTGCCACGATATTTCGAGGTCCAATGGCCTTCTGGTTCAGTAAAAGAAGTTCAAAATAGATGTAATTCAAGATGGAGGCCATGACGACCATCTTGGATTTCGGATCAGACTGTCTTAAGCTATTTTTGATCTACAAGTCGCCCCGATACTTTCTTCCAAGTTTCGAGTCAATTGATCTTTCAGTCAAGAGTTCAAAATATAGTTTCAAGATGACGGCCATCTTGAATTTTGGATCGGAACGATTTTAGCTAATTTTGATCTTTAAGTAATCCAAATGCCCCAAATCAAGTTTCGAGTCAATGTGTTCAACGGTTCGGGAGAAGTTGCGGAAGGACGGACCACGGACAAAAGGCGACGGCATAAGCTGATCTTCGTTCCAGGTGAGTTAATACGAAACATGTAGCAAAGGGCTTAGAAACCCGGACGAAAGTCGAATAACAAGTAAACCTAAACTAATCGGAAATGACATGTTACAGTGATTTACAGACCTAGTCTAAAGACGAACTATTTGGAAAAAATGGCTGAGGGACCCGAACGGATGGTGAATATAATGTAACAAAGCGTTCAGAAACCGAACCGAAGACGTAGAACATGTAACAAAGGTTTTGAAACCCCGAACTGAAGCCGAGTAACATGTATCAAAAGGTTTATAACCCCGAGCCGAAGACTAGATAATATGTAACATAGGGTATAAAATCCGAAATGTAGGTAAATGACATGTAACAAATGATTTAGAAACTCGAACTGAAGGCGAATATCATTATATAACTGAAGAGAAATTACTTGTAACGAAGGATTCAGAAACTCGAACTGAGGGCAAATAACTTGAAACAAAGGGTTCTGAAACTCGAACTGAAGGGGAATAACATGTAACAAATGATTTAGAAACCCAGCTGATGACGTATAACACGTAACAAAGGGTTTAGAGCGAGTTGAAATTAAATGCAAATAGTATGTTGCAAATGATTAAAGAAACCCCAAACTGAAGGCGAATGACCTAGTAAACAAGGTTTATAGACCCGGAACTAAGAAGAATAACATGTAACAAAGGGTCAGAGATCCTAACAAAAGATAAACAACATGTAACAAATGGTTTAAAGACCTGGGCCCAGTTGTTCAAAGCTAACGACATGGTTAGTTAACGATTCGTTAAAATTTACATGGAGTGATATGCAAATATGCTGAAATTATTTGCTGAAAAAATGTGAGTAGCTTTTCACATTTTTTCAGCAAAAAATATCAGAATATTGTATATTGAATCCGCTAAAACAGTTAACGAAATGACCCTTAACGAGCTTGTTAAGCTAACGACACTTTGAACAACTGGGCCCTGAAGGAAATTACATGGAACAAAGGGTTTAGAAAGCTCAACTGAAGGCAAATAGCATATAGGAAAGTACCTAGAGACCCGAACTGAAGACAAATAACTTCTAATAAAGAGTTAAGAGTTCTGAAGGAGAATAATATTAAGGTCAGCATACCGTATTCAACCTAATTACCGCACATACCCCTATAAGCGAAAAGTCAAACAATTCCGTAATCCTCAGATTACAGCCAGTGTTCTTTTTGTCTACTTCTTTATAAGGGTATATATTGTAAGAACCCATTCGAATTCGAATTCGAATTGGATCGATTTGTTAATGCACTTCAAATTAGTACCCACATTACATGCATTTATAGACAAAATCAGAAAAAAAAAAAAAAAAAAAAAAATCAGCATAAGCATCATTTGATAAGTCCTCCTTCGCTGATCATTTTTTGAAGTGTACCGTTCGTACACAGTTTACCACAAGTTTTTCCCAGTATTTTTGGAAAAAAAAACAACAAAAAAAAAACCTAAGCGCACAGTGCTGTAAATAGGTTGATTACGATATGCATGTAACTAGTAGGACGTGTTCTGTGATTGAGGCACTTCCTAGTCATTTTTACTGTAATTAACTCTTTGCATGCTGGGTAATTTTGCATGCTTTTTAATCGTCTGTAGATTTTTTTTGTTTTCAAATTATGTTTTGTTTTCAAAACCATTTCAGGAATCCATCAAAGTGTCAAACAGTTTTGATCCAGATCAGACCCGACGTCTTGTCCAAACTGTTTGCAAAGCAGGCGACAAATGTCGCCACTAGCGGGGAAAGAGTTAAGGCGAAGAACATATTACCTTTTCATTTGCAGGCATTTGCAAAGGAAACATCAACCAACTTCGAGTTCTTTACAAGCACTTTATTTCACATTGTTTAAAATATTTCCATACAAAAAGAATAAATTATTGCACTATAAATATAAAATACAGGTAATGCGCAACTTGAGAAAGAGTACCTAATGTCATATGTAAACAACGCAGACCAGACCAGTTTGCGCGTCTGATCACTCTCTCCGGACAGTTATGTCTGATCAAACAGTATAGACCCAGATCAGACGCCGCAGAATACAGCATCTGATCTGGGTCTGCAATATTTGCCAAATAGCCAGAACATTTTAAGAACTTGAAATAGTCTTGTTATTTTTTTTTAGATAAGGTAAATTGTTGATTGTGCAAATTAGGGTAAGTATGGTAGGAAAAATACCATAATTTCTCTAATTATTCGAACACTTCAATTCAAAATCGTACGTATCCGGATCTCGAGACTTATGACGTCAGCCTACAAAATTTGCGATCGCGATCATTTTGAATTTTGTTTCCACTTCGAATTTTATTTCTATCCGTTCTCCGTCTATTTACAAGCTAAGCATGATTGGTTTTGTGCATCAGGTACACTTTAATGTAGATTTTTAGATAGCACATAGACTTAACGCTCATTTCACGTGATAATCTTAAAAAACTTTGACACAGGTAAGCGAACAATAGTATATTGTCGTTGTATCTGTCAGCGGCATACACTAATTTTCGGTTTTCGGAAAGCACCCCTCCCCCATCGGGGCCTGCGAAATAGATGGGCTGTTAGTAACTAAGCAGGACCCGAATTCAGGTAATCAGGTCAGATAAAAGTCCCACAAATTTGGAGACAATGTCTCTGAACTACTGAAATATTGTTGACTTGGACGTTATATTGCAAGTCATGGATTAGAAGTCAAGCGTGGTCTGAAATCAAATTCAGTTAGATCTGGCCAACCCACTTATGAAGCATGTGATGATAATTTGGACGCACGTAGGTAGCACCTATTAAATTCATATTTTCAGGTTGAATGACAGGCTAACAGTGAAGCCACTGAACAGATTTATGCCCAGGTATTTCTGTCAAAAAATTAAGGAACATGTGTTAAAGTACGACTTTACAATGAATAGTGTTCATCGTGATCAGACCGCTGATTTGGGTCTTCGCTGTTTCATTTGGCCCGTGTCACGGGAAATAATGTATTTCGGCATATGTGAAACGTACAGGTTCAGACAATCCTGTGTACATGTATCTGTACATTCACACCAGATCCTTGCTGAACTTTGTTTTTACGTTCTATAGTATCCAATGAGTGTACAAGTTGACAGCGAAGGCCCAGATAAGAATGTATATCCGCACAGTCTGATCTGGCCCTGCGCTGCCCCCATCTGCTCGCTTAACGCGGTCCATATGTTAAATTGGAGGGATTCGTGCCTAATAGATAAAACATATATAAATATAAAACAAGAGAATATAAATATTTTCATGTAAATATTGAGGTATTACATGTCCAAACTTAACAATGCCTATATAACTCCCTGGGGTATACACAGGATGACAAGATCAGGTCGAAGGGCCGCAATTCTTCTCTGCAGTAAAACAGCCATACATAATTTAGCACTTTCTCTTTAGCAGCTTGTGAGATGCTACGTAACAAAATTTACCATTACAGTCATGTTCGGCATGGTAAGAAATCAAAAGAAACACACATGCACGTTCGCAAGCACACACACACACACACACACACACACACACACACACACACAAATATATGTATGTATGTATACGCACGCATACAAAACGCGGATAAAGTAGCGATTGTATGCTCTTCTTTCGGGTAGATAAAACTGGCAGTGTGGACGAACATTTAATATAGCAATTTAGTTTTGTCGCATCAAGCGAACAAGGAATGTCCAGGACCATACAAAAAAGTTTACCTTCATCAGGGCATTCACTATTCGTACACAGCACATCAGAGATTGTACAATAAACGTGGTCTTTGTTTGTGTTGAGGTTTTATTGCCCAGTCAACCCTATAGGGTCATGTCGAGCGCGTTCAGTTTACCTAACCACACTTTTACTTGGCAGGCTTAGTCCTCTAAGCGGTTAACCAGTTTGTGCACATTCTTTCGCCAGAAACTGACAACTACCCTTCTTGAATCCGCGGAAAGGAGAGAATGACCATAGAAAATATTTCATGATCAATCTCCACGAAAGAATGTTGCCGACCTCGGTGGGGATTGAACTCGCGACCTCCTGGTCTCCAGTCGGACGGCGCATCCAATTGAGCCACCGAGGCCAAATGAACGTGGTCCTAGATGGATGTACGGACTCATAATTGTCTTCTTTTCAATTTTCAATTAAGCATTTCAGCTTGCTTTTGTTATTTCTCTTTAATAATCAAAAACTAAGAACTGTCCAGCGGGAACATGACGGTTATGCAACGTCGCATTAACGTCGATACAACGTCATGATATTATTGCGACGTTGTATAAAAATCATGTGCCCGCTGTGGGATGTTTCAGATCAAACTCTAGTTTTTGGAGAAAAAAAAAAAAGAAACAAAAAAATCATACGCAGCTGTCACCTGTTCAGTTACCCTTGTGAGTGAAAATGGACTTATTCTGGTAGCTTTATGTGTTTCTGTTTGTGTAGTTTTCGAATTTCACACGTGCATCCAACGGCAATAGTCTCCCACGTGTTTCCATAAAGCGCTGTTCCGTTTGAACAAAGTGGTAACCCCGACTTGGACAGTTCTCGTCTTAAGACTTTTATCCGTATCACGGTCGGCTGGCAGCCTGCACCGTTTGAGTTTGGTGCTAGACACCGTCTACATTTGCATCTAGCGTTCACCAAGGTTTTAGGAAATCTTTGATTATCATAATTCATTTCTAGGTACCATGGGCATGTTGATCTATCCATTAATTCTGTGCTTTTCTTGTTGAGCTTACATTTTCGTCTCCCAGCCAGAATGGTACGCTGAATATTATAATATTTAAATATGCTATGTGGTATTCCTGACTCTGACACTAATGGTTCTGCCAAAGATTGGTGTATATAAGATTGTTCCGCCATATAGTCATCATCTGATTTCCATTTCTTGTACTGGATTTTCAGTTCGTCTGTGGTAAGGTCTCGTGTGTTCTCGTTGCATACGTGACTTCCTGTAGTTTTTCTTTCCTCACAATTGGCGGTTGGTATAAGAAGCAATGTGCTAATGATGGCGAGTACCTGGAACAATAAATGTACCATAGTTACCCTAGTATTCAGACACCTAACTTCATTACCATACTTGTCATAAAGTTTGAACAATTTCGTTTTACTACCTGCTGATACGTCTACAACCTATCTAAGAGTGACACAGTGTAAATGCTGATCAGACGCCACAGTCTTTCGTGCCTGATCTGGGTCTATACTATTCGTTCAGGCTCGTGTGTCCGAAAACTTCAGTAAAAACAGTTGATAGAAAAAGAATTAAAATATTATTGCAAAAGATCTTAGGAAATATTTTCTAATAAATCAATTAAACATTAAAAATTAAACAATGGAGTACTATAAAAGTAAAGAAAACCTTTAAAGTTTCAATGTGTGTGTGTGTTTTTTTGTTGTTTTTTTTTTTTTTTTTTTTTTTTTTTTTTTTTTTTTTTTTTGTGAAGAAATAAGAAAATGATTTATCTCGATAACCCTCTTATGTAGAGTTAAGTAAGCCAATGCATTTTTACCATATGATATGGAAAATGAGGAAGAATTTGGTTATTAAGCGCATTAGGACAGATTTAGTTAAACAGGTTGTTAGAAGTAACAAATAAATTGAAAAGCTAGTTTAAAAAATGTAAAATGTGAAAAATCCCCCTGTCACAGGGGAGAAAAAAGCACATGGCCTGATCGGGACTCGAACCCAGGACCTCTCGCATACAGTGCGAGCACTCTAGCCAACTGATCTACCGAGCCACACGGTCAAACTGCGACAATTTTCCTCTGCTTAAATAGATTCGTCCCCGAATCTGATCGGAACCGTGGCGGTGCCGACGAGACAGTCCCTTTGCTGCTCGCAGCCCGAGCACGGACCCACATTGAGCCACCAAATGTCACAGGGGAGGAAAAAGCACATGGCCCGACCGTCTAATGTAGATCTCTCCATACCCATGTCTTCACTATATCTTATAGAAGAACATTGGGAATTGTAGGTACACAAAAAATAGACTTGTTAACGTAATATGATAATTTAAGTGTTCACACTGGGGTTAGACTTTGCTTTTTTTTTTTTTTTTTTTTTTTTTTTTTTTTTTGTGTGTGTGTGTGTGTGTCCAGTCGTTTATACATTATTATCAAACATGAATGTACCTGTAAGAAAGTCATATCAAACTGAGTTCAACTGTTTCTCGGATTTATAATAATGTACTTAATGTTTCTTACCTGCTTTATACTAATAATTATGAATTTCCAATTACTAAGGTCCGAAATAAAATTTCAAAATATGAGTCTCTGTTGCCCAACTTTTTTAACTCTCAAGAAGTTTCCAGTCTGCTATCCAATCAACTAGTGTCTTTTCATTTATTATCGAGCAACTTCCTAAATGAGGAAATTTTTTACCTGAGTTTGTTTGAATAAAGGAAGTTCATTCGACGGACCTTGACAAAAGCAAATATGAATGAAATAATATTTTGTGGTTAAAATGTAACACTACTTTACCGGACATAAACAAAAAGAAACAGCAACGTTAGAAATGATACCTACCGACCTATGCGCCCCGGAGGACTCAGATCAGCCTGCGCATTCGCGTGGACTGAACAGAATCTTCACTGGGTGCGTTTTGGATAGCCAAGTATGCAAAGTTTCTTCATGTAGACAACGAAGACTATCAGACCCTAATGAGACAGAGTGGATGAGCAGGCTGATTTGAGTCTTTGTCGGGCACACATGTCAGAAGGTACGTTTTCTCATGCTGAGGATCAAAAGTCATACAGGGTTGCTCATCGTATAAGATACTAATTTTACTATTCAGATCATACGAAAGAGTATTAAAATGCATAGGATTGTTGGTTTTATATTTCGTAACATTTTCCCTTCCCCATCGAAGTCTAACATGATTGAACAAGAATCAAACCAGTATTTATGTCTCTGAAACTAGTATTCCTCAAAAAATGGCTAAACTATTTGCAAACAGTAGAGACCCTGATCAGACACCGCATTTTATCTTTTTTGGGGTTACAAGACTAAAATGGTATAATGTAGTGTACAGTCCGAGACTAGCCATCGATTTCGTAAGTCAGTTGTTATGCGTGTGCACTAATGTATATTTGAAGCTGAAATATCAGTCAGAATTTTCAATTACATGGAAACATTTTTTGATAATTTTCCAACATTCGGCTGAGCTGAAGTGTAATTACTTTCATAGGTAGGACCGCACTTACAATTTTATTCTGAAGTTTCTCGACGACGTTTCCGATGCATGGCGGCATCAACATCACGTATGTAGTCTATGGCGTTGCTATGGGGGCAGAGTCCCCATGGCGACGCTCTATACTACTTATAAATAACAGCCGTCACTCAATAACAGGGCAAAGGAGCCCTAATGTCAGAAAACGTACCTTCGGACATGTGCGCCCAGCGAAGATTCAAATCAACCTGCGCATTCTCGCAGTCTGATCAGAATCTTCACTGGGTGCATTTTTGGATAGCCAAGGATGCAACGTTTCTTCATGTGGACAACGAGTACTCTGATCAGACCGCCGGGACGCACATGTCAGAGGGTACGCTCTCTCAAGTTGCGGCTAAGATGTTTATATGTTTCAGTATATACTCGGTTAATATGAAATTTGTTTATCGTAGTTAATTGTTATCAGAAAACCTTTTTGATAACAAAACATTCAAGTACTAAGTGTTTAACCTTTACCCCTCTCTGGGCTAATTCAGCAGACGACAAATTGATGATATTTTTTCTTATTTTCCCAGAAACAGGATTTGACATTTCATGCAAATTGTCTTCAATGGAGACAATTTGCAGGAAATGTCAAATCCAGTTTCTGGGTAAAATAAGAAAGTATTTCAAAATGTCCTCTGCTGAAATCAGGGTGCTGAACGTTAGTGTTTGGTCAACGTTGTTGAAAGATAACATCTTTGGTCTTATCAAATGAATCAGGAAGTTACCTTGGTTTCACTAAGTCAGCTACTCTGTCATTTGCTGTTTGTCATGCATGTATCAAACCCAGCAGGCACACCACGTTGAAACAACGTCGTTTTCAACGTTGATTTAATGTGGTTTCAATATTGATTCAACGTCACGGACATTGAATTAACGTTGAAACGACGGAAACAACGTTGTTTTAACGTTGATTCATTGTTGTTTAAACGTTGATTCAACGTCACGGGCATTAAATCAACGTTGAAACGGCGTTGTTTCAACGTTGTGCTCCCGGTAGGAAGCCAATTAATGGGAATCTCATACACATTTAGGGGAGGCAACTCTGTCAAAATTGTTTTTTCCCTCCCATCGGAATAGGGGTCATGGGGGTCTTCTTTAAAGGCCCCATATCCCTCAAAAATAGAAATTTATTATCAAAGAAAGGTTAAATAAATTGATAAATTGGTATTAATACAATTATAAGATGTGGCACCTGACAGCCGATAAAATTTCAGTTAGTCTCTCGGTCTTGAAATGAAATTATTTTTTATCGTATCTGTGAATTAATGTTGCCAACATTATTTCAGAGATACGATAAAAAAATCATTTTTGATCCAGTTCAAAAACGAGAGACTGAAATTTTACAGTCTGTCAGATGTAACATTCTATGATTGTATTAATACTACACATGAATTTACTAAACCTTCCTTGGATAAAAAATAAATGTGTATTTTTTGAGGATTATGGAGCCTTTAGAAGGAAATAGTTTGGTCCTTTTTAAAGCAGACCCATTTTCAGAGGGGGGCTGGAGTACAGGACAGCAAACAGGAAGTCTCTTTTGTGAAAATGGCAGGAAACCTTTCTAGAGAATCTGGTCTCCTTAACCATTTCACTGCCACAGGCAATAATAATAGTTTTTTTTTGCAAACAGCGTAGATCCAGATGAGACGGCGCTGTTTGACATTCAGTTTTTCAGCTTTACATATAAACTTCTTTCCATGCGATAGTTTGTTTAAAAAAAGCAGACGACAAATGTCGCCTGAAAGGCACGAAAGAGTTACATTAGTTTTCAAAACCTCTGTAACGGAGAGTTGAAACGCTATCTCTCAGTCGAAACCCAGCTAGCATTCTACGTAAATCTACATCGGGCCGTCATCGCTACCCTGACGGGCCGATGACGGCCCGATATAGATTTACGTAGAATGCTGACTGGGAAGGCAATGTGGTCTTTGTGTTCTTCATCTGTACATAGTTATTCAAGACATATTTATATGTACGTAGTTCATGTAATTTCCATTAAATATTCGGAGACCTGGATTCCAAACGGTACTTTTCTTTAAATTTGAACAACTCTAGGGATGCATCTATAAATGGTGAATTGAATGAACTGTGTAGACCCTGGTCTACGACCTCTGATTAGTATCTACACTGTTTGTTCAGACCAGTCTGTCCGAATACTTAGAATAAATACGGTAATTTTCATCTGGTTTACAAAATGAAATAAAAGAAAAGAAAAAAAAATATTGTTGATATTTTAATGTAAACGTGATAAATATAATTTATTTCATCCAACAGCTGATGTTTTTTTGTTGTTTTTTTTTATTAATTTCAAGACTGATTCGAAGCTAGTCCATCAGAAACCAGCAAGAAGTGTCGTTTGGCATAGTAACCAAACTCGTCACGAAAACATGCCTATATAGTTTTGACCCCCTTAAACCCCACTTTTATATAGTAAAACTGGGGTTTACAGGAGTATACATTATTTTTCTTATTTCTGCTCAAAAACATAGATTGTGGGTACTCGTTAGAACCGCCTCATCGACTGAGAGATAGCGTTTCAAGGCGGTTCTAACGAGTATCCACAATCTATGTTTTGAGCAGAAATGTGAAAAATATCAGAAATTTTTATCTGGAAATTTTCATTTTTGGGTGGTAAAATTTTCTGTATATTTGAATAGGCATGTTTTCGTAATGTTACCGAAACCACCGGAAAATGAATATATGAACATTGCAACTGTTTTAGCCATTAGTGCTAAAACTGTTACATAAATATGAGCAGCCACGTGATGAAATGTACCTCCTGACATAATATTATGCCCTCAACTAAGAATCAAATCAGCCTGCGCATCCGCGCAGCCTGATCTGTGTCTTCGCTGTCCGCTTGAAGAAACGTTGCATCCTTGGTTAATCAAAATACACTCAGAGAGGATTCTGATCAGACTGCGTGAATGCACAGGCTTCGTTTGGCGCACATATGCGAAGGTATGCTTTATAACATTGCGGCTCATATATACGAACATTCCCAGCGGGCACATGACGTAAATACAACGTTACATGACGTAAATACAACGTCGCCTCAACGTCGATGCAACGTCATGACGTTGCATCGACGTTGAGGCGACGTTGTATTTACGTCATGTGTCTGCCGGGTTACAACTCTTTTAGGCATTAGTGACTATAACATTGCATTCAGTTTAAAGAACTTGTCCCATGAATGTTCCATGTGGAATCTCAGCACAATGTAGTTCTCCACAGAAGATTTTCTTTGGCAAACGTTCATCAGACATTCTGGGCCCAGTTGTTCAAAGCTAACGATGTTGTTAGTTAACGATTCGTTAAAATTTACATCGAGTTATACGCGAATATGCTGAAATTTTTTGCTGAAAAAATGTGAGTAGCTTTTGCATTGCAAAAGCTACTCACATTTTTTTCAGCAAAAAATATCAGAATACTGTATATTGAATCCGCTAAAACAGTTAACGAAATGACCCTTAACGAGCTCGTTAAGCTAACGATGCTTTGAACAACTGGGCCCTGGTAACATGATCTTAATTGTGCCAATTTCAGAAGAGTATGTACAATCTGCTTCCCTGCCTTTTCAGGACTTCTGCGTCTGGAATCCTGTCTTGCTACTTTTTGCATGTCGTTGGTAAACTGTTCAAGTTTCACATGCGTATAATAGTTTTGGCAGTACCACAAATCTGTGGACTTTCAGCTTTGTGTCAAGTCTGATTTCACTTCGATCCCAAATACTACCACATAGTCGGCCAAATGCTGCACTAGCTTTGGCAATCCTGACACTGACTTCATCATCAATGTGCACAACTCTTGACAATGTGCTTCCAAGATAGGTGAACTTGTCTACCACTTGCACTGTGAAAGGCTCCTTGTAAGGCTTCCCAGGTGCTGGCTGATATACTGCCTCAGTCTTTTTTATGCTGATTGCGAGATCATAGCTGTCACATGAATTAGATACTTGATCCACACCTTTTTGCATCTTCATTTTTGTTGGACCACCCTTAGCCATGTCATCAGCAAAGATGAACTCATCTAGCACCTCTGCCAGTACCTTGGATTTAGCTTGCGACCTTCTTCGTTTGAAAAGCTTCCCATCAAAGCGATACTTAATTGAGCATGGAAGAAAACATCATGCTGAACAGTGTCGATGTTAGTACACAGCCTTGCTTAACACCATTTGTCACAGGGAATAGATCAGAAAACTCACCATCAGTTTTGGCCCTTGCAAGCATACCATCGTGGAACTGCCGCACCATTGCTATGAATTAGGCAGGACTGCCAAACTTTGTCATTACTTTCCAAAGTCCCTCACGACTGACTGTGTCAAGTGCTTTGATAAGGGCCACAGGTCGTGTAGCGGTCCACATTCTGTTCCTGGCATTTCTCTTGAAGCTGACATGCTGTGAAGATCATGTCAATTGTTCCTCTGTCTTTCCTGAATTCACTTTGGCTTTCTGGTAGAAGCCCTGGCTGTTCAAGGTGTTCATTCAATCGGTTCAGTAAGACTCTTGCAAGGTTCTTCCCAGCAATTGACAGTAAAGAGATACCACGATGATTGTCACAGACTTTAGGATTCCCTTTCCGTTTGCATAGGTGGATAATTGTTGTATTCTTTAATTCTTGAGGGATGGCTTCTTTTCTACACATAATGTGAAATACCTCTGTCAGTTTCTCTCCAACTGGAGGACCTCCTGCTTTGTAGATCTCTGCAGGTATTGCATTTGATCCTAGAGCCTTGCCAGATGACAGAAGTTTTATTGTTATAACTGTTTCAGAGACGGTTAGGAACTCATCAAGCAGCGGATTACATTCCACCTGTAGTAGTCTGTTGATAGCTAAATCATTGATAGATGATGGCCGATTAAGGACACTATCAAAGTGTTTAGCCCATCTTTTCAAATAGCCCCTTGTCAGTCAGAAGACTAGTTCCATTTGCAATAAGGAGTCGGGTGGTCCCTGAGCTCTGGGGACCGTATACTGTTTTGTGCATCAAAGAACTTCTTCATATCCTTTCTGTCTGCAAAAGACTGGATTTTATCAGCCTTTTTGTTCAGCCGGGAGTCTTGCATGTCTCTGAGCCTAGTCTGGACTGTTTTGCATATGTTAAATTAGGCAGTCTTACTAGATACTGAGTTGGTGTCACTGAATGATGTATTGTGTTTTTGGTGTTTCTTTTCAAGAAGTCCCTGGATTTCTTCGTCATTCTCATCAAACCAGTCGTGGTGTTTGCGAGATACTGGTCCTAGGGAAGTGCTGAAGAGTGAACGGTGTCTCTGAAGGCTGTCCTCATCTAGATCCACTGAACTGTGTTCCAGTGCATCTACACGTCTGCAGATATCATTGAAGAATGCTTGCTTCTTGTTGTCTTGTTTCATCTTGGAGACATCTAATCTCTTTGGCACTTTCTTGCCTTGTTGTCGCCGTATAAGCTGAATGCGCAGGTTTAGTTTGCTGACAACAAGCCTGTGATCTGTCCAATAGTCTGCCTCACACATAGTCTTTGTCTCTCTGACATTTTGTCTGTCCTTCCTTCGCACTATGACATAGTCAGTGAGATGCCAGTGTTTGGAGCGAGGGTGCATCCATGTTGTGAGTTGGTATACGGAAGACTGTGTTGGTGATCAGTAGTTCATGCTATGCATATTTCCTTAAAAGGAGGAAGACATTGATGTTGCATTTTCCTACTCCTTCAGTTCTAATCACTTCTTCCCAGGTTTGGTGGTTTGTGTCCACCCTGGCATTGAAGTCCACTAGAAGGATGAGTTTATCCGTCCGGGGTGTTTCAGAAATATTTTATCATCATAGAACTTTTTTTTAACCTCATCTGGGTTGATCATTATGGGTGCATAGGCACTTAAAATTGTTGTATGCCTCTTGCCAGATAAGGGAAATCTCTCAGCGTCATCAGGCGGTCATTTATGCTTTTGGAAGTCGTGAAAGTTACTGACAAGGTGTGACTTGACGGCCAATCTTACTCCTGATTCACGTCGCTCTTCTATCTTGCGTCCACTCCAGAAGAAAGTGTAACCAGCACTGCTTTTAAAAGCCCTTCCTCTGCAAGGCGAGTCTCACTCAGAGCTACAGTCTCGACTTTGTATCTGTCAAGTGCTCTACCAAGCTCTCTCTTCGCTGAGGTCTGTCAGAACCAGCACTGTCCATTAGAGTGCGCTCATTCCATGCGCCGATTGTTAAAGGTATTACCTTCATCTTCTTTATTCCTAGTCGACCGCTAAGTGGGATCCCCGCTGATCGCGGTTAACCAGGAGAAACAGGTAGGCAATTGTTTAGTTTCCCCATGTTAAGGAGGTGAGCAGTGTGATCGTGAGGAGTGTGATCCTAAACAGGTCTGCTTAGTCGCTCAGTTTGGCTGCCAAATTCCATGTACTGCTTCGTTCTTTGGAAAAGCGACCATATGGAACCAAACCGCCTGTGTGCAGATCCGCAACTACAGCTTCCAATGTTTCCTCACCTGCTGCTTTGCCGCTCGCCCATCGCCACAGGGCTTTTGTATGACTTACATGTGTGCACTTGCTGTGACTGTGTGGCTGATTAAGTTGAAGTGCGCTGTGAACTGGATTATAGTGAGGGAGAAGCGCGCAGAGAACCTAACTCTTTCGCCCTGACCTAGCTGGATCCAGAGGCAAGACAGTGTCAATATATCTGGAGCTAAGCCCGGATGCAGTGGATGATCATGGCTTCTGTTATGCCTTGTCATGCTCTCCATGCTCTACAACATGCTGCTACATCGCCGTTTGAGCCGTTGAATCAAATAATTTACTCCGCCCCAGCTGCCGAAGCAGACTTTACATAACTAGAGCAGGCAAATCCAGATATGTAGGTTTTCATTTGGAGTTGCCGACTCCTAGATGGATTGCCGACCAGAGCTTGAGAGCTTCATCTACCCTAGCTACACAGATTACAGAAGCAGTAAATTAAGTGTCTTATGTAGCTTATATAATAATATATATAACAACGACCATAGATATTTCGCAGACATGAATCATCTTGCCCCAGGGAAGGTCCATATCATATTTCAGGAGAAGCGGCCTTTCTCTTTCGGAAAAATCAACTGAAAATTATAACTTGCCTGCACGTGCGCATTCTGGACACCAGTTCCCAAATATTTCCACAAACTTGTGCCACGGGTACTTTATATGCATTTCAAACTCGGCTTTGATGTTTTGGAGAAAACAAAACAGTTTGCCTGTTTTGTCTCATTTGTGTACGAGCCATACTGCAAGTTATTTCTCAATAATGTTCGAAAACGAGATTTTGCCAAGAATATTCTGTGCACATTTTATGTTTAAAGACATAAAAATAAGGTCATTAGTCTTTTCACTGATGATAGACGGGACTGTCAATAAATAATAGAGAGGTAGATGTCGAATAGGGGAATTTAGTACTGGCTTATTTATCTGATCCATATGTAATATCTTATGAGCTGGGGCACAGCAATAGTCCTACAAAATATATTACACTTCATAAAGCCTATTCGAAGCCCCCTGTTGGGATCTCATAACCACCTCTTTATGACATGCCTTTGATCTCTCTTGCATAGTGCCTAGGTAGGGGCAATGTGAGTGCGCATTAGTCACACATACGGATACGTAACAGATGCGTTACATATGCGTACAATTATACACATACGTAACAGTTACATATGTGTATGAGTGTCACATGTCGAATTTAACACGTGTGCAAACAATACGAAATCTTCACATGTTATGAAATAGCAAAGAAAAATCGATACAGTTGGATTGTGTAGACCGAACGTGGCGGCTGACCAGGATCTATACTGTCACTCATTTTGTCCCATATCACTCTAAATGGAGTAAAGCCTGATCAGATGTTATAATAGCTATATGACGGCTAATATGGGTCTGCACTGCTCTCCTGTTACTAATGTTATTTGGGTTTTTTTTTTTTGTTTTTTTTTTTTTTGTTTTTTTGTTTGTTTGTTTTTTTTGGGGTTTTTTTTCATGACACAGCTCATATACGAGCGTATGTATGCTTATAGCAGATTTCCATTGTCAGAACAAAGGATAATACTAATTAATGTGTACCAGTTACAACATTTACACCAAACACGGCCACTGATCCTTTAATGCTTTAACTGCAATTCACATGACGGTCCTATTATATCCTTGCAAGGGGAAAAAAGAACATTACCCCACTTCAAAAATGAGTTTTGCAACACAAAGTTTCAGTTATAGGCTATCAGCAACATAAACGTTTTTTATTGGGAAACCATGCATATCAAGTGGTTGCACTATCTTTGCATACATACTTAATATACATGTATATCTAACAATGCTTAATTTACAGATAACAAACACGTACAATTAGAAGTTTTCATACTAGTACACGTTACATATTACATTGAACATAAAAGTGTATTCTACATATAAAGATGCCAAACCATAAGTTTTATAAGTATGGCCGTGGGTCAAATAAAAACGTGTATACTAAGAAACGAATCACAGTAATCGTTCCCGAAATAGTGACCTCTACTTCATGTAGTGAACAGATGTTACATATGTGTATAGTTCGTACATATCATACGAACGCTTCACACTAACATGTCAACATGTTGCATATGCGTACAGTTGTACGCAAACGTAACACATTAACATTGCCATGTGTTACATATGCGTACAGCTGGATGATAACAAACGTGAAAGCTTAAAGGTTCCATATTCCTAAAACAAAGAAAGGTTTAATAATTGATATATGGTATTAATATGATCATAAAATTTAGCACCTTAAAGCCTCTAAAATTTCAGTCAGTATCTCGGTCTTGAACTGGATAAAAAATGAATTGATTTTTGTCGTATCTCTGATTTAATGTTGCCGACATTGATTCAGAGATACGATAAAAACATTTTATCCAGATGACACATTTTATGATCGTACTAATACCATATATCAATTCATTAAATAGAAAGAAAGACAATGATCAGGAATCGATAAAATTACCTAATACCTTCCATCCAAGACACCAACAGGAAAGAAGGACAGACTTAAAGCAACGGCAACAAAGTCAAAACACCACAACCAGAAAGCCAAAAGGGCAGCTTCTTTCCCAAAAACTGGCCAAACAGTTATCCGAAATAAAATATCATGATCACTTACATGCAAAGACATACAATTGCAGAAATAGTAAACCACAACAGAAGCGCCGCCTTGGAACGGTAAGTAAAATATTACTGTAGGGCTTAAATTGATTTTACGTGGCTACAATCCGTGCATTTAGTTCTGCCGTGGTATACACAAGACATTTGTTCAGTCCGCGTGAATGGTTCCTAATTCATCAGTGCAAAATCTCCGAGAACATTAAAATCAAACGAATACCGAATAAAACGAGCTGAAACAACGATGAGGACTCGACAGCAAGAAATAACTGAAATGCTGAAGCAAAAGAAACCAATAGTTGGACACCGGTGGACCCGACCAGAGCCAGAGCATCAAGCAGCATCGACTTACTTAAAAGTCTTTAGGCCGAATCCGTCATAGACCTCTTAGAGGCCCGACCCGCCGGTGTGCAACCAAAGAGGGAAGCAAAGTTATTAACCGTGATTGGGTTAACTACCATGCATGCAGTCTGTCGTATTACATTAATGTTGAACCCAATTATATATCGAAGAATGATTTTACGAAATTGAGTTCTAAAATCATTGCAAGCATATATTTTTTCTGACTTTATATACTAAGTCAACATAAAATTCAGGTTCCGATAGGCCTTGTTCCAGAAGAGATTTAAGTCCAACATTGAATTTTGAAATTAAATCGAAATGACATCTAAAAATTTTAGAAAAAGCTTTGCGGAGTTTATGGTACCGATAACCCTGATTTAGAAGTTTAGCAATTAATAATTTGTTTCGAGTGTTGAAGTCAGTAGCATGACATAACTGGCGAACCGAATTAGTTGCGAGATATAAACACCATAGAATGCTCGACGAAGAACAGCCCATCCAAGTAAGGGAAATTAACAATCATCGCGTTTACGAGTATCAAATTTCGCATGAAATAAATCCATCTATAATTGACAAAATTATGCAAATCCAAAAACGGGGCTTCAGTTTCAGAAGAACTTGCTTTTTTCTATTTAATTAAACTCTGAAGGATAAATTTGACTAATCAAACCATCGAAGTACTTATTGTCATATTTAATAAATCGTCCAAATATCTAGACGTCGAAGTGAAAGCTTCAATAACTTCAGGAAAGAGACATTATGAAGTCTCTTTCATTAAACAGTACAAGAACAAATCAGCCACAAGCGGTGTGCAATTCGTACCCATCGGAATACCCACATTTTGTCTAAATAGCTTAGTACCAAATCTTATATAAATATTGTCAAGTATAAAAATGAGAGCTTCATATACCTTCTGACATGACCATGAGGTATAATTTCTATGCTTTTCGGAAGTGAAAAAAGCATTTCTTCCGTTGCATGCAAGATAGAGGGAACCTTCCCTATGAAATGTCAATTCAATTAAATTATTAAGTTTTTCTTTTATAAGATTATGAGGTAGTGTAGTGTAAAGCGTGGAATAATCACATGTAGACGGACTTGATACACGAAAACTTCTGGATTTTAGTTTATTCAAAACTTCGTTCGAAGTTTTAATGGACGAAAACGGATTCTTACCTAATCTTTCATAGACCTTGTCGCAATACTTAACCACATGCAGTGGCAGTAAGACAAGAAGTCAACAATTAAGAAAGTTCAGTAGTAGTACAAGAGCTTGAATTTGCAATAAACCGTTCTTTGTGTGGTCTTTTGTGAAGTTTAGGCAACCAGTATAACATTGGAAGCTTATCTTGACCTTCTTTAACACTTACAGCAAACTCGGTGGCTGAATGGTAGATATGATCACTAACCACAGACCTCTCTTCAATCAAGAGTTTTAGTTCATAGGCCTTTGTACCACCAAGTTCTTGCTTAAGAATAGTAACATAATGGAGCCGTTAAACAACGACGACATTATTTGCTGCCTTGTTTGCCGGAGCTAAAACATACTTCCTATGAAATTCCTGAATATCTAGTTTAAGTTGAATACCTACTTTAAGCCCTTTCTTGTCTATGTTTGAAGAATTTGGAGCTTTAAGTTCCAACGTCGCTTCTTTTGCAGTTTAAGCTCAGTCGGACCCATTTGAATATTTTACAAGATATGGTGATGCTGTTTTGGGCACCGGTTCCCGAATAAGATTGCATTCACGCAGTCTGGTCAGAATTTTCACTTGGCACATTTGGATAGCCAAGGGTGCAAAACTTCTTCATGCGGACAACAAAGATTCTGATCAGACTGCGCGAATACGTAGGCTGATTGGAGTATTCGTTGGGCGCAAACGTCAGAAGGTACGTTGTGGCTCATTTACCATATACACAAATCTGATCATGGATATCCCAGCTAGCATTCTACGTAAATCTACATCGGTCCGTCATCGGCCAGTCAGCTATCCTGACGGGCCGATGACGGCCCGATATAGATTTACGTAGAACGCTGACTGGAATAATATCTTAGGAGCGATCCAAGTATTGGTTTGTAAATTTGAAAGGTCTCATCTGAATGATGCCCTAATATATGCAATTCAAGCTCAGTCGAATTTGCAGCAATTTTATCTTAGTCGTCTTTATAGCAATAAAAATTGCAACAATTTGATCTCAGTCAGCTTTGCAGCAATTTGAACTCAAATCAACTTTACAGCAATTTGAACTCAGTTTTGCGGTAAATTTAATTCAGTCGATTTCGCAGAAATTTTAAAATAGTCGACTTTACAGCAGTTTGAACTCAGTCGGCTTTGCGACTGTTTGAGCTCATTCAACTTTGCTGCAAGTCGAACTCAGTTGATTTTTCAGCAATTTCAAGTCAATTGACTTTGCAGCAGTTTGATGTCAGTCGGCTTTTCAGCAGTTTGAACTCATTCGACTTTAAAGCAACTTGAATTCAGTCGGCTTTGCAGCAGTAAATTCGATCAATAAAAATAAAAAAAGATTGCCTTTCGAAACTAAGAACACACAAAATCACGAAAATCGGAGACTTTGTTTGATTGAGTACTTTGCAGCAATTTGAACTTAGTCGGCTTTGCAGCAGTGAATTCAAGTCGACGTTGCAGTTTTAGACAAGAAGCCGTTGAAATGTATGTAGTTGTGGCAGGCGCAATATTGAAAGCCGGTTCCAAATATTTACAAGCTTGCCAACTCTTATCTATGCAGTTTGATCTCGAGAGAGAAGCAGATTTAACCAATTACTATGTATGGTCAAAGCAGCCATCAAGGGAACTGGTTCCAATATTTTTCGCAAACTTAAAAGTCCCTCCCATAAAGACATTATTTATGCAATTTGAGCGCAATCGATTGCGTCGTTCCTATTAACTGATTACCACGTATTACGGTCACCGTTGTAGTATTGGGTTACGTTTCACAAGCTTACAAACGCTGTATATGTAATAAGAGCCTAATGAGCATGCCATGAGAAGCAATTCCTGAGATATTTGCCATACATAGTTGGACAATTGCTAATTTGGAGTGAATACCATAAATATTTTCATCGAGTGTAATGAAAAAATCGGTATTTTCACAAGGACGAAGCACGAGTGAAAATTTGAATATTTTCATTACACGAGATGAAACTTTTTTTGATATTTACAAAAAAAAAAAAAAAATCTTTTTTATATTATCGTTCTTATCTTTAGCGTATCATAACTGAAGTCTCCAAACAAAACACAAAACAGAAACATAATGACGTCGACCTGAGTGCTTACCACAAAGACAGAGAAAAACAAATATTTCGGCAAATCAAACATAACTTTGATACCAGAATGTTTCGTACTTTTTAAATGACAAAATGCATACCAAACTTGGTAGTTCAGTTCAGAAACAAAAAAGTTAGAAGTGTTAAAAATCTGAAGAGGTAACTTCACTTTCGAAACAATAAAGAAAGCCAAAACGAGGAGTGAAAATGGAAATTGTATCAGTCACTAGTGAAATGATACGATATCATTTCACTAGTGATTATTGCATAAAAAGCAGTGTCGCACGTTATTAACAGCCGTCCATTAGACGGCGAAAAGCCGTGTATAAACAAGGCAATTCGCGCGCTGTTAATGCACGGCTACGCAACTTTCAATATGGTCGTACCGTGGCCACAGATTTGCTGCCGTTACGAGATGTGTATTGCCTGGCCCCAGGACGAGCATAGACCGTGAAAATTGCGTTCGTGAGACATCGATGAAAAGGCGAAACAAAATAGTGCAAGAACTAACGCAAAATGTAGCAAATGTTTTCAGTGTTTATGCATTAACATTCGCCAGGTCCCTTGGGAGGTGTTAAAAACCGCGGCCTCCGGCCTCGGTTTTCAACACCTCCCACTGGACCTGGCGAATATAAATGCATGAAAAACCATGTTTGATCGCTACTATTGCATAAACACTTTTATTTTCACTAGATATACACCGATTTTTAACTAGCACACACACACACACACACACACACACACACACACACACACACACACATATATATATATATATATATATATATATATATATATATATATATATATATATTATATATATATATATATATATATATATATATATATATATATATATATATATATATATATATATATAGCTAGGAATACATAGAGGATATTTACTGTTTTGAAGTCATTACCAGAAATTTTTTCATCGGGTATAATGAAAACATCAGTATTTTTACGAGTGCGAAACAAGACAGAAAATTTGAATGTTTTTATTACAGGAGATAAAAATATTTATGATATTTACTTCAAAAAGTTTTATTTATTGTTTCCATAACAAATTGTTTCTGACGTCATAACTTCGTCGCCAAACAAAACGTAAACGTTATAACGTCGATGTTCAGTGTATACCACAGGAAGCGCTAGTCAGTCAAAACCAATTTTTTGTCAAGTCAAAATAATTTTAGCACCAAACTGTTCCTCATTTTCTAATTAAGAAAATGGAAACTCAGGCTTTATACTTTTGGTCAGAAACAGAGATTTTACAGGGTTCAAACAAATGATCAGGCCATTTGTATCTGTTCGGGTAATAATGAAGACTACCGACGTATTCCGAAACGAGCAGTGAAAATAAAACAATCTGATATTTTTCACACGTGAAGAAATAAAGAATATTTGATTTTTTTCAGTGTCAGATCGAATTTCATTGAACCGAATAAACACCAATTGTAGTATCTTCACGAGAGGCCATAGTCACGAGTGAAAATACAAGTTTTGATGTTCGTGAGTGAAAAACAAAATCGATTTTCCACTGAAACAAAAAATCAAATTTTCTGTTTCTTTTATACTTTTATTCACAATAAACTTCTACCTACTCTACGACAGTAACGTCAGAAAATAACTTTTTTCCTAGCCATTTCGCGTCAATTCGGTCTTGTTTAGCGTGTTCAGGGGCATAATATTAGGTAAAAAAAAAACCTTAGTTTTTCGACCTAGAAAATGAGGCCAAATAAATTTTAAAGCAATACAACGCAAGAAATCGACACAGACAAAATGATAGTCCGCCTGTATGCATCCTACGTCTTAAGCCTTTGGCGATGTTTTTTGACCCAGAATTCATGGGGAATTTGATTTCAAGAAGAAAAAAAAAGTCCCAAACTGTAAAAATCCGAAAAGTGTAATTTCATGTTTGAAATAGTGAAATTATCGGTTTCAATTTCACCGAGAAACCTCTATATTTCACTTAAAAACATAAAATTAATATCGATATTGTTTTCACTTGTGAAAATATCATTTTTATTCGTTTCGGATATACATTGATGTCACGGCATGTACTAAAATAAATGCGGAAAGACATAAAAAAAATTCTTTGGAAGGCTCGAACTCTCGACCTAAATAGCTCTCAGTTCAGTGTATTTCAACATTTGCTTTCTGAGCTATGAGCCAATAGACTTTCAAACTGAGAGTGTAAGAGACTCAGTATAAACTGGAACCCGTACACCGGAAATACCGACTGACGAAATTTATTCCCGTAGTAACCTGGCCAGAACAGTCTAATATAAAAGTTCATTTTCAAGGCAGCAAACAAGCTTTAGACAGGGATATAACACACTATGTTTCAATATTTAGTCGTTTTGAGACGCTGTTTAGAAGCTTAATGAATGCATGGTTATACGATAGATAAAATGTGAGAAATACAGTTTAAAAGTGAATAACTTCCGGGTTAGGTTTGTTATACACGTAACTTCCTTAAGAAAAGGCTGCATAAAAATTCAAGGTTTTATTAAATACTTTACATGCAGATTTGACTGGCCGAGGGCGGAGTTTGACACATGACTTACAGCATTTTACTGACAATCATGACACAAATATTTTGCACAATACGATAACTGACACTAAGTGGTTAACCCATACAGACATTTGAATACAGAACTGTTTTGCTGCAACAAATTGAAACTTTAACTGACCTTTAGCTTTATAAAATCAGCAGTATTATGAGTATTTTGTTTTGTCATTCCAAGTGGTGTTTTAAATCAGTTGTACAATAAATAAAAGTCATAATAACTAAGTACATGTTTCCGTGCCAAAATATGCGAAATAAGGTGTCGTGTATCTTATCAAATCAGTCAAAATGACAACTGTATTGTGATTAATCAATTTAAAAGCTGATAAAATATGAATGATTCGTAATATCACGAAATAAGACAAAAGGTGAAGTGCGTTGTCTTATATCTAGAGATATATAATAGATTTTGTCTCTTCAAACCATTTGAACTAGAAACTTTTGAATATACATTGTAAAGTTTAATCCGAGAGAGAACTTCGAGAAATACATTTTTCTTTGCCGATTTGTATCGACTGCAATACCGAGCGGTAAACGCTTCAATATTCCAGGTTTGACTCCAGTGGCAGGTGTAGCCCATTATTATACGGTGCGTCATTTCACAGAATTTTTCCATTTTCATACTGCCATCATCGTGATATAAGAAAAAGAGATATAAAACACAAATTTACCCACCCACCCATCCATCCATCTACCCTTGATCACGCGAGATAATCTTGATTTTACTCTGATTTACTGTTTCATTGATAAGGAGCCGGCCTCGGTGGCTCAGTTGGATGCGCCTCCGACTGGTGATCAGGAGGTTGCGGATTCGACCACCGCCGGATTGGCAACATTCTTTCGTGAAGATTGATAATGAAGTGTAGTCTACGGTCATTCTCTCCCTTCCGCTGATTCAAGAAGGGCAGTTGTCAGTTTCTTGCGAAAGAATGTGCACAATACTGGTTAACCGCGTAGAGGACTAAGCCTGCCCAGTAAACGTGTGGTTGGGTAAACAGATTCTCATCCAGGCAGTTGCTCTCCAGTGAAACATTCTGTAGTATCCAATGATTCTATTTGAGGACACGTTTTCGCATGAAGCGTCCTATATAATAGGGCAAATCAATATAACTTCCCCTTACTATAGTAAATAAACTGTTTCTCCGATCAAAATAACCCAAACAATATGACCCGGGGCACAGCATTTCCTATAAGACTGCATTTGCGCCCACCGAAGACTCAGATCAGCCTGCGCATCCGACATGACCCCGTTGGTTTGACTGGGCCATAAAACCTCAGCACAAACCATTCATTGATGAGGTAGAGGAGCCAACGCGGAGGCAATACATATTTGTATTTTTGAGCTGAAGCAGAGTAAAACTAGTTTCACACTTTCACCCCTGAGTTTCTGCAGTGGTCGCTTCCATCTTTGTACTCGGTCATTTCGATTGTTGTCAAGAATTTTTCTTTTTCTCAAAATCATTAACAGAGTGGCAAGTAGTGTAGATCCTGATAAGCATTATGAACCGTCTCATCTGGATCTAAACTGTTTGCATAGTTAGTATAGGTATTTGTACCGGTCTACAGGGTTGAAAAGGTTAACTTGTTTCTGCTGAAAGTTGCATGGCAGTTTCTCTGTAGCAATTCTTTGTACAGTCGACCCTCAATAGCTCGAACACCGAAGGCTCGTTTACCATGCCTAATTCGGATTCGTTTTTGAGCCCCTACAAAATTCTTTCGATAGCTCAAGAAAACAAATATTTAAGTACATTTTCTTATTTTATCATGAAATTTATGTTGTGTGTACTCATTAGAATCGCCTCATTGAGGCGATTCTAATGAGTACACTCAACATACCATTATTGTCTAGAAGATCGAAACAAAAGCCCTAAATTATCGCCATTTGCTTCCTGACCTGGCGTCACGAATAACCCTCAGTGGCTCGAACTACCCATATCTCGAATAAATTTCCATGGTCCCATTGAGGGTCGACTGTATGTCATTTATGGCAACTGTGCCGTTGTTTGTTCCCTTATCAACATAGCGTTGAGGATTTAATGTGTATGTGTTTTGTTATATCATCAACTGAAGAGTTCGGGAACTCCTGTGTGGATCGAACAGTTATTTATAGCTGGAACTGTAACAGCATTAAGGCCGGGGGCTGGTGAGCCATAAAACCATTTTAACCCTTTCACCCCTGTGAGTTTCTAAAGTGGATTCTTCCGTCTATGAAATTGAACGAGTCCATTATCTCAATAAGGGATGTGGCGTAGACAAAAATCGAAAACAAAATTATTGGCAAACAGAGTAATGACAAAATGCAAAAAAGCAAACAGTGTAGACCCTGATGAGACGGCTCGTATGAGCCGTCTCATCTGGATTTACACAGTTAGCCAAACCTTTTTCTTCTGATCTGTGGAATTAGATGTGTTAAGCACCCCGCTCACACACACACACATACACACACTCACACACACAATAACGGCCTTACTGGTGATCGTTCCAAGATGGTACTTCTGTTGCAAATCCGCTTCACGTGTTCCTTTTGTTTTGATCAAGTGTTGTTTTGTAGTATCTGGTAATATCCTTTTACCCTTCTCCGGTGCTGTGGTCTTTATTCCATGACTGTGGTCTTTATTCCATGACTGTGGTCTTTCCTATGTATCTCTATCTTAAATGGAGCGGTGCACTTCTAAGGGAGGCAACTCTGTCAAGCCAGTTGCTCCCTGCTGAGAAGGAACGTACTCTGTATGGAAATAAATTTGCTTACAAGGGAATTAAAGTTGGGAGCGAATTCTTTACTTTAGAGTAGGTAAATCTCTTTTCAGAAGGGGCTTGATGTCCAGAGAAATAAAACAGAAAGTCACAGAAGAAAATCTGCCATTAATTTCTTGTCCCCTTAAATATTACAGTTGCTATACGTTGCATAAACATACTAGATATCAAAGGCCTTGTCCACATGAGTCGCCACGTGAGCAATGGACCTTATCACATCCGTACAGTCTGATCTGTCTTCGCTGAGCGTCGTGTGGATAACCAAGAATCCATGCAAGGCAACTAGGGGTTGTGGGGATGTTGTATTCTTTCATTAACTACAACAAAACCGGGTCTACAGTTGCTATTAAATGCAATGTGACGGACGTATAACGTCTTCCCGTACATCATAGTGCAATTTTTATTTTTATTTTCCTTGTCATCATCGGGCTCGTTCTGCTATTTTAGGGACTCTCTATGTTTCTGGTTGGGCCTAATGTCTGGGGGTATATGGCCCCGTGAGCTGCATTGCTGTCACGTGACTCCGATTATCGTTGTTTTATGTGTTGTTTCCAAGGGAAACCTTTAAAGATTTTACCTGCCATCTTCTGTTTTTGATTTGTTCTGAGTTTCCAAAGGATCTCCATTTCAAAATAGTTTCTACATATGCTGAGCGGACTAACCTGACTTTGCGGATGACCAGGCGTATGGCAAAAAGACAATAGAAATGGGACGAGCTGTGCATGTCTAAGCGATATGCTTAAGGTATAAATAAAATACAACAGCATGCATATTCAATCAGGTTTTTATTCAACAACAGCAATGTAAAAAATACACTTCAAACAAGTTCAAAAAACACCATCACAAAAATGTGTACAAACATGTAGATGTAAAATCGTTACACATGTAACACTTAATACTTGTGGACAAAGATATGTAATACTGAAATGTATGGCAAGTTTATCACATCTTATATCACCTGTGATATCTTATATCACTTCTAAAGAAAACTAAAACCTATAGAAAAAAAGCTTCAAAACAGCTCAGTACAACTATTATTTTACTTTTCACATTTACTTGAATTAGCATATTTTATAGTATATTTTTATAGCTATAAATATTGAATTCCTCAAATGTGCGATAAAATCAAAGTAACAAGCGCGCAGATATCACTTGATATCGGCACGCTTACTTGGTATTGCACGCTTACTCGGACGGCTTCGAATGTTGCCATTACATGACATTGCTTTTAATGCTATCATAGCACACTGACGTCGTGCCAAATTTGTCACGCATTTGTGCAGGCTCTTAACCCTTAAAGCGCCAAGAAAAACTGCACCTGAAAATGTCGTCTGTTTATGTCGTCTGCTGAATATTCTTGCAAACTTTTCAAACCTATTTTTGCACACAGGCAAACAGTGCGGACCCTGAGTAGTCTGATCTGGGTCCACACTGTTTGCAAAAATGACTTTTAAAATTACAAGCAGATGACAAAGCAGACGACAATAGTTGTGACAGGCGCTTTAAGAGTTAATTTTAGACACTAAAATGCATATTTTGAGGCTACAAGCAACTAGAAATGGCGAAAAATATTTATAGCTATAATAGCTGTTGGAGAATACTGCCTCTCGCGTGGGCCAATATTCACCAATATCAGTACTTTAACCCTAAAATATAATGTACATCTAGATGAGTATGTTATCGAGGTAAAACGGACATAGTGTGTTATAAACACGTTAAAAAAAAGGTTATAGCACAAAGCAAGTTGCTATGTGAGAAAACGTACCTTCTGATACGTGCACCCAACGAAGATCTAATCAGCCTGGACATCCGCGCATGAAGAAACTTTACATTCCTGGCTATCAAAAAAACGCCTAGTGAAGATTCAGATCAGACTGTGCGAATGCGCAGGCTGATCTGAATTTTTGCTGGACGCACATGTCTGAAGGTACGTTTTCTCACGTTGTTGCTCAAACATTTATTGCATGAGAAAACAACAACATTATCCAGTACATGGTTATTGCACACCAAACGTATCACAGTGAGTAAAAACAAGATGATATATGCCGCGTCAAGCGAAAAAGGGCCTTCAATCATGCGCAACAATGTGCAGATTCGCATCATCCTGCACATGCGCAAAGTCTCATCCGGGCAGTTGCTCTCCATTGAAACATTCTGTAGTATCCAATGATTCTATTTGCGGACACGTTTTCGCATGAAGCGTCCTATATAATACTGCAAATCAATATAACTTCCCCTTACTATAGTAAATAAACTGTTTCTCCCATCAAAATAACCCAAACAAATTGACCCGGGGCACAGCATTTCCTATAAGATTGCATTTGCGCCCACCGAAGACTCAGATCAGCCTGCGCATCCGCACAGTCTGATCAGAGTCTTCACAGGGCACTATGAGGGTAGCCATGGTGTCAGTGCATCTTCAAGCGGCCAGCAAAGACGCTTTTCAACATCCGCGGATGCCTAGGCTGATCTGAATCTTCGCTGGGCCCACATGAATCGTCTACGAAATGTTATCTCCCGGAGAAATATGTAAGATAATCGCAATGTCCTCTATTGATAAACTATTTTATGAGACTACCGTAATAAGCATAAATATTGGAATACCAGGCCTGAGCAAACAGTGTAGACGCTGATCAGACGCCGCAAAACGTGACGTCTGATCAATATCTTCACTATTTGCCATTCATCAAGCACTAGTTTAGATACATCAACAGGTAGTAAAACAGACTATGTCAAATTTTAGAACAAGTATGGTAAGGAATTAAGGTGTCCCAATACTAAGGGTATATACGGTATCTTTATAGCTCGATTTTATTTAAATACTTGTTAAGTTATCCAGACTTTTCGGACGGAACTATAGACGGATATACGCCATGGTAAATCTTGGGTTCTCTCAGAAGGACCGACAAAATGAATGCAAAATGTAAACACTCTTTATGGAATACATACAACAATAGCATGGTTTAAAGAATGTTAATTTTACAGTCCTCAACTTCTCTCTTTTGAAAAACATATAAATATGTAACTTTCAATAACTTAAATGATTACGAAAATACTATTATAACTAGTATAATAAATGACAAATGTACTTTTTATTAACAATAATAACAACATCCATGTTCTGGTCCATAAATGAAAATACAGCTTTCCAAATACTAAATATTAAGATCAGATGTCAACAGTAAACGTTTTGAGACGACTCCTTGAAAGGGACAGGGTTTTAAATGAATTGATATACTTTATTATTTACATTATTCATTGGCTTTTTACTTCGAAAGGATCGATCTTTACTGAATTTATCTATATGATCGCTGTAGGAAACTGTTTGCAACAAATGCTGGTTTGACTTTTCTCTTATAAATCTTCAGGTCTGGTAAGAGTCTAAGAGAACAATAATAACCAGAAACCATACAACTACATTCTTCTTGTATACAACTTTATTATATAAATGTGTCACTGTTCTGTGTGTTTAAGACCACAGGAAGCTTGAGTTGTATTCAATGTTTTTATTTTCAGAAGCACATAAAAATAAGGTAAAGAACTTCTGTGGAGAAATGTTGATATTGTCTGTTAATCCAGTAAAATCCTTGATGTAAATGTAGAAAGTCTGTTAGTGTACGGTATATATGTACAGTATATTGAGATTATCAGTTAAACCAGGAAAATCCTTGGTGTAAATGTAGAAAGACTTTTATACTACAGTATATATGTACAGTATATTTAGATTGTCAGTTAAACCGGAAAATCCTCAATGAAAATGTAGAAAGTCGTTTATACTACAGTATAGATGTACAGTATATTTAGATTGTCAGTTAAACGGGAAAATCCTAAATGAAAATGTAGAAAGTCTTTAGGCTACAGTATATATGTACAGTATATTTAGATTGTCTGTTAAACAAGCTTGGTGTAAATGTAGTAAGTCTTTAAGACTACAATATATATATATATATATATATATATATATATATATATATATATATATATATATATATATAGTATGTTGAGATTGTTAGTTAAACCAGGAAGCTCCTCGATGTAAATGTAGAAAGTACTTTAGGCTACAGTATATATATACAATATACTGAGATTATCAGTTAAACCAGGAAAATCCTTGGTGTAAATGTAGAAAGTCACTTAAGCTACAGTATATATGTACAATGTAATGAGACTGTCAGTTAAACAACAAAATACTTAGTGTAAATGTTGAAAATCTTTAAGACTACAGTACATGTGTATATGTACAGTATATTGAGAAAAATCAGGAAAATCCTTGGTGTAAATGTAGAAATAAACGTCAAAAAGATCGCCTTTGGAAACAAAGAACACACTACAGATTAGAACATGGGAGTCTCGGTTATATTGAGACTCTTCATAAGCAGTAATGAAGTTTGCAAACTTGCTTACGCCCTCTTTTAGGCTGCAGTATATATGTACATTATACTGAGATTGCCAGTTAAAACAGCAAAATACTTGGTGTAAATGTACAAAGTCTTTTAGACTATAGTATTTGTATATATGTACAGTATATTGTCAGTTAGAACAGCAAAATCCTTGGTGTAAATGTATATAGTCTTTTAGACTACATAATATATGTAAAGTATATTGAGATTGTCACTTACCAGGAAAATCCTCGATGAAAATGTAGAAAGTATTTTAGGCCACAGTATATATGTACAGTATATTGAGATTGTCAGTTAAACCAGTAAAAATCCTTGGTGTAAATGTTGAAAGTCTTTTAGACCATAGTACGTGTATATATGTATAGTATACTGACATGATAAGTTAAACCAGGAAAATCCTTTGTGTAAATGTAGGAAGTCTTTTAGGCTACGGTATATATGTATAGTGTCTATTTGTAAAATACATTACTGAGAAATACAAAACCACAATGAGAATAAATAACTATATACAATACAAATTAATTGAAACAGCTACATTTGAATTCGGAAATATAATCCCAATTATTTTTGTCTTTTCGGACGTATGTTTGTCACTAATTTGCTTGTGATGGTTTTGCCCATGTTAACAAATGAGTCATAAACATGTAAATATGTCTAACACAAGCCGCTGTCCTAGAGTTTATACAAATTGGATAATTTTCATAATATTATACATACTTAAATTTATGCTCTTGCCACGAATTTCTGTAAGGCAGCTTGTATTTCAGAAAATGTGAAATGCGTTTTTCACTTTTTTTTGCAATACAAGCTGCAATAAAGCAAATTGTGACAAAAGCACTTTAACAATATTCTCTGATTTGGCATAAAACTCGACTGAATGCAAATGTTTTGGCACAGTTATATATGGAAATTATTAAAACCATTCAAAGATATTAAGCACTGGAGAATTAAAATACTTTAAATACAAACAAGCATTATCTAAAAACCTGAAACACAAGGTGTAGTGCCATGTCAGTACAAACTGCAATTTCACATTCCCATCGAATTACGATTTAACTTAATACCTTGCAAGGAATTCGTCGCATTTTGTCATTGTTCTTAAATTTAAAGTTTGGTTCGATACCAAAACTGATGGCTTTCAAGGCATTCTAAAATTAGTAACAGTATCTTCAGAGAAAACTGACCCCACATACCAAATTTCAGTTTTTCTACTGCAATAACCTTGAAAATTAGTCAACGTCAAGGTCATTAAAATCTTACGATCTCTTCATTACATCTAATATTCATGAAAATTTTATAAGAATCCAACCACTGGTTCAGAAGATATTATGCAGACAAGAAAGTGTCACGCCAACGCAAACGCCAACGCCAACGGGATCCGCACCCAAAATAATATGTTACCCTCCACTTAATGGGGACGTTACAAAATTTACATATCTTTGTAAGACTACCCGTATTTCTTTTTTATATAGACTGAAATCAGAGGTAACTTCTCTACAAGACAAATTACAGCAATTCACAGAGTGTGCCGTGAAAAATGAGAATAACTAATGACCAGACAAGTGTTTATATCTACACAGTCTGATCAGGGAGATAAAAAGGAATGAACATTAAAACTGTTTTACTTTATCTATTGCCCATTATTTGCCTGTTGCATAGTTCCTAATGGTACCGAACTCTTCTGCAGTCTTCCGGAGTCATAATACGGTCTGATCGCCATCTTCGGAGTAAATGTGTCATTGTGGGTCGTACTGAAGAAACGGGTATCTCTGATTGGGGGGAATATATGCGACTTCGTTAGCTGTTAAAAATAAAAAAAAATCGATATAAAGGAGACAAGGCAAATCCATTACAACAGAGTTGCTTCCATAAAAGTTTATCCACTTTCCTCAACATACATATATTTTATTTGAAATAGTTCCTGGTATTATCTGCTTTTACAGTTCATATGATGATATGAGCGCAATGTCAGAAAATGTACTTCGAACATGTGCGTCCAACAAAAATTCAGATCAGCCTGTGCATTCGGGCAGATCAGATTCTTCTCTGGGCGCATTTTGAAACACCAAAGGTGCCAAGTGTCTTCATGCGATCAACGAAGACTGATCAGACGGAGCGGATGCGCAGGCTGATTTGAGTCTTCATTGGGCGCACGTTGTGGTTTATATGTCGTAACAAGATTTCTGCAATTTGTCTGTTCGTTTCTACGGCCACACACACCTTGACAAATTACAACCAGAGGACCATTGATCCTGTAGCTCACCTTCCGGGCCGAGGCAGGGACAGATAATCTATGGGTGACAGAATTTTGAGTCGATAGAAACCTTTTGCCCATATGGCCGACTGATATAAGTTTCAAATGAGTCCCTATGAACTGTAATTTTATACATTTTTTCATAATTTTATACATGTACATAGCCTCAGGACAGGGACAGATAACCCGAAGAGGACAGATTTTGATGCACTGGTGAACGTTTCAAAACAAATCTCATTGAACTGTGACTTTATATCAAAAGGTAAGAGAAAAGTCCAGGGAGTGCCACAATCACAAACCGCAGCCCTTCCCAGACCCCAAGAGGAAGAGGAAACCAACAAATCTAAACAAGCACAAACCAAACAAACGTACGAAAAGCACTAAGATTAGCTCTCTCTTCCCCAAGCGAGGTAATGGCAATACTAAAAGGACTGAAAAACACAAGAACAAAATGACACACGGAAAGGCATACAACAAATCGCCTCGTAGAATAAACCACAAAGCAACAAAGAGTAAGACTAACACCGGGACCACCGCCTTAGAACGGTCGGTAGAGCAAACCACCGGAGGGTTTAAAGCACTTTTACAGCTAGCTAACTTCACCCTGGGTCCCGATGCTACTCTTAATACAGAAATACATAAAAATTCGGTTCGCATAAAGGCTCCCAACTCAGTCAATGCATCAAAGCGAAAACATAAAAATCAAATTAATCACTATAATAAACAAAGACGAGTATTCATGGTTAATTCATAATTTTCATTTCTGATATGTATATAACCCCGGGGCAGGGGTAGATAACCCCTTGGGGACTGAGTTTTGATGTCAAATGAAACGTTTTGCCACTATAGCCAACTGATGCAAGTTTTGAAAAAAAATCTGTGAAATGTGATTTTATACTTTTTTTTCAAGATTTCATACATGTATATTGGCCCGGGGCAGGTGCAAATAACCCCTGGGGGATAGAACATTTGTGTCAAAAGAATCTTTGTCACTATGGCCAACTGGTGCAAGTTTCAAAAAAATGTCTTTGAACTGTGGTTTTATACATTTTTCCATGATTTCATAATGTACATAGCCCAGGGGCAGGGGCATATCGCCCCAGGGGGATAGAGTTTTAATGTTAAATGAAATCTTTTGTCTCTACGACCAAATGGTGCAAGTTTAAAACGCTTGGAAATGTGATCTTATACGACGTTTTTATGGTTTTATATAAATATATAGCCCTGGGGTGGGGGTGAATTATCCCTCGAGGCAGAATTTCGATGTCAAAAGATACCGTTTGTCATCGTGGCCCACTGATGCAAGTTTCATAGCAAAGTCTATGATAGTTCCTAAACAATCCATTGTTTACAATTTTCCCATACAAAAGCACAATGGGCCAACTTTGACCTTGCCATAAAAAGTCATTATGTGAATAAACTATGATGGGCCCGTGTCTCCAATGCTGCATACCAAGTTCTGTGTTCACTGGCCAATTCGTTCCGGAGAAGAAAGAAATTAAAGGGTTTTAAAGCAAGTATGGGCCTAACGGCCATATTGCTCATGCGACCAGGACCCCGCAAACAAACTTTCATTCCCCGTCCCACGGAGGCTCCGTGTGCAATTTGGCTTCAAACATCCCAGTGGCTTTGGAGAAGAAGATATTTGAAAATGTCGACGGACGGACAGATGACTCCTTGGGGCAGAATTTTGATGTCAACAGTTACCATTAGTCATGGTGACACATGGATGCGTTTCATAAAAAAAGTCTATGAAAGTTCCTGAAAAATCCATCCTTTTGTCATTGTGACCCGCTGATGCAAGTTTCAACATAAAGTCTATGATAGTTCCTAAAAATCCATTGTTTACACTTTTTCCCATACAAAACCATAAGGGGCCAAATTTGACCTTGCCATAAAAATAAGTCGTCAACCCAGGATTATCATGTGAATAAACTATAACATGTCTTCAATGCTGAATGCCAAGTCCCATAGCCATTGGTCCATCGGTTCCGGAGAAGAAAAAAACAAAGTGTTTTTACCATATATGGGCGTGGTGGCCATCTTGGACAATGTGACCTAGACCACGCAAACAAATTTTCGTTCCCCCAACCCATGGAGGCTCCTGGTCCATATGCAGTTTGGCTTCAATCGGTTCGGTGGCTTCGAACAAGAAGTCGTTTGAAAATGTTGACGACAACAACGACGCCAGTCTGCCTATACTGAAAGTTGACCTTTAAGCCTAAATGCTCAGGTGAGATAAAAAGTGAAACAATGTGTTAGCAGACTATTAAGAAAGCGTAGCAATCGTGTAAACGGTCAGTCCATACCGGCAATGCTATTGAAAAAATACTGAACTTTAATTACCTATTCCATTTGTGAAAATCAGCCATGTGATAAAGTCTGATTAAAGAATTACGTTCAATATCTAAACAAAAAGTTCCATGTGGACTTTATCTCTGTTTTCAGTGCCACAGGAAGGCTGTGTTTCGTATTTGTGGCATGCATTTCCTGGATATCTTCAATTATATTTCGTTCCGTTTATAATCTATTCACATTAACTTACTCAGTGCGGGGAACACGTGACCAAATGGCTAGGTACACGTTTTTTGTTGTTGTTGTTGTTTTTTCTATTTTTAGCTCCGGGAACGGGGCAATAGCTCCCTCCTCCACCCAGAGTTACACCATTTCAGCTGACGTTATTAAGCCAATACGCCTGTATCTCTGCGCATTATAAAATAGATCCAAACTGCCATCGCTATACACACAAGCAATATTTGTCAAACTGACATATAATTTGTCTGATATGTATTAGCTGAATATAAGCACTTCAGTGAAGGCATATGTTTTACATTTAATGGATATGGCATTCATAATATTGTAGCAAGCGTTTTAAGAATTCCTACGCATAGACATTTCGGGGTGACCTTATTTCCAATTTAATTTAAAAGGGCTATATTCAGGAACACTGAATATAGGTCGAAACTACCATCCATTAGCAGCAAACTTGTCGTCAATTTTTCTTACCTGAAAATGGGCTGAATGTCAGTTCAATGTTTATTCCTTAGATTTAATAATTAGGCCACATTTATGTGAAAAGCGTTTTTGGTATTCTGATGCCTTGTATTTTTACTTTCGCTTCCCACCTTATAGCCATATGATCGCTGTCACGTGATGTACAGACCAGGGACGGCATTTACTAAAACATGGAGTGGAGCCAGGCTCTGAAGTGGAGCCAGGCTTTGAAGTGGAGCCCTACATTGGAGTGATTCTCTATTGACTCTTTTGGAGCATGGCTGTATTAGCTAAGGCAATAAGTCCGATGAAGTGAGGCTGTGATCTCTGTGACTCCAAAGATAGTTGGAATGAAAAGCAGATGCCTTGATACAATTTTATTCCATTGAGACTATCACTTCTGTCAAAAATTGACAGGGCCTTGTCAAGGGAAGATGCAAATGTCCCAACCAATGTCCCAAATCATTTTCATTTAGTAATACATGTATTTGAGATAAGGCCAAATAAGACCAAAAAATATTAAAATTCTGATACTGCTATGTATTACATGGTATAAATGTATTCAATTGGTGCTGTCCCTGCTTCTCTCTCTCTGTGAATGCAGCTTTAACATTGGCACCTTGTTTCTGATAGCCGGATCATTAATTGTTACCTTGTCTCTAATGTAAATATCCCAAACGTGCTGAAAGACCTAGTACAGAGAGATGACTCATCTGGCATTTTATCCAAGTTGATAATGAGTGACCTCTGACAACCTTATTGTGGCTAGTCATTGCCAGTGAATAGTGGTGTATACATTTATAGTACTCAGGACTCAGGGAAGCGATCAGGGCTTAATGACTTTCCTATTATTGCCATATTTCGTACTGATTAGAAATATGTACCTCAGCACCGCCTGCACATTGGTTAAAAGCTGATACCAACGGGTTCTTTGTCGTTTTGGCCCTAGGTCAATTATTTGGTTGAGTTTTTCGGCCATTTTTAACCGCCGATATGATTAGTTTATGGCTTTCCTATTATTACCATCTTTCGTACTGATAGCTTTTGAGATCTGTACCTCAGCACCGCCTGTACATTGGGGAAAATCTGATACCAACGGGTTCTTTGTCGTTTCGGCCCTAGGTCAATTATTTGGTTGAGCTTTTCGCCCAGTTTTTTAACCGCCGATATGACTTGTTTATGGATACACAGATTGGGAGGGCGAGGTGAATGGTAATGTGACGTCTGTGTGTGGCTTGCCACTAGGAAATATTAGCTCGCGATAAAAAATAACATTTCTGTAGTTTACGATAAGCAATAAACAATGTGATTCTGGAGAACATCCGAAGAGGTTTTTTCGTCAAAATTCATGAACATTGTACTGGTAGCCCAGACTGAAATCAAATACATTCTCCGAATGTTCTCGAGAATAAGACCCGATCAAGAATAGTGCTTACACCACCAGAAAGAGTTTAATTTTTCGCGTACTTTGCACTTTATTTGAATAAATCCCATTAGGTATAAATAGAGATATTCTAAAAAATCCTACCTTAAGCGGAGCTAAAAATAGAAACAAACTCCGGTACCTATAATCACTTGGTCACGTGGATTCCCCACACTATTAATGGACATTTTATTGCCCAATTAGGCGGTACATTATGGCTTACACGTCGCTCTGCGTGTCTTTATTACGTTATTTAACATTTGTTCATAGATAAGTATGATTACAGCCTGTTCAGAAATAGTTAGGCTGACACAGAGTCGTGACGGTTCGACTACAAGCTGAAATTTAGTGCAATATAAAACCATCAGTAGAAAAATTAATATAGATGTCCAGGAAAAGACACATCACATGACATATCCTACCAATGACATAAAGAGGAAGAGCAGACCAACCATGACTGACAGCACACAAACTACAGACCAAAGAAAAGCAAAATGACCACCGCCCGCTCCCCAACAAGTTTTTACAAAACACACAAAAAAAACAACAAGAAAACAAACAAGACGAAACATGAAAATAAAAGCTTTCCCAAAGCAAGGCCACACAAAGAACAAACAACACCAAAACCACGGCGAGCCTGATCAGACTTATAACGTCAGATCAAGCCATCTATATAAAGCTCTAGGACTGAGTTGTCATTGTATCTGCGATCTGAACCATCTTTGTGCAATCAAAGAGGGGAATAAGTTGTTAACCTTGACATGTTAAATAGAATTTCAGTTTTAAAGAAAGCACGAGAACAAGTCAAGATAGCTCGTATATGTTCACAGATATTTATACATTTATGGATGCACTTAGTATTATATAAAACAAACAAACTCAACAACTAGACTATGGTCAGTGGCGTAGCCAGAACGGATGTTTTTTACGCATATCCAGGGAAAATCTTGAAAACTATGCTTACAATCGCTTCCGAAATAGGGGCTACTGTTAAAGGGAAGACTTTGCTATCAGGAGGAGCAAATTCTTTCTTTTAAGAGCAGCCCCTATGATAAAGAAACAAAATATTTCAAATTAATGCCACTTTATTATAAATATATTTCTTACGCATGTTACGTACATGCGTAATATGCGTAATGAGCACTACGTCTATGTTAGTGTGATATTTTCTTGATTGTTTACTTTTCCACTTGGTTTCATAGGCCAATTTCAGTGACTATGGCAATTCTTGGACATCTTCATTACTAGTTCTAATCTATTCCATGCTGCGTAGCTACTGTAATGTTAACAGAACATACAGCTTCTGCTAAAATCCCTACCCTTCTGAATATCTATAGTCTTCATACCAAAGAAATAATGTTTCGAAACAAAAAATATGATTTCTCTAAATTTCCAATATGTAGAAAAGTAATCTGTGTACACCTTTTTTGGAAGGCTATACGTGCACACGCACACCATCCCACCCGCACCCCACTCCACACACACACAAGTTACTTACATTATCAAGAGATAATGGATTTGGAACTGTCTGGGCTTGATTTGGATTCTGGTAGTCTGAGAAAGCCGTAGTGTTGTTTTCCTCATTTTCTGAAATTAGGACAAGTTTGTAGTATTATTTGTTTGTAAAAATCTTAATAAGAAATAGAACAGCTCTGGCAGTGAATAGCTGAGTAGGTTGGAGGCCAGTTGTAATGTGGATCAAATCTCGAGCGCGTAGCGCGTGATTTATCTACATACCTTTACCGACAAACTGTGATTTATTACTCCACAATTCATGCACTAGAGTCATTCTATTTCGATTCGAACACACTGAAAATCTACAAAAATGCTGTTGGTTCCTTCAGATTCTCCCAACCTTCCGCCATTGTTCAACGAAACCCCGTCAACTTCCTTGGCGGTAGCACGTATTTTTTTTCTTTTTCGTCTATTTGTAGCGTACCTGATGCGAAAAAAAGACGTTACACAGTCTAAAGTCTAGGAAATAGCAAATTACGTCAACAATTTTTGAGTTATAAAGCACAGGTTGGAGGTCATTTGTAATGTAGATCAAATCACGTGCGCGTAACGTGAGTTATGTATCTACTTTCCACTGACCGACAAACTGTGATTTATTTCTCAACAACTCACGCACTAGAGCTTTTCTATTTCGATTCTAACACACTACAAATCGACAAAACTGCCATTCATTCCTTAAGATTCTTCCAATCTTCCGCCATTTTTCGACGAAACCCCGCCAGCTTCCTTGGCTGTAACACATGCATTCACGTCTATTTGTAGCATATCTGATGGGAAAAAAACGTCACACAATCTCACGTCGAGGAAATGGCAAATGGCGTCAGAACTTCTTAAAATTGCCACGAAACGGCGGCTGTTTGTGTCACGCTCTCCTCCAGTGATTTGTCGCAGAATAAAACACAGTTTATTTCCATTGCATGTATGGGCGTGCTGTGTTAGACTACATAATATCTTACGTCACCGGGGCGTCCAACTGATATTGGCTTACGGTTGGGCAAGGCCTGCTATCCTTGTAGCAGGTAAGGATAGAGGGGGAATGTTTTATTTCTTCCGTTTCTTCACTTTCATTCCTGTTCCTCTTTCTTCCCTGTCCCTCTCTTTCATCTCCTCTACTATCTCTTCTATATATTTTCTCCCTTTCTCTGGGAGAGGACACAAAAAGACCCACAAGGGCTGACGTTCCGTTAAACCCCAACACAATCAATCAATAGATTGTATAATAATTTTACTGGTTCCCACGACTATGACGTTCATATTTAACGTTTTCCACGCTGTGCTAATTCAGCAGACGACAAACTGGTGATATTTTTCTTATTTTTCCCAGAAAGCAAGATTTGACATATCGTACAAATTGTCTCCGTCTCCATTGGAGACAATATGCAGGAAATGTCAAATCCTGTTTCCTGGGAAAAACAAGAAAGATATTTCAAAATGTCGTCTGCTGAAAAATTCCCCCGGAGTGCTAAGCGTTAACTGGTATTACTGCATATAAAGCAGTGCCGCACGTTATTAACAGCCGTGCTTTAACCGGCGAAAGCCGTGTATTAACAATTCACGCGTTGTTAATGCACGGCTACGCAACTTTCAATATGATCGTACCGGGGCCACAGATTTGCTGCGGTTACGAGATGTGTACTGCCCCGAGTATAGTTAGTGAAACTATTTTGTTTCGCGAGACATCGGTGAAAAGGCGAAACAAAATAGTGCAAGAAATAACACGAAATGTAGCAAATGTTTTCGGTTTTTATGCAATAATAGCGATCGAACATGGTTTTTCAATGCATTAATATTCGCCGCGTTCCTTGGGAGGTGTTGAAAACCGCGGCCTTCGGCCTCGGTTTTTGAACAACTCCCACGGGACCTGGCGAATGTTAATGCATGAAAAACCATGTTTGATCCCTATATAATCAGAAATAGGATCCAAGTTCAGAAAGGGCCACTGAGTCTTTATACACTCGCCTACCATTCTGCTCCAATCTGTATCGGACCGTTATCAGAACGACAGGATTGAGTGAGACCAGTAAAACGATGTGATATTTTCGCTTTATAAAATACTTTTGTTGCATTCAAAGGATCCATTTTTTTCTCAGAATTTATTGTATAAACATGCTCATTTCGTTTCTGGCCAGCCTTGTATTTCAAACTATACTTACTGCTATAGTAGCTGAGTGGGACGTCGCTTTTTTGATGGAACTTTGTTCTATTGTAACTGTAAGGAACCGTCTTTGGTGAGAAAATTCCAACATGTGTGGTGTGATAGAAGTTTCCAGATAGGGGTGGTTCACCAAGCAGGATGCTACTTCTGGTCCGGAGATCAGCGCCAGAGACAATACGGGTGTTGAGACCTAGTGCTGGCTACAATTGAAAAATAACAATACGATCAATTCCATAGAGCATTTACCCTAAATAATGGAAGAGACGTGCCTTAATTTGAGCCGGGGCACAGCAGTTTTCACAAGATTGCATGTGCACCCAACGTAGGTCAGCCTGCGCATCTGTGTGGTCTGATCACTGTCCACCTGAAACACTTTGGATACTCAGCTACACACAGTATGCCCTGTAAAGAAAATAATCAGATCGCATGGATAAGCATGCTGATCTGTCTACGCTAGTGCACATACAGTCTTGTAGGCAATGCAGTGCTCCGGCTCATCTAATGAACTGACCATTCACGGATTTACACTCTGGTATGTTGACCTAGGCTTTGGTATGACCTAGGCTCTGGTATATAGTCCTAGGCTATTAAGCTGACCTCGGCAGACCCCCGTAGCCTAGTGGATAGGACTCTTAATTATTTAGGTTTCTCACCGCTGTTGTTCGAACCTCACTTGGTTCACATGTGGGAAAGCCAAGTTCTGCTTACGGATGGTCAGGTGATTTTTCCCCAGGTTCTCCGGTTTTCGCCCACCTTTCTTTGATGAACGATCGGCTCGCTATAAGTGAAGTATTCTTAAAAGGACCGTAAAACCCAAATCAAAAAAAAAAAAAAAAAAAAAAAAAAAGACTTAGGCTCTGGAAAGGACCTAGACTCTGGTCTGACCTAGGCCCTGGTATATTGTCCTAGTTCTGATATATTGTACTAAACTATTAAGTTGACCTAGGCTCTGGTATGTTGACCTAGGCTGGTAATTGATCTAGACTAGTATGTTGACCTAGACTGGTAAGTTGACCTAGACACTGGTATGTTGACCTAGGCTCTGTTATATTGTCTAGACTAGTATGTTGACCTAGGCTGGTAAGTTGACCTGGACTCTGGTATGTTGACCTAGGCTCTGGTATATTGGCCTAGGCTCTAGTATATTGTCCTAAGCTATTAAGTTGGCCTAGGCTCTGGTATGTTGACCTAGTCTTGTAATTGATCTAGACTAGCATGTTGACCTAGGCTAGTAAGTTGACCAGGACTCTGGTATGTTGACCTAGGCTCTGGTATATTGGCCTAGGCTCTAGTATATTGTCCTAAGCTATTAAGTTGGCCTAGGCTCTGGTATGTTGACCTAGTCTTGTAATTGATCTAGACTAGCATGTTGACCTAGGCTAGTAAGTTGACCAGGACTCTGGTATGTTGACCAAGGTTCTGGTATATTGTTCTAGACTGGTATTTTGTCCTAGGCTATTAACTTGACCTAGACTGGTATGTTGACCTAGGCTCGTAGGTTGACCACGACCTGGTATGTTGACCTAGGCTGGTATGTTGACCTAGACTGGTATGTTGACCTAGGTTGGTAAATTGACCTAGAGTCTGGTATGTTGACCTAGGCTGGTATGTTCACCTAGAGTTGTATTTTGATCTTGGTCGGTGTACTGACCTAGACTCTGGTATGTTGACCTAGGCTATGTTAAGTTGACCTGGACTCTGGTATGTTGACATAGGCTCTAATATATTGTCTTAAACTCTAGTATGTTGAATTAGGCTCTGGTCTGTTGACCTAGTTCAGAAGGGCCTTGTTTTGCAGGAAAGCAAAATGAAAGTAACAAAATAATATAAGTTGTATCCCTTCTAAAAAGGACCGAAACTCAACCAGATGTATCCGTTCACCATGAGCATACGGTAGTTAAATGAACCGGACCAAAGGCAAAACGTATTGATATAGGAGCAGCTGCGCAATTAAATAAAGAGCCTGACCTAGTTGGAAAACCAAACTGAATAAATAAATAAGTAAATAAATAAATAAATACAGTTGGCTCTCATTATCTCAAACACGGTTGAAGCATACTGCTGTTTAAGTCAAATGGAATAAAGGGCAGCACCAGTTTAATATGCTCTATAGTCCTTACATTTCAACTCTTTTATCCCAAACTAACGTAATCTCAAACCAAAAATTCTGGCCCCTTGAACTTTAAGATAATGAAAGCTAAATGTACGGATAAAGACTAGCACGTAATGTCATGGTTTCGAAACTGAAAACTCACACTGTCATGGTAATATCTACTTGTTGTTAGATTCACCCGCTCTGCGACACGGCTTGGTTCCATGTCACCTTCAGGAAAATCACTGTGATTTCGATGTTTCCCTGGCTTAGGTCTTTCAACTGCAAACAAATTAAAAAGCTATCAGTGACGAGTACCATATTTATGGTATGTTTTCGGACAAGCAGTCCTTAACAAAAAGTGTAGACCCAGATCAGAAACCGCAGAATGCGGTGTCTGATCAGGGTTCACACTGTTTGCCACTCATCAAACACCAAAAAGTATTAAAATGGACTTTTTGAAATTTTAGAATAAGTATGGTAGGGACTTAAGGTATTCGAATAATTAGGGAAAATATAATCAAAGCACTGACAGCACTGGTGGGTCGATTGTCTCTGTGTAGGCTGGGAAAATAGTCCTGAACGGGGACTTAAAACTGATTAATTTAACCCTTAACTTCCTTTAATTAAAGCAAACAGTGCAGACCCTGATCAGACGCCGCGTTCAGCGGCGTCTGATCTGGGTATGCACTGTTTACCAATGTTCCAGTCCAGGTTTTACAGATAATTCTCTTTACACTACACTCTGACGTCACAGCGACAAGAATAGCGCTGCTATGAATAACCGTTACCTGGATTTTGTACAATCGCGTAGTTGAATTTCATTAATCAATCATGTGGAAATTTTGGCGTTCGTATACTATGGCTCGATTGTAAACAATCGACCCAAAAATGCACGCAGGTACAAACTGTAGTGTTCTTTAGAATGTACCGCAACATGAGAAAATGTAATTGACATATGCGCCCAGAAGATTCGGATCAGCCTGCGCATCTACGCAGTTTGATAAGACTGCATGCATGCGTGGATCCGCATCTTCGCTGGGTACCCCAGTTATAAGGTACGAACGACGCCAGCTGAAATGGCAATCTAAAATCGCTTCCAGGAGGACTTGGAAGCGATTCAAAACTTGTCCTAGAACACAAAACAGACAGATAAGAACTATGCTTATATTAAACGGAAAATAGCATGAACCACAAACGAAAATGCGAGCGTTTGCTGTTGCTATTCATTGATAAGGCGTAAATAAAAGGACGACTGCATCGCATTTTTACTGAGGTGTCGAGAACACAGAATATGTCAAATCCAATCAAATGTCTGGAATTTTATTTTCCAACGGTGACATTTTGTAATGAGAACCAGTTACTTTTTCTATTAACTGTAAGAAACTGTAGGCATAGAATAGTCTTAGAATAGTCATAAACTAAGTTTGGCTAAAGGTATGAATCCGTAAAACTAAGGCGTAAAACTTTAGTTCAAATGTATGCTGGTCAAAGTAGTGTTTTGTGATAAAAACATTTATTGGTATGTCACTGTGAAATGTCCTTAACACATATCAAGTTCTTTGATCTAAAGAAAGCCGTTGTTTAGAGATTCTGAATGTAAATATGTCGTTGCTATCTAAATTAACTGTTACTAATTGAAATAATTGCTACTCGGCTCTGTCTCATATATTATACAAGAGTATCGACTAAAAACAAGTTTCGTCCGTTAAAACCTATACCTAGACTGTATTTACCGTAAATATTCGGACACATATGTAGACTGATCTTGCCTACTCTGGACCTTAATTACCCAGAACACAGAAGTCCGCACTATGGTAAGGACTATTTTCTTAAGCAGGGAATAATTTAAAATACTTTACCGTATTTACCCGAAATATTCGGACACCTCCTCCAAACCATACTTTTGTTCTAAAAATTGAACAAGTACAATTTACTACCCGATGTTGTGTCTAAACATTTCTGGATGAGTGGCAAACAGTGTAAACCCTGATGAGAAGCCGCGTTCTGTGGCTTCTCATCTGGGTCTACACTGTTTGCCCTGGACTGTCTGAATATATACGGTAAATACGGTATATATAAATGTCTTTGTTTATGCAGGTTTAAACCGAGACTCCCATTTTCTGATCTGTAGTGTGTTCTTTGTTTCCAAAGGCAATCTTTTTGACGTTTCTTACTATATTTACTCCAAGTTTTCGGACAGACAGGCCTGAGCAAACATTGTAGACACAGATCAGAAGCCGCACAATGCAGTATCTTAATTTATCAGGGTCTACTGTTTTCCACTCATCGCACAGTGTTTAGACACAAGACCAGGTAATCAAATGGACTCGTCAAAATGTTAGGACAAGAAAGTAAGGCGTTTTAAAAGGTGTCCTAATAATTAGGATAAATACGATATTTCAGTTTCTAAGTATTAAAGACCGAGTCATCGGTCGACCACCCGGATGAAATGACAAGACTTGTTTTCAAGGACATACAGTCCACTCGTTATTTCGACTTCGCTTATCTCGAATAATCGCTTATCTCGAAGCGAAAATCTGGTCCCTATTGTAACATGGAAATATAACAGCAGGTGGCAAAATATTGTGGAAAAGAGGAAAAATTGCTCCTAAGGAGCAATATCTCCTCTTTTCCACAATATCTTCAATATATCTTTAATTTCAGGAGTCAAATTACATATTCACTTGTGAAATGTTGTTGTTGCAAATCTGATATGTCAAGGTACGGATATCTCGAAGTATTTCAGAGAGTCCCTCGGACTTCGAGATAACGAGATCCGACTGTATAAGGAAAATATTTTAAAATGTCGTCTGCTGATACTTTAACTCAGCAGGTTAAAGACTAAACAGGTTTGTTTTAAGCATACTGCAATGTAGCACATGACCCCACGTCTGCAAAAGAGTACCATGGTTAGTTTACACATATTAGCAGACATTAAAGACTGTTTAAAAGTGTTACAGAAAACAAAAATGTTCCAATTTTTTGCATTTGTGCATTTTGACACAAGCAAAGATGTCGATTGCAATGGACTATCAGGTCTATTTCCATGTCGGGGAGAAATAAGAAAACTATTACCAAATAGATAGCATTATATTTTAACTGGTGAACATAATTCACCGTAAGCGTAGCAAAGACCTAAATAATTGCATGGATGCTTTGCTTATCAGAGCTTCACTGTTTTAGGCTATCTTGAATATTAAACCTTTGAAACATTTCCTGCTATTAAATTCAGTAAGCAGTAAAATCATGATTGTATTAGTCACAACTTGAAAATTTAGAATGCCAATAAACTGTATAGAGACATAATAAGTAATTGTGTCGACTCCAAGCAAACAAACAACATCATAATGAAGTTGACGTCGCTGCGACGTCGAAACGGAACTTGACGGCTACCAGGTAGAAGCAATACGGTAGGCCTAGTGTTGGCCGATTGAAGGGTTCTATTTACTGAGCACACTGGAAGGATGATAGGACGCTGATTTGAAGGGTCCTACTTACTGAGCACACTGGAAGGATGATAGGACGCTGATGTGATGGGTTCTACTTACTGGGCACACTGGATGATAGGAAGCTGATGTAAAGGGTTCTACTTACTGAGCACACTGGAAGCATGATAAGACGCTGACGTGATGGGTTCTACTTACTGGGCACACTGGATGATAGGAACCTGATGTAAAGGGTTCTACTTACTGAGCACACTGGAAGGATGATAGGACGCTGATGTGATGGGTTCTACTTACTGGGCACACTGGATGATAGGAAGCTGATGTAAAGGGTTCTACTTACTGAGCACACTGGAAGGATGATAGGACGCTAATGTGATGGGTTCTACTTACTGAGCACACTGGATGATAGGAAGCTGATGTAAAGGGCTCTACTTACTGAGCACTCTGGAAGGATGATAGGATGCTGATGTGAAGGGTTCTACTTACTGGGCACACTGGATGATAGGAAGCTGATGTGAAGGGTTCTACTTACTGGGCACACTGGAAGGATGATAGGACGCTGATGTGAAAGGTTCTACTTACTGAGCACACTGAGAATGATAAGACGCTGATGTGAAGGGTTCTGCTTACTGGGCACACTGGATGATAGGAAGCTGATGTGAAGGGTTCTACTTACTGAGCACACTGGAAGGATGATAGGACGCTGATGTGAATGGTTCTACTTACTGGGCACACTGGATGATAGGAAGATGGTGTGAAAGGCTCTACTTTCTGAGCACACTGGAAGGGTGATAGGAGGCTGATGTGAAGGGTTCTTCTTACTGAGCACACTGGAAAGATGGTAGGACGCTGATGTGAAGGGGTCTACTTACTGGATGATAGGAAGCTGATGTGAAGGGTTCTACTTAATGAGCACACTACAAGGGTGATAAGAGGCTGATGTGAAGGGTTCTACTTACTGAGCACACTGGATGATAGGACGCTGATGTAAGGGTTCTACTTACTGGGCACACTGGATGATAGGAAGCTGATGTAAAGGATTCTACTTACTGAGCACACTAAGAGGGTGATAGGAGCCTGATGTGAAGGGTTCTACTTACTGGGCATACTGGAAGGGTGAGAAGAAGCTGATGTGAAGGGTTCTACATACTGGGCAAACTGGACGGATGATAGGACGCTTATGTGAAATGGTTCTAGTTACTGGGCACACTGAGAGATGATAGGACGCTCATGTGAAGGGTTCTACTTACTGGGCACACTGGAAGGATTATAAGATGCTGATGTGAAGGGTTCTTATTACTGGGCACACTGAAAGGATGATTGGATGCTGATGTGACGGGTTCTACTTACTGGGCACACTAGAAGGATGAAAGGACACTGATGTGAATGGTTCTACTTACTGGGCACACTGGAAGGATGATAGGACGCTGATGTGAAGGGTTCTACTTACTGAGCATACTGGAAGGAAGATAGGACGCTGAGGTGAATTGGTTGTACTAACTGAGCACACTGGAAGGATGATAGGACGCTGATGTGAAGGGCTCTACTTACTGAGCACACTGGAAGGATGACAGGATGCTGATGTGAAAGGTTCTACTTACTGAGCACACTGGATGATAGGAAGCTGATGTGAAAGCTTCTACTTACTGAGCACACTGGATGATAGGAAGCTATGTGAAGGGTTCTACTTACTGGGCACACTGGATGATAGGAAGCTGATGTGAAGGGTTCTACTTACTGAGCACAAAGGAAGGATGACAAAATGCTGATGTGAAAGGTTCTACTTACTGAGCACAATGGATGATAGGAAGCTGATGTGAAGGGTTCTACTTACTTGGCACACTGGAAGGATGACAGGATGCTGATGTGAAATGTTCTACTTACTGAGCACACTGGATGATAGGACGCTGATGTGAAGGGTTCTACTTACTGGGCAGACTGGAAGGATGTTTAGGATGCTGATATGAAAGGTTCTACTTACTCAGCACACCGGATGATAGGACGCCGATGTGAAATATGCTACTTTTTGGGCACACTGGAAGGATGATAGGACGCTGATGTGAATGGTTCTACTTACTAAGCACACTGAGAATGATAGGATGCTGATGTGAAGGGTTCTACTTACTGGGCACACTAGAAGGATGAGAGGACACCGATGTGAATGGTTCTACTACCTGGGCACACTGGAAGGATGATAGGACGCTGATGTGAAGGGTTCTACTTATTGGGCACACTGAGAGATGATAGGACGCTGATGTGAAGGGTTCTACTTACTGAGCACACTGGAAGGAAGATAGGACGCTGGTGTGAATGGTTCTACTTACTGAGCACACTGGAAGGATGATAGGACGCTGATGTGAAGGGCTCCACTTACTGAGCACATTGGAAGGATGACAGGATGCTGATGTGAAAGGTTCTACTTACTGAGTACACTGGATGATAGGAAGCTGATGTGAAGGGTTCTACTTACTGAGCACACTGGATGATAGGAAGCTGATGTGAAAGGTTCTACTTACTGAGCACACTGGATGATAGGAAGCTGATGTGAAGGGTTCTACTTACTGGGCACACTGGATGGCAGGACGCTTATGTGAAGGGTTCTACTTACTAAGCATTCTGGAAGGATGATAGGACGCTGATGAGACGAGTTCTACTTACTGAGCACACAGGAAGGATGATAGGATGCTGATGTGAAAGGTTCTACTTACTGAGCACACAGGAAGGATGATAGGGCGCCGATGTGAAGGGTTCTACTTATTTGGCACACTGGAAGGATGATAGGATGCTGATGTGAAAGGTTCTACTTACTGAGCACACTGGATGATAGGACGCCGATGTGAAGGGTTCTACTTACTGGGTACATTCGAAGGATCATAGGATGTTGATGTGAAAGGTTCTACTTACTGAGCACACCGGATGATAGGACGCCGATGTGAAGGGTGCTACTTACTGGTCACACTGAAAGGATAAAAGGACGCTGATGTGAATGGTTCTACTTACTGAGCACACTAAGAATGATAGGCCGCTGATGTGAAGGGTTCTACTTACTGGGCACACTGAGAGATGATAGGATGCTGATGTGAAGGGTTCTACTTACTAAGCATACTGGGAGGATGATAGGACGCTGATGTGAAGTCCAACTTAATGAGCACAAAGGAAGGATGAGAGGACGCCGATGTGAAGGGTTCTAGTTACTGGGCACATTGCGAGATGAAAGGATGCTGATCTGAATGGTTCTACTTACTGCGCACACTCAGAGATGATAGGACGCTGATGTGAATGGTTCTTCTTACTGGTCACTCTGGAAGGGTGATAGGACGCTGATGTGAAGGGTTCTACTTACTGGGCACACTGAGAGAAGATAGGATGCTGATGTGAAGGGTTCTACGTATTGGGCACACTGAGAGATGATAGGATGCGGATGTGAATGGTTCTACTTACTGGGCACACTGGAAAGATGATAGGTAGCTGATATGAAGGTTCTACTCACTGGGCACACTAAAAGGATGATAGGACACTGAAGGGTTCTACTTACTGGGTACACTAGAAGGATGATAGGACACTGATGTGAATGGTTCTACTTACTGGGCACACCGAAAGGATGATAGGACGCTGATGTGAATGGTTCTACTTACTGGGCATACTGGAAGGATGATAGAATGCTGATAGGAAGGGTTCTACTTACTGAGCATACTGGAAGGATGATAGAACGCTGAAGTAAATGGTTCTACTTACTGAGCACACTGGAAGGATGATACGACGCTGATGTGTTCTACTTACTGGGCACACTGGAAGGATGACAGGACGCTGATGTGAAGGGTTCTACTTACTGGGCACACTGGAAGGATGATAGGACGCTAATGTGAAGGGTTCTTCTTACTGAGCACACTGAAATGATGATAGGACACTGATGTGAAAGGTTCTACTTACTGGGCACACTGGAAGGATGACAGGACGCTGGATGATAGAACGCTGATACGAATGGTTCTACTTACTGAGCATACTGGAAGGATGATAGGACGCTGATGTGAATGGTTCTACTTACTGAGCACACTGGAAGGACGATAGGACGCTTATGTGAATGGGTTCTAGTTACTGGGCACACTGAGAGATGATAGGACGCTCATGTGAAGAGTTCTTATTACTGGGCACACTGGAAGGATGATAAGATGCTGATGTGAAGGGTTCTACTTACTGAGCATACTATGAGATGACAGGACGCTGATGTGACGGGTTCTACTTACTGGGCACACTAGAAGGATGAGAGGACACTGATCTGAATGGTTCTACTAACTGGGCACACTGGAAGGATGATAGGACGCTGATGTGAAGGTTCTAGTTACTGGGCACACTGAGAGATGAAAGGACGCTGATGTGAAGGGTTCCACTTACTGGGCACACTGGAAGGATGATAGGACGCTATTGTGAAGGGTTCTGGTTACTGGGCACACTGGAAGGATGATAGGAAGCTGATGTGAAGGGTTCTTATTACTGGGCACACTGAGAGATGATAGGATGCTGATGTGAAGGGTTCTACTTTCTGGGCATACTTGAAAGATGATAGGATGCTGTTGTGAAGGGTTCTACTTACTGGGCACACTGGAAGGATGATAGGATGCTGATGTGAAGGGTTCTAGTTACTGGGCACACTGAGAGATGATAGGACGCTGATGTGAAGGGTTCCACTTACTGGGCACACTGGAAGTATGATAGGACGCTGATGTGAAGGGTTCTAGTTACTGGGCACACTGGAAGGATGATAGGAAGCTGATATGAAGGGTTTTATTACTGGGCACACTGAGAGATGATAGGATGCTGATGTGAAGTGTTCTACTTACTGGGCACACTGGAAGGATGATAAGATGCTGATGTGAAGGGTTCTACTTACTGAGCATACTATGAGATGACAGGACGCTGATGTGACGGGTTCTACTTACTGGGCACACTAGAAGGATGAGAGGACACTGATGTGAATGGTTCTACTTACTGGGCACACTGGAAGGATGATAGGACGCTGATGTGAAAAGTTCTAGTTACTGGGCACACTGAGAGATGATAGGACGCTGATGTGAAGGGTTCCACTTACTGGGCACACTGGAAGGATGATAGGACGCTGATGTGAAGGGTTCTAGTTACTGGGCACACTGGAAGGATGATAGGACGCTGATGTGAAAAGTTCTAGTTACTGGGCACACTGAGAGATGATAGGACGCTGACGTGAAGGGTTCCACCTACTGGGCACACTGGAAGGATGATAGGACGCTGATGTGAAGGGTTCTAGTTACTGGGCACACTGGAAGGATGATAGGAAGCTGATGTGAAGGGTTCTTATTACTGGGCACACTGAGAGATGATAGGATGCTGATGTGAAGGGTTCTACTTTCTGGGCATACTTGAAAGATGATCGGATGCTGTTGTGAAAGGTTCTACTTACTGGGCACACTGGAAGGATGATAGGACGCTGATGTGAAGGGTTCTAGTTACTGGGCACACTGGAAGGATGATAGGAAGCTGATGTGAAGGGTTCTTATTACTGGGCACACTGAGAGATGATAGGATGCTGATGTGAAGGGTTCTACTTTCTGGGCATACTTGAAAGATGATCGGATGCTGTTGTGAAAGGTTCTACTTACTGGGCACACTGGAAGGATGATAGGACGCTGATGTGAAGGGTTCTACTTACTGAGCACACTGGAAGGATGATAGGACGCTAATGTGAAGGGTTCTACTTACTGAGGACACTGGAATGATGTTAGGATGCTGATGTGAAGGGTTCTACTTACTGAGCACATTGGAAGGATGTAAGGATGCTGATGTGAATGGTCCTACATACTGAGGACACTAGAAGGATGTTAGGATGCTGATGTGAAGGGTCCCACTTACTGGGAACACTGGAAGGATGATATGACGCTGATGTGAAGGTTTCTACTTACTGAGCACACTGGAAGGTAGATAAGATGCTGATGTGAAGGGTTCTACTTACTGAGCACACTGGAAGGTAGATAGGATGCTGATGTGAAGGGTTCTACTTACTGAGCACACTGAGAGATAAAAGGACGCTGATGTGAAGGGTTCTACTTACTGGGCACAATAAAAGGATGATATGACGCTGATGTGAAGGGTTCTACTTACTGGGCACAATAAAAGGATCATAGGATGCTGATGTGAAGGGTTCTATTCACTGAGCACACTTGAAGGATGATAGGACACTGATGTGAAGGCTTCTACTTACTGAGCACACTGGAAGGATGATAGGACGCTAATGTGAAGGGTTCTACTTACTCAGCACACTGGAAGGATGATAGGACACTGATGTGAAGGATTCTATTTACTGGGCACACTGGAAGGATGATAGGACGCTAAAGTGAAGGGTTCTACTTACTCAGCACACTGGAATGATGATAGGACACTGATGTGAATGGTTCTACTTACTGGGCACACTGGAATGATGATAGGACACTGATGTGAAGGGCTCTACTTACTGAGCATACAGGAAGGATGATAGGACGCTGATGTGAATGGTTCTAGTTATTTGGCACACTGAGAGATGATAGGATGCTGATGTGAAGGGTTCTACGTACAGGACACACAGGAAGGACGATAGGATGCTGATGTGAAGGGTTCTACTTATTGAGCACATTGTAAGGATGATAGGATGCTGATGTGATGGGTTCTTCTTACTGAGCACACTGGAAGAATGATAGGAGGTTGATGTGAAGGGTTCTACTTACTGGGCACACTTAGAGATGATAGGTTACTGATGTGAAGGGTTCTACTTACTGGGCACACTGGAAGGATGATAGGACGCTGATCTGAAGGGTTCTTCTTACTGAGCACACTGGAAGGATGATAGGATGGTGATGTGAAGGGTTCTACTTAATGGGCACTCTGGAAGGGTGATAGGATGCTGATGTGAAGGGTTCTACTTACTGAGTACACAGGAAGGATGATAGGACGCTGATGTGAATGGTTCTACTTAGTGAGCACACTGAAAGGATGATAGGAAGCTGATGTGAAGAGTTCTTATTACTGGGCACACTGAGAGATGATATGTTGCTGATGTGAAGGGTTCTACTTACTGAGCACACTAGAATGATGATAGGACACTGATGTGAAGGGTTCTACTTACTGGGCACACTGGAAGGATGACAGAACGCTGATGTGAAGGGTTCTACTTACTGGGCACACTGGAAGGATGGTAGGACGCTGTAGCTGTACTCGAGTAATCGTTCCATTTGTTATGACCATCCTTCATCTTAAAATTTGTCTTGTTTAGTAGCCGACTCACGTCCTCTATCTTGTAACCTATCCTCTGACTCTGTGCAAACCTGTTCTTGAAGGAGGCGCTCATTGTAGTTTCTCTCATTGCCACCTTGTCCGGGTCACCACGCGGCACATTATAACTTGGGGGCTAATAAAATATCAGTAGTTACTAAGATTTGAACAGTTAATAGCGCGGCTCCAGATAAGGCACTATTTTCAACAGAAAAAATATTGATATTTTTCTTATTTCTCCAGTAAACTATAGGTTGTGGATACTCACTTGAAGCGCCTTCTAATGAGTACCCACAACCTATGTTTTTGTGGAGAAATAAAACAATATACCCCCTCTTATCTGGAGCTATGTAATAGGCGAATGTCCCGATCAGGCTGATGGTCCTTTTGTGTGACGTGGTTCCTACATTAACCTGTAGAACTCTCTGGCCAAATTAACCTTTACCACTCTCTGGACTAATTCGGCAGATTTAACAATATTCTTCTTATTTTTCCAGAGAAACAGAATCTGACAGTTCATGCGAGACAATTTGCACGAATGCCAAAACCTGATTTCTGGGAGAAATAAGACAATATTTCAAAATGTCATCTGTTGAATTACCCAGGAGGCAGAGCGTTAAGCAGACGATAGATTAATGCAACTTTCTATCAGAAAATGAAGGTGAGGATTGAGCGCTCATCAAATCAGGTTTAAACTCCAAGCCCCCCCCCCCACCTCCCCCCGTACCCTGCCCCGCCATCCCCACCTCCTCTTTCCACCTTGCGTTACAGTAGTTTAGTGTGTGGTATTTCCGTGCAGTTCTTTGTTTTGTTCCTTCTGTTTATGTTAGAACGCTGTTTCTTGGTGCCGTTTTGTGCCATTCAAACCTTATTCAGTGTGTTCCGCAATTGTAGCCTTTACATCACGAAAACATGCCTATATAATTTTGACCCCCTGGAACCCCACTTTTGTATTGTAAAACTGGGGTTTACAGGGATATAAATTATTTTCTTATTTCTGCTCAAAAACATCGATTGTGGGTACTCGTTGGAACGCCTCGCTCTAACGAGGACACACAATCTATGTTTCGAGCAGAAATATGAGAAATATCTGAGTTATTTATCTGAAATTTTTCAGTTTTTGGAGTGAAATTTTCTATATACATGTAATAGGCGTGTTTTCGTAATGATTCCCATGTGTCCCCATATTCTATTATTTGACAGTTCATGCAATGTGTCACCGCCCCTTATTTTCTGGGAAATTTAAGAAAACACATTTCAAATTGTTGTCTGCTAGGCTTTTTACCAAGCAATATATGCAAGTTTGTTCAATAGTTTTGAATAGAAAATACATTAAACATCACGTGAGCTTCCTCATGTTTTCCGACCCCACAGCCACTTCGATTATCCCTGTTCTGTAAAAAGAGGTACTTAACAGCAGCCGGCCTCGGTGGCTAAGTTGGATGCGCGTCCGACTGCTGATCAGGAGTTCGCGGATTCGATCCCCACCGGCAGCATTCTTTCGTGGTGACTGATCATGAAATATTTTCTACGGTCATTCTCTCCCTTCCACTGATTCCAGAAGGACAGTTGTCAGTTTCTGGCGAAAGAATATGTACAAGTACTGGTTAACTCCTTAGTGGACTAAGCCTGCCCAGAAAAAAAAATGTGGTTAGGTAAATTGACCGCGCTCGACATGACCCTAATGGGTCGATTGGGCTGTAAAACCTCAACACAAACAAATAAACTTAACATAAGCTGTAACTAAGTCGATATGTTCTGTAAAAAGTGATCTATTAAAAACAAAGAACACAGTTTTATTGAGTATGTTCATGTGCTGTATTGGGCTGTGCGACGCTGTCCAAGCCCCGTAGCCTGCCCCCGAGGTTATAAAACTCTTTTTCGCACTCAACTCGGCTGAACATGAAACTTAACATTAGCTGTAATGAAGTCGATGTGTTCTGTATAAAGTAATCTATTGGAAATATATGGCGTGATATACGGTGCAATATTGTATCTAATATTATATTTGTTCCATATTAAAAATATGTATTCTATATTAAGATATTTATTGCCAATAAAATATATTTATTCACAATAAGATATTTATAGACGATATAAAAAAATATATTTCTTTGCTACATAAATATTTATTGTCAATAGAAATATATTTATTCACGGTAAAATATTTATTGGCAATCAAAATATATTTATTCACATTAAAAATATTTATTTGTGATATATTTATTTTTCTTGCAAATTAAATGTGTATTGATACAATATTTTATTTGGACAATAAAAAATCACAATATATAAAAATATATATTTATTTACCAAAACCAAAAAAACAAAAAAAAAAGATGGATAATATAATTTTACAAAAATATTCATTGTCAGTTCAAAAATTATACCGGGTAAAATTAGCATTGTGGGATAGGATGTAGCCTTATAACAGAAAATTTCATTTGTTCGACGAAATTTCCGGCGGTTTGATCCTTGGTCAGCTCGCTGCTCAGATTTCGCACCTTAGACGTTCGTCCTTAGATGCCCTCTTGTTTGTCGGTTTCCTTAAATTTTAGAGACTTTGTTGCAACTTTCTTATTACTTCTGTAAGAACTTTAGATATAGTTTCCCAGTCTGCACGGAAACATTAGGACCACTAGACACATATATGAACTAGTGGTTAGGTTTCAAAATTTTGCATATGGACCGCTAATTCGTGTGGACTACACGTCACATCAAAAAAAAAAAAAAAAAAAAAAAAAAAAAAATGCAATATACGAGAGAAAAATTAACCGAGTGTCAAGTTGACTTGTGTCGGCAGAGGTGCGAGTCCGGGGGTGCGAGGTGAACAAGAATCAAAAGGTACGAATTGTCTAAGGTCAAAACGGCAAAGGATCGAGATGACCATAAACCGCGAACCAAAACAATATGGCAGCGCTCTGTGTAATCCATGGAAGCTGCCATATTAGGTTTCACAGAGCCAGTGAAATCCGCTGTAACAAAGCCGTGCCAAATCACACAATGCTAATTCTACCCAACAGTTTTTTGCACATTGCAAATAAATATTTTATTGTGACTCAACAAAATATTGAATCAACAGACCTTTTTAATGTTATTGTTTTCATCCGGGCTACTGACCACGTGATAACAATGTTATGCCACGTGACCAAAACTTGTGGATGGCAAAAACATTTCCAGTTCCACTGATACCAATTGATTCAAGCCAACTTTTACTCGGACGATATATTCCTTTTTGTTGCTATTCAATCATAAATTTTATCTAGTAATTTAAAATACAGCTTTAAGAAGCAATTTGACTGCTTTTCCTAAAATAAAAACAACTGTTTCAATGATATTTTCCAATATCAGCAGGCACGCTCGCAACCGTAATATTGGCTTTATGGTGACCATTTCAACGCCCAAATTTAGCTACATGTAATTGATAGATAAAATATGTGTTAATATTTGTGTTTATGACATTTAAATGATCAGTCGGCGAGAACCTCTTATGAAAATAAACTTTAGATGAAAGAAAGCTGCTTTATTTTTCTGAAAAACATTGGCCATTTCAGTGTCCGATAAATCTAAACAACATTCTGCCATTCAAACTAGAACGAGGCTCTCCACTAAAGACCGAGAGGTTCCGAATGATTTGATTGTGTGACGTAGTGTTTAAACTGGTCTATAAATATATTAATTTTATTAAACACATATTTTATTTTGAATAAATATATTTTTGTTGTCTATACATATCTTTTGTTGCCAATTAATATGCGTATTATTGAATAACTATCCTTAGTATAGAAAAAAATATTTTTATTTTGAAAACAAAAAATATTGCCAAAAACTAAATGTATTGCCAATATGCCAATGAACATATTTTATTACCAATAAATATATTTTATTGCCAATAAGTTTGCAAATAAATATATTTTCATTGGCGATAAATATCTTATTGTAGAATACATATTTTAATATGCATCACGAAAACATGCCTATATAATTCTGACCCCCTTAACCCCCATTTTTATATATAAAACTGGAGTATACAGAAGTATGCTTTATTTTTCTTATTTCTGCTCAAAAACATAGATTGTGGGTACTCGTTAGAGGCGGTTCTAACCAGTACCCACAATCTATGTTTTGAGCAGAAATATGAAAAATATTAGAATTTTTATCTGAAAATTTTTATTTTTTTTGGTGATAAAATTTTCAGTATATTTAAAAAAGGGCATGTTTTCGTAATGGGAACAAATAAATTATCAGATACAATATTGCAAAATATATCACGCCAAAGAACACAGTTTTATTGTGTATGTTCATGTGCTGTATTGGGCTGTGCGACGCTGTCCCAACCCCCACCCCCACCCCCACCCCCTTAGTCAGCCCCGAGCTTATAAAACTCTTTTTATACTCAACTCAGCTACGCATGGAATTTTCTCTGTTAATAAATATGAAGATGCCAACAATAGTTGGCATTTTCATATTTATTAGCAGATCAATTTTCATGCTCAGCTATGTTTGTCAAGAAAGAATTTGGAATTACTAGTTAACTGAGATTTATTAGCAGGACATATTTCATGCTCAGCTGAGTTGAGAAGGAAAAACGTTTTATAGCCTCGGGGCCTGGAATTTGAGCAGAACTCCTTGCAGTTCAAATGGGCCCGATGGCCCGATGGTCCTAAAGGACCAAAAACTACCATTAACACTATGATAAAGTACACGGAGAGCCGCAAACTGGCACTTATCACTAGCTGTAGTGAAGTCAAATATGTTGTGTGAAAAGGGGATCCAATGGAAACAAAATACACACCGAAGAAAGGAAAGCGGCAGACTCAATTTTACTGAGTTCGTGTGCAGTATTAAGTTATGCGACCCAGTTCAGGGCTTCTAGTTTTGAGTTGAGCAGAGCTTTGTTTTCAATACGACCTGAATGGGGTCAGTGGTCCCAATGTAGCAGAAACTATAATCTTATGGCACTATGATAAAGTACGAGGAGACGTTTTACGGCCGTCACACAACACTTTAAAACAGTTGTAGCAAAGTCAAAATTGTTTTATTAGCAGCCTCACGGACATCCCTCAATATTCATTACGAGACCACGCCTTTTCAAATATATTGAAACTTTTACCACCAAAAACTGAAAGTTTTCAGATACAAAACTGATATTTTTCATATTTCTGCTCAAAACATTGATTGTGGGTACTCGTTAGAACCGATTCGCCGAGGCGGTTCTAACGAGTACCCACAATCAATGTTGTGCAACAATCTATGTTTTTGAGCAAAAATAAGAAAAATAATGTATACCCCTGTAAACACCAGTTTTACTATATAAAAATGGGGTTTAATGGGGATCAAAATTATATAGGCATGCTTTCGTGATGATTTGGTAGTATTGTTTTTTTTTGTACTAATGCTTCAACGGAGAAAACGATTGTCATGCTGAAAGTAGTGTTTGTAGTGTTTGTTAACTGACCATACTTTTACTACTGATGCCACCAATCCGGTTGGTAGATTTTACTAAATATCAGTGTGCGATTGTAGACTAGTTTTGACTATACATTCGATTAAAGTATATTTGACTAAAGTCTCTTTGAATAGTCGTTGCCGAATAACAAAAGTTAGACGATAAACGTGTTAGTGCCGTGTGGCGGCCGTAGAACGTCTCCCCCTACTTCACCATAGTGCAGATTAGATTTTCGTTTCTTTTGGGATCACTGAGCCCGTTGTGTTGTCTTTGAAAATAGAGTTCTATTCAAGTATACGCTAGAGGGCGTAAGCAGTGTTGCAAACTTCATTGCTGCTTATGGAGAGTCTCAATAAAACCGAGACTCCCATTTTCTATCTGTAAAGTGTTCTTTGTTGCTAAAGGCAAACTTTTAGACTTTCATTACTGTTTCTGTTAAAATTTAACACTTTTACTCTTGAGTTTCTGATGTGAATTCCATCTTTGGACTTGGACGTGCCCATTGTTGCAAATAGGGATGTCAATACCAAATAAAAATAGAATGGCAAACAGAGTATATTCTAATGAGACGGCTCGTTACAAGCCGTCTCATCTGAATCTACACTGTTTGCAAAAGTGTCTGTTTGATTTACACAGCTGAACGGGTAAACTACTCACCACTGGTAAGGTCTGAACTGGTTTGGCGTATCTTCCCTGGAAAGTTTCATTATGTGTTGTATTGAAACTGCCCTGTCTCTCATCACCTTTGATCGTTGGCGGACCACCTGTTCGCAAAGAACGAACTGAATAACATTTACATATCCTAAATATTCGGTCCAGTTAAATCCTTACCGTAATTACCCTAAACATTAACTAAAAGAGACTTAATACAAAGAGTAGATTCTAGAGCTAGGTTTTCTTTGTTACTGTTGCTGTTGTTGTTGTTGTTTTTCCACAATGGAGACATATTTTGTTACATCTTGTCACAAAGTCTCTTCTAAAAAGAGGTCTGCTCTAAAAGGAAAGAATTTGCTCCCCCGGGGAGCAATGCCTTTCCTTTTAGAGTAGACCATGGTCAGAAGGGATCCGGAAACTATTTTGCAAGAGTTGTCTCCCTTTAAAAATATATCCATTCGGCTCATGCAAGTCCATATGACTACCTGTTGATGTGTTCTGACCTTGATCAGTTTGCCTGAAAGCATCTCTTTCCGAATACTTAAAGGGAATACAGTAAAACTTCAATAGCTCGAACACCGATGGTTCGTTTACCATGGCTAATTCGAACTCAGTCTTGAGTCCCTAGGAAATTCTTCCGACAGCTCACGAAAACAAATATTTAGGTTTATTTTAGTTTTTTTTTTTTTTTTTTTTTTCATATTTTATTTGAAAATATATGTTGTGTGTACTCATTAGAATCGCCTCATCGAGGCGGTTCTAATGAGTACACTCAACACACCATTGTTTTATAGAAGATCGAAAAGACATCCATATATAATTCCCATTTGTCTCCTAACCTGGCGCTATGCTTAACCCTCAGTGGCTCGAACCACACATATCTCGAATAAATTTCCTTGGTACCAAAGCTGTTCGAGCAATTGTGGTTCGACTGTACCCGGAATATTTTGCCGCCATGTTGCTAAGGGAGCAATTTCTGCAAACTGGGCCTTGCCTCCTTTGAATTTTAAACCTGTCAAAAAAGGCTGCTGTTAAAAGAAAGAACTTACTCCCAGAGTGAGCAAGTTCTTTCCTTTAAGAGTAGCCCTCCAATGAGAAGGGAAGTAAATATTTCTAAGCCAGTGTCGTTTCCCTTGAATGTGTATCCATTTCCTTAATACGATAAATATGGGTATATACTAGGTCAATATATTCGCCGCAAGAGGGCTAGCCGAAATTCGAGCATGGTGTCACAAGGCGACTCTAGTCGACAATATACAATCATGTGCGAATGGCGGAAACTCAGGTCAACCAGCGCATGCGCAAAAAGTTTGCAGAATGTACGTTACATTACCAAGTATATGTAATGTATATTCCCTTGGTGCCCCATATATGATGAAATCGAGGCGGCCGTAACTGATGCTGTTGGAGCTTGTATCCCAACTCCTTTGCTATATGCCATAGCAATACAATACAGTGCAAACAGGGGCATGTCGGGGTCTACATTATACGGGGATTATCATAATTTTGCAGCTTTAAACCTGCTTTTCAGTTTGTTGGTACTGCATAACTTTAGCTTGATAGGTTAACTAACCAAAATCTTCTTGTTTTCCCATATTATATAGTGAAATAGCATTGCTTACATAGCTCTAGATAAGAGGGTTATCAAGATGAATATGCTTTACTCATTTCTCCACAAAGACATCCATGTATGTTGTAGGTGTTCATCAGAGAGAAACAAGAAATAAAAACGTGAACTGACAATAACCCGCCACTATAATTTTCGGACAGATAACTCTGTCAAAAACTGACGAAATTTGCCGATTAGCAATCCTAAAGCCGATCTACACAATATCAATACACATACCAAGTTTGGTGAAAATCCACTGATATTTATTCGTTATCGCGCGGAAACGAAAATACGGAGCAGATAACTCTGTCAAAATTGACAAAATTTGCCTATTAGCAAACCAGATCTCCACAATATCAATACACACACCAAGTTTGTTGAAAATCTATTGACATTTACTGACGTCATCGTCCGGAAATGAAAATACGGATATGGACGTGCATTGGGCAGATAACTCTGTCAAAAATTTACAAAATGTGCTCATTAGCAATCTTAAACCACATCTTCATAATATAAATGCACATACCAAGTTTGGTGAAAGTTTATTGATATTTACTCAAATTATCGTAGGGAAACGAAAATACGGACGGACGGACCGATGAACGAACCATATTACCCCGCCACTCTCGTGTGGCGGGGATTAAAAAGTCAATGCTTTAACCTTTTTATCCCTGCAGACCAATACTGATATCTTTGCAAACAGTGCAGATCCAGATGAGTTCAGAGATAAAAGATTCTACTTTAGAAACTCAGAGGTGAAAGAGTTGAAAAATGTGTCCTATCTATAGACTAGCAGTATACAATTCGTACAGATGTGTTAACCCTTTCATCTCTGATCTTCTGAAGTAGACTCTTCCGGTTGTACGTAGCATGCGGCGTGGAAACAGTCTGGTTTGACGCAAACGTTATACTAGGATTGGGGGCTTTCTGTTTGTGGCGTTGCTTTATTCTGAAATCGTGATAATTATGGCTTACAGTTACGTTTGACTGTGTTGGTTACTTTCTGGTAAGTTGCTTTCTAACTGAGGAACATCACTGAGATAGAGTGTTATATCAGAAATAAAATTGTAAAGATTTTGTTCGTGGTGTGTTTTCTTTAACTGTCAGTATATATTAAACGTCTCTGTACTTGTATGTTATTTTTGAGGTTTGAGCGAAAGAGTAAATAAAATGTTAAAAGGTATTTGTATATAAATTATGAGTCGACTTAGCTTATATATTGTATAGAGAAACTAATCTTCTTAATCGGTTTAATCTTTTAACACCCCTTAAACATGCGACTAATCTTTTCATTGTACTGAAAAGATGCATCATTAAGATACATGACTGTGTATATTACTGTAAACAAATTATGTGTATTGACAATTATTAAGGTTTTCAAATGCTATCTTGATTTGTGACTTGAAGTTTGTATACCGCTTACGACAAAACAATTACATGTATATCTGTATATAAATCCTATAATATCACATAATGGATCAATGACATTCTATTTGTTAGGTCTACATGTTCGGTTGGCTTTCTATACTACTATGATCATTTTTTTTAAACTTTCAAAACAATTGTCGAAAGTATTTTAATAGGCCTATGATTCATCGTTCTGGTCAGCGCCTTGTCATATAAATACATAAATAAATAAATAGATAAATAAATAAATAAATAAATAATAGGGAACAAGTACCGGTTTGCGAGTTCGCGTGAACACTGATCCCCTATATTTAATAGTATATTACAACATGTATAACATTGCTTGCATAATGTTTTGCCGGCCTCGGTGGCTAAGTTGAATGCGCGTCCGACTGGTGATCAGTAAGTTGCGGGTTCGACCCCCGCCGGGTCGGCAACATTCTTTTGTGGAGATTAATCATGAAATATTTTCTACGATCATAATCTCCCTTCCGCTGATTCAAGAAAGGCAGTTGTCGTTTCTGGCGAAAGAATGTGCACAATACTGGTTAACCGCGTAGAGGCCTAAACCTGCCCGGTAAACGTGTGGTTAGGTAAACTGACTGCGCTCGACATTACATCATTGGGTTGATTGGGCCGCAAAACATCAACACAAACAAAACACAAGTGTTTAATGTAAGAACGCTGACCTCAAAATTTACATATCTACTATGACTGATTTGTAATTTGTACAAGAGAGTTCTATTGACTTGTGTTGCTCATGTATAGAACGCTTTTACAACGTCACTTACGAAGTTGGTCGACGAATGCGGTCATTAATTCATTTATGCCTAACGTCTCATAAAACTCTATTGGCAAACAGTATAGAACAGGGGTGTAGGTAGACCCAGTGTCTACACTGTTTGTATTCAGCTCAGAATTTTCTACAGTATATGGTAATAATAATAAAAGCATCGCAGACCCCGTCACTTCAGGGTAACAAAACATGTAGAGAAGAAGACTGTGTTTGATGTGTAATACCGCCACCCAAAAAATAATGGTGTACTGTAACCTCGAGTATGGTTTGTATCGCGTCATATTCTTAACTGGTACTGGTGAAAACTGTAGGTTGAGTTCGCCTGAAAGCAAGCGAGGATTGTTTAATAAGTAAGTTATGAAAATTTGGTGTACTGTAACCTTTAAAGAAGATAAAAATTTGGTGTACTGTGACCTGGTTGCAATTATCCACATATTCTTTCTATCCAACAACATACAAATAACAGCTTGATCAGATGAAAACTATAGATCGGAGCTGGAAATGAAATAATGCTTGAACAATCTTTAAAGAACTATCATACTATCAAATTTTGGTGTACTGTAACCTCGAAATAATATGCGCTGCATCACCTCATAGTCTAACTGTCTACCATGTTTCAACCCGGTCGGATGAAAACTGTAGGAGGAATCATCCGGTAACAAAGCCGTCTGACAGCAAATCTTTTAAAAGTGTAATAACAAATGTGGAAAATATGCGCTATACTGCGTAATTAACTGACCACCGAGTTTCAATGCGACCCGATGAAAACTGTGGGAGGAGTTATCCGGAAACGAAGTGCGGACGGACGGACAGACATTGGAGTATACCATAATACACCGCCGCTATCCTAAACAGACATCCACTAAACAGGAAATGAACCTGTCCAAAGAGTTGAGATAAAAGAGTCCACTCGGCATAAATGGGTAAAAGGTTGACTTTTAGGAAACCATACTTACCGTCGTGCATCGGTGGAACTTTTTCTATCATATGAACTCTTGTGTCGTGACCTTGGAATTTGTGTCTGTAGTCTGAGAGCGGCTGTAGTTCTTTTTCCTTGTCACCTTGTGGTATATGACTTTCATATGTAGTTGGTGCTGTTAACTTCTCAAAATTATCACTCATTTTTGGAGTAAAATATGTATTATGCATAGTATTGAAGGAGTTGAATTTGTTTGTATCACTGTCCATTTTGAAATTGGTAGAGCTAAGATTCACATATGAACCGTTCCCTTCAACTTTAGGCAGACCTCTGTCTTCAAAAGCTGCTACAGTTTCTGACTCTTTCTCACTGAAAAATCTTTCATCTTTATGCATAACTTCAGACAGGGGTGGGGGCCTGGCCCCTTTCGTTCTTCCGTAATGATGATAGGGTGGATAATCCTGTTTAAATATACTCTTCATACTGTCACTTGTTATGGACCTATCTTGGGATATCTGGAAACTTGTAGATTCTAAAAAAGCTTGCCCCGTTTTGGGGGCCACGATTGGAGCACTCACGTCAGTTGCCATCTTAATTGTTTATATTAAGGTTCTGAAAGAATGCATAAAGAAAAACATGTATATATGATCAAACTTAGCACATATGTGCTCAAATCATTTATGTATGTGGAACTCTAATGGAACATGAAGTAAACATGCTGTCTCTCAATCGACAAAAAGTAATGCTAGTTTCACGTGATCATTGCTAGCTAGTGGAATGTACACATGAAAATGTGTGGAAAGGAAAACTGATGGATCACAGCAGAATAAAATGGCTGATGCACAAAGAATATCATATTTTGGGTGATCCTGAAGGTAGGTAGCGTTTACATGCTTTCTCAATTTAAAATAAATCATATTTTCACTTACAGTATAGTCCAACTATACGTAATTATAAATCCCAATGGAATTATTGACATAGGCCAATACATACAAAAAAAAAATAATAAAATAAAATTTAAATAAAAAAAAAAAAAAAAAAAAAAAAGAAAAAAAAAAAAACGACAAAAAAATATAAACAGCAACAAGATTTTCACTGAACCAAAGAGTAGCGCCACGTTTTCTTTGCATTCCCAGCTCTGAGCTTCCCAGGCCCCTTACTTTTTTACACACACAAACACACACACACACACACACACACACACACACACACACACACACACACACACACACACACACACATTAAAAATTCTAATTCAGTAAAATCTAAGAAGCTGTACGCTTTATCATTTTGATATTTGCTCAGAAAAACTGTCCACTCATTCGGATTTATTCCTTGTGTCAGAAGCGCAGTAGGCTCCATGGATAGCGCTTGCATTTTGCTAAATAGAACCAGGAGTAGAATTCCAGTTTGAATGAAACAGTCGTCAAAAACCTGGCAAACACCAACACTTGTCACTCCTCATATATCTTTGTAACCTTTTCTCCGTGCTATAGCTTATTGTTGGCTAATAACATTCTATAAATCAAACGAATCCGCTAAAGGAACAATTTATAACACTTCTAATGAAATTCATTATTCTAGTTCATTTGAAACATCGATTCTTAAAACTATCAATTATTCAACAAGAAACTGTTATCAACGTACCAGTTTACCCTTTTCCTTGCCCTTTCAAGGGTTCATATTAGCGCCATTGGGTTGTATACAATTTCCATGGACACAAGGGAAGCTACTGTGTTTGACAGCTCTTCAATGAGAGATACGAAAGGTGGAGTTTTGATCAAACGCTTGGAAAACCGTGAAAAAGCGCTTTCAGGATTTCTTCCAACATGTCGACAAAATTGGAAATAAATTTTAATCGTCTCTTAAATCGGTGTGAAAAGGTAGCAGCTGATAAAAATGCATGGGATTGGAGACTAGAAAAGGTGCTAAAAGTCTCCCCCCGAAACAGTCAATAAAGGTTAAACCATTGGCACGCTGTGCGAAAAAGTTTGAGCGCTATGTACCCACAGTCATGACAGTGACTTTGCGTTTGCTCTTTTCTATCTATCTACTGTCTATCTATACTGCAGCATCCTCTTACGAGTAATATGAAAATAGGCTTAGCCTACATGTAGATGCGAGCACAGCACAGACCTATTTGTAGTCTCTTCAAAAGTCCTTCACAGCATCGTTAAATATTGAATATTTATATGTCTACATCAATGTTATTACACAAAGCTGTCACACTTGACAGTTCTTTAGTGGTGCGCTAGTAAGAAAATAAAGAGAAAAAATAGTAAAGGAAGAAGTAATAAATCAGTCCATAAAAGTATTATGAAGAATGCAAAAAGAAAAGGAAGAAGTAATATGAAAATAGGCTTAGCCTAAATGCAAGCACAGCACAGACCTATATCTGCACTCACAGCATCATTAAAGAATGAATATCAGTATATAAAAATATTATGTAAATCAATAATAAATAATAGCGAGCACAGTTCGCGACGGGCTTCGCGCGCCTCGGACGAAGTGAGCTCTACGGTAGAGAATATGATCAAGGAAAAGTAACATCTCGGACCTAATAATACCCGGACTTGCCACTAATGGAACTGCCAAAATATGTTGTCGTGGCTTGATTTTAGCGCAATTTTACAGCACTATTGTCATTAAAAATGATTTTGGATAATAACCAAAGTTTTAATTAATTGTTTTTAATAGGTTTGGTTGAAAAATGTTAAGTCACAATTAATGAAATTGAAGTTATAACATCATTTTGGGTGAATTTCTGATGACTTTCTGCTAAAAGTGCCGAAATAGCTAAAATGGGTACCTAGGTTTCTTGTTGATGTTTATAAAAACTGTTGGTGTTTCCTTAAATATAATGCTGCAGTCTTAAAGGTAATATATTGAATGGGAGAAGGAGCCTTAGCTGCGGCTGCTGGTAGTCTGTTCCACACTGGTATTGTCCTTGGGGAAAAAGCTGAATTTGAAGCAGTCTTTTGATGTAGAGTACTGCTGGAACTTGTGAGCGTGAGTTGCTCTCGTTCTCGAGTTTGCTGGTATCAAATAGTCTGAAAGTGTTATGTCAATCAGCCTGTGCACGATTTTGTAGAGAACAGTCAGCTGTAGTTTGCTTCTTCTTGACTCGTGTTTCCCAGCCAAAGTATTCAAGCATGCCTGTAATGCTGCTCGTGTTTCTATATCTGTTTGCAACAAATCGCACAGCCCACTGTTGCACCATTTCAATCTGATATTTCTGGTCCCGCTGGTAGGAGCTCGATATGGTGGAGCAGTAGTCCAGGTTGGACCTTACCATGGTGAAATATGCCTTGGTCTTGGTTTCTTCTTGGCTTGTCTGAGGTTTCTCCGAAGAAAACCTAGCATGTTGTTAGCCTTCTTGGAGACTCGGCTGATGTGGTTCTTCCATGATAAGTTTGCCTGTAAGTTCACCCCCAGATATTTTGATGTCTGTTCCTCTGCCAAGTTCACGCCTTTTAGCTGATACTGGAAGGGTAGTTGAGATCTAGCCCTGGAGATACAGAGGACACTGCATTTCTTCAGGTGGAATTCCATTCCCCATGTCTGTTCCCATTGGGCAAGTCTGTCCAGGTCTTGAGTAGGTCGTGGTCATTGTCGGACATTATATGCCTGTTGAGGATGCAGTCATCGTGAAGAGTCTTGTTCTTGACTGGAGGTCATCTGAGAGATCATTTATAGAAATTAGAAGTAAGACCGGTCCCAAGACAGATCCTTGAGGGACTCCACTGATGACTGGCACTTTCTCTGATGAATGACCCTCCACCAGCACCTGCTGTATTCTGGAACTCAGGAAAGAGGAAATCCACTGGTATGTTAAACCTCGAATTCCATTGTGGTAGACCTTCAGCAAGCGTTGATGTGGGACGTAATCGAACGCTTTGCTGAAGTCTAGGATGATCATGTCAGTAGGGATCTTCTTGTCGAGGGAAGCAGCCAGTTCGTGATACAAAGTCAGGATCTGTGTTTCGCAGCTCCTTTTGGCTTGGAATCCATGCTGACAGTCATTCAGAATGTTGTACTTTTCCAGATGTTTGACAGTCTTAGAGATGATGACGTGTTCAAGCAGTTTACAACACAGGGACGTGAGTGATAAAGGTCGGTAATTGGCAGCATCATGGCGTGTACCCTTTTTGAAGATAGCTGTTACGTTGGCATGCCTCCAATCCTCTGGCACCTTGCCTTCTCTGATGGATCTGTTGAATATGATGGTCAGAAGCGGAGCCAGTTCAGAAGGACAGTCTTTCAGGATGCGAGCGGGTATGTTGTCTGGGCCCGTAGGTTCCTTGGATTGGTCTTCTGCAAGAGTTACCTAATGCCATCTTTATCAACTTCTGTTTCCTTCATGTCAGGATACGGTGTGCCTGAAGGAGTGGGGACCTGGTTGATGTCTTCCTTTGTGAAGATTGACTGATACTGGCAGTTCAGAATGTTAGCCTTGGAGCATTAATGAGACAACCCTTGTCCTTGAGGGGGTGAAATGCCTGTGTTATCTTTTCTCAGCGACTTGATGTAGGACCAAAAATGTTTCTGTTTTGTTGGTTTGTCTTCATTAGTTTCATCTACTTCAATGATGTTGTTGATGGAGGAATAGCTGTTGAGTATCCGCTTTGATCTGCCTGTACTTTCTAAAGTCCTTTTCCTTCTTTGTTTTTCTCATTCTTGTGTATAGTCTGGTCCATTTTCTGATTGCTGATCTGACCCTTCAATCAATCCATGGTTTCTTCATTTTTCTCTCATTTATTGACTTGGTTGGTATGTGTTCCTTCATCAGACCAGTCAGGTGGCTCTTGAACGTAGTCCATAGTTTGTCCACAGAGGCTGATATCATTTGTGACATGTCTTTGTGGAGGTTTCGCAGATCTTCCTTTATTCCATCGTAGTCTGCCTTCTTATAAACATAGACTGTCCTTGGTGGAAGAGTAGTCTTGTATGGACACAGGCTGGCTTCAATAAACACTGCTTTATGGTCTGAGATGCCTGGGATAACTTCCACGGTGTTTATGAGAGAGCTGTTATTCGTGAAGAATAAATCCAGTATGTTTTCTATTGTTTCTGTGATCCGGGTTGGTTGGCTCACCATCTGTTGTAGAAATCTGTCACATGTTATCTTGATGAGATGGTTGACATTACCCTAATTGGTTGACTGGGCTGTAAAACTTCAACTCGAACAGACATAGCCTGTCCATCTGAGATAGGCTACATAGATTCTAGGTCTAGAAGTCTGCTCTCTGAGTCTGCAGTCAGGTACCAGATCCCTTGTCATTTACTTTGTAAATTACAGTAATGTTTTGCAGTATCTGCATAAAATGGATTAGCATCACAGTCAAAAATTGATTTGCACAATATCAGTGGCTTGCAAAAATCATATTGAAAGCCTTTAAATGAAACACAACAAATGAAGAATCTACTTATGCTGTTGCATGAAGATTTATAAAGCTTCACTGTATATTAATATTTAATTGTTTCCTTCATACCTGAGATTTTGAATTGAATTTATGTCCCTTGGTATTTCTTCTTTATTGATAGACTATTTATGCTAATCTATACACAACATTTTGATCTTGAACCGGACCTTAACGTTTGGTTTATTAATAAATCCATTTCTTCAGAGGCAGGGGTCATCCTTGAGGGCCATTTGGGAGAAAAAGTCTCCTTAAGCTGGCTGACTTCCCTATCTTGAGCTGAGGGAGAAGTGAAAATGTATATAATGTATAGGGAAATCCAAAATTTGGACCAAAACTTCTCCCTGAAATCCTGAATATGTCACAAAACTTCTCCCTCCCTGAAAGCTCTAGGATGACAGCTGAGAGGACTGAACTTTTCTCCTACAGTACAAATTTGGTAGTGTTTATGACATTACTATAGGCTTGCATTACTATAGGCTTGCGGTTAACCCTTAAAACGTCAAGCAAAAGTTGTAGCAGAGGACATTCTAACTATCTAATTTTTTAGCTCACCAGAGCCTAAAGCGCTTGGGGAGCTTATAGGTTGTCTGCATTGGTGACTTGGCGTTGTCTGCTTGTCAACATTTTCAGTGAAATCTCCTCTGAAACTGCTGGGACAGTTGAAACCAAATTAAATAATGGAGCCTCCTTGGGGTGGGGGAACAAAAATATTTGTTAAGTCTGGCTCACATGACCAAGATGGCCACCACACCTATATAAGGACCTTAACTGAAACTTGGTACGCAGCTTTTATGGCTCCACGGCAGCCTAATCAAATGTTCAAATGATCAACCTTAAATGACAATGACCTATTTTACGGCAAAGTCAAATTGGGTTACTTAGCTTTTGTATGACCTTTTATAAATACCAAAGGTCAAGGTCATTTGGTTAAAACAATATAATATTCTTTCAGTTTCATAGATATCAGTTTCACAACATATAATCTGTCAGAATCAGACAGTAAGATTAAAGCTTATACATGTCATTTCCTGAATCATGCAATAAAGAACTACACTACAATAGGTGTCTCTAATATGGTAAATCGTCCTAAGTTATCATAACTAGTTATGGACAGTCTCAGTATCAGAGCTCTGATTGTAGCAAGTTCTCACTAAATATATGTTGAGTGGACAACTTTATTACTTTAACATTGCAAAGAAACAGTGTTAATATTCTTTGTGAATAACAAAGAAGAAAGAAAGGATATTGACTGATCACACCTTAGAATGCTACACAGGTGTAGTTATCATAGATAATTTCACAAGAAGCTGGGGTTTATTTTTGGGGCATGTAGCATTATAGGCTATATCGCACAAGCTATTTTGGTTTGATTTAAAGTCTTATACATTTAAGAAAAGATCCTTTACTGACTTTTGTCCTGGATACCTCAGATTCAGTATTTTTAACTTCTCTATAACCGCTAGGCTGATTGAAACCAAATACATGTAGTATGTGGAGCCTCTATGGGATAGGGGAATGAAAGTTTGTGCCTGGGATCTTGGTCACATGACCAAGATGGCCACCATGTCCAAATATGTAAAAACTTTTTGAAAATCTTCTTCTCAGAACCGAAAGTCCAATGACCTTGAAACTTGGTTTGCAGCATTGGTGGCTCCAGCCCTGTCAAGTTTGTTCAGATGATGACTTATGGTGGACCTTGACCCATTTTGGGCACGATCTAATTGGGTCACTTAGGCATTTATACGGGGGAAAAAAAAAGGCAAAACAGTGGATTTTTCTGAGGCCGTTGTAGCATATGACATCATTCATCTATGCAGTCAGCCAAATGAACTTTATAAATACCACAGATCAGGGTTGTTACTGACCTTAATAAGTAGTCATAGGTCTCTCAGATTCAAAAGTTAAAATAAACTGCTTGGCTGATTGAAACCACATTGCATTTTGAGCCTCAGTGAGGTTGGGACATCAAAGTTTGTTCATGGGATCTGGGTCACATGACCAAGATGGACATCATGCCTGTATATGCAGAAAAGGATTTGAAATTCTTCATCTCAGGACCTGAAGGTCTGATGACCTTGGTATGCAGCATTGGGGACTGGCTCTACGTGGGTTATTGAAATGATGGCCTAGTATTTTACTACACAGTCAGTTTAGGGCTCTTAGACTTTTGTATGGCAAAAAGGCAAAAAAAACAGTGGATATTTAGCTCACCAGTCGAAAAGCTCTGGGGAGCTTATATTATAGTCACAGTAGCGTAGCCACCAGGTGTTAAAATGAATAATATGAATACAAAATCATCTATTTGTATTAAAATGAGCAGTATAATAGTTTTATAGCTAGTCTACTCTCCTTTCTCAGTTTTAACTAAATTTGATAATACTTAGCCACTTATGTATTGGAGACTCTACCAAATAGACTTGCCATTGTTAACAAGTTGATAATCTTTTAATAATGAACAATAAACAAAAAGGATCAGACTTGCACCTAGTCTATAGTCAGTGGTCCATTGTCCTTTTTGTAGCACCTGCGTTAGCACGCAGGTGCGATATAAGCGTGCCGTGACCCGTCTGTTCGTCCATTTGTCCGTTCGTCAACAATTGACTTGTGAGCGCAACTCCTCCTACAGTTTTTGGCCAATTGTTTTGAAACTTCACAGATGTTTTGGCCATAGCGTGTAGATGTGCATATTGTTTGCTCATAATTCTCAGATTTTTTTTTTTCAACTTTTTCCGCTTTTTCTAACTTAGTCATTTTTTACCTAAAACCCTTATAGTCAGTGGGTGTCTTGTGAGCGCACCTAAAACCCTTATAGTCAGTGGGTGTCTTGTGAGCGCAACTTCTCCTACAGATTTTGGCCAATCATTTTGTAACTTCACAGATGTTTTGGCCATGGTGTGTAGATGTGCATATTGTTTGCTTATAATTCTCAAATATGTTTTTCAACTTTTTCCGATTTGTTAACTTAGTCAGTTTTTACCGAAAACCCTTATAGTCAGTGGGTGTCTCGTGAGCGCAACTCCTCCTACAAATTTTGGCCAGTCATTTTGAAACTTCACAGATGTTTTGGCCATGGTGTGTAGATGTGCATATTGTTTGCTTATAATTCTCAAATATGTTTTTCAACTTTTTCCGATTTGTTAACTTAGTCAGTTTTTACCGAAAACCCTTATAGTCAGTGGGTGTCTCGTGAGCGCAACTCCTCCTACAAATTTTGGCCAGTCATTTTGAAACTTCACAGATGTTTTGGCCATGGTGTGTAGATGTGCATATTGTTTGCTCATTATTCTCAGATTTTTTTTTTTAACTTTTTTTCGCATTGTTAACTTAGTCAGTTTTTACCGAAAACCCTTATAGTCAGTGGGTGTCTCGTGAGCGCAACTCCTCCTACAGTTTTTAGCCAATCATTTTGAAACTTCACAGATGTTTTGGTCATGGTGTGTAGATGCTTATATTGTTTGCTCATAATTTTCAGTTTTTTTTTTTCAACTTTTTTCGCTTTGTTAACTTAGTCAGTTTTTACCTAAAACCCTAATAGTCAGTGGGTGTCTCGTGAGCGCAACTCCTCCTACAGTTTTTGGCCAATCATTTTGAAACTTCACAGATGTTTTGGCCATGGTGTGTAGATGCACATATTGTTTCCTCATAATTCTCAGATTTTTTTTCAACTTTTTTTAAAACTTAGTCAGTTTTTACCTAAAACCCTTATAGTCAGTGGGTGTCTCGTGAGTGCAACTCCTCCTGCAGTTTTAGGCCAATAGTTTTGAAACTTCACAGATTGATTAGTCAGGGTCTGAAGATTTGCATATTATTTGCACATAAATCTCAGATTTTTTTTTTTTTTCAACTTTTTTCGCTTTTTTAACTTAGTCAGTTTTTGCCTAAAACCCTTATAGTCAGTGGGTGTTTCGTGAGAGCAACTCCTCCTGCAGTTTTAGGCTAATAGCTTTGAAACATCACATATGATTAGGATATGGTCTGAAGATGTGCATATTTTTTGCACATAAATCTCAGATTCATTTCAGCAGAGTTAGGGTCCTTGATTTGTCCCCAAAATTGGTTTCCGCTCAATATCTTGTGAAAGAATTGATGGATTAGGATCATATTTTGCATACATATTGTTGTTAACAATACCTAGCTTGGGATTTCATCAATTTTCAGCTGAGTTACTGGCCTTGATTAATGGGCAAAAATGATATCCACTCAATATCAATATCTTGTGAAATAATGGACAGGTTTAGATAAAATTTTGCAAGCCAATATTCCAAATTTTCTACTTTGTCCATTTTTCTAACCTATCAATTTCTTGAATACTGCAAAATAGATTTTTTTCAATACAAATAGGAACTTGTATGACTTAATCCCCGCATGTGCGACATCGCTTTCCGCGGATTTCTTGTTTGTTGGTGTCTTTGTTGTCAACACTTGAGATCTGATGAGCGTATTAGCCCATGGGCTGCTTGTTTTATTTTTGAGAGAAAGGAAGTCTCAACATTCATGTGAATCATCTGCTCAGATTCACATAAAATGTCAAGACTTATTTTCTTTGAAAAATAAGACAAAAATTATTTCAAAATGTTGTCTGCTGTAGTTGTGATTGGCGCTTCAGAGGTCAGGAAACTTTATTATTGCCAATGTAATGAAGAACAAAATGGCCTGTTCTCCTTTCCATGTTCATGATGTTATAAAACAAAGTAAAAAATATAAATCTTTAGATGACCATTGTCACTGGCAATACAAAAATACTTTTTCTGTATTCTGGATTTTTCCAAGGTAGTTTTAGGTTTCTTATTGATAAGCATTTGCACACCAATTTTGAACATGAACCACTTTGCTTTTGTTGCTGTTTGCGTATACATGTTTTTCTCTTGACATAACCTGATTAATTTTTTGTTTTAGTATGTTGATGCCTTACATGAACAGCTTGGAGGTATCAAGAGGTCCACAAGGTACTGTTTTTATATGAATATATTCACACATCTTAACCTAAGTAGTAGTGGAGTATTTGGTGATAGGTCTGGGATAATTTTCTCCAGATCTGTAAAAATAATTATCCCAGAATTATCACCTAGTACTCCTAAGATCTTAACAAGTCCTCTGTAATAACTGCTTAACATATTTATGCTAAATATTGAGATGCCTTAATTCCCTACTATTTATGTCCTAAGATTTTAACAAGTCTGCTAATGGCTTTTTAACTACTGGTTAGTGTGTCTAAATTTGCTCGCTGAGTTGCAGACAGTGTAGACCCTGAATAGATGTGGTATTCTATGGTGTGTGATCTGGGTCTATACTGTATACTTAAGTCTTGTGTGTCCAAATTGCAATATTTTAGATTAATACTGTATTGTAAAATTAAATTATAGTCTGCTTAACCCATTGTAGTCTGGAAACCCCTAAAAGGGTAATTGGTAACCAGTGAAGACCCAGATCAGAGGCATCAGAATGCGGTGTCTGATCAGTCTCCGCTGTTTGCAAATAGTTCAATCATTTTTCTTTAGGAATATCTAAATCACGTAGCCTGATATATCTGAAATCAAAATTGGACTCTTCCAGTATATAGTGTGGGGAAATCTATTCCATCATCTACATTGGGTTAAACATTTTGTGTGCTTCTTGTGCAAAAATATGAGGATCTCAATAACAAATTTACCACTTCTTCAAACTTTACTGGTGATGGTCAAAAATCTCCAAACAATTTTTGAATGGCATTTTTAGCGTTATAGAGTTGGACGCCATTTTGAAAGACATCACAGCATGTCTGACACTCATGACATCATAAGTGAACACTGACATTATTATACCCCCTGCATACGAAGTATGCAATGGGGGTATATAGTTTTTGTCTTTTCTGTGTGTCTGTCAGTCTGTTGACAATTATTTTGTGTCAAAGATATCTCAGGAACTACTTTACCTAGAAACTTGAAATTTTGTACACATGACAAGTATGACTAGTAGTATTGTGGGAAAGAAAATAAGGACCATGGGGCCAGGTCCCTTAGAGTTATTTCCCTTTGTTGTTCTTGCTATTAAATTTTGTATTTTGTGTCAAAGATATCTCAGGAACTACTTTACCTAGAAACTTGAAATTTTGTACACATGACAAGTATGACTAGTAGTATTGTGGGAAAGAAAATAAGGGCCATGGGGCCAGGTCCCATAGAGTTATTTCCCTTTGTTGTTCTTGCTATTAAATTTTGTATTTTTCTTCTGGCTATACTGATGGCCATGGCCGGAGTATTAGTGAGCATATGCTCACTTCATGGTCTAGTTCAGTTACTTAGAAATAGTTCATTAGGATAATAATACAGAAACAAATTTAGAAAATAATTATTTTTAAATGTAGCTACAGCACCTACAGTTTGTGTCAATAATGGCTCTATTTGTCTGAGTACTCCTTTTTTCTGAAATCCCTTTTTTCCACAGCATGCCTTTTATGTTTATTTGTTTGCAGTAAACCTTCTGAGGATGTCCTTACAGAATATTCACGGCGGGTGGAATTTCTAAAGGGTCTACTGGAGGCAGAAAAGAAGGTAATAGATAACTTAAGGAGGATTATCTGGTGATAATTCTAGGAGAAGTGTTTTTTGTTTTTTTTTTCTACATAAAAACAAATATTGTACCAATATACCCATTATTATTGCCTTGCTGAGGCCATTCTAAGCAGTACTAACAATGTTTTTTAATGGAGAACTGGAGAAAATTATCCCAGAATTATCATCAAATGCAGAATCATCATTAAATACACATTCTAACTGTCTATATTAAAACATGATAATGAAAATTGCTCCGATAATGATCTCAATACCAGGCTGGGGATTAGTCGGGTTTTAAATTTGATGGAGCTTTTTCATCCAACTACATGTATTTGGGTTTATGTGATTTTATTATCGCACCTGCTTGTAGCAGGGTGCGATATAGGCGTCCGATTTTCTGTCCGTCCGTCCGTCAGTCCGTCCGTCAGTCCGTCCCTCCGTCTGTCAACATTTATGTCGACGTTCGACATTTATGCCAAAGTTAGTATTCTAATCAACTACAAGACTAAACAACCATCAAACCTTGCATGAAACATCTCCCTGACCTCCTGACTTTGCAACATAGGCGTCCGCTTTTCCATTCGTCTGTCCATTCGTCCGTCCGTCTGTCAACATTTATGTCGAAGTTCGACATTTATGTCAAAGTTAGTATTTTAATCAACTACAAGACTAAACAACCATCAAACCTTGCATGAAACATCTCCCTGACCTCCTGACTTTGCGATACAGGTGCCCACTTTTCCATTCGTCTGTCTGTTCGTCTGTCCGTCTCTTAGCAGTTCTGTTATGTCGAAGTTCGACATTTATGTCAAAGTTAGTATTCTAATCAACTACAAGACTAAACAACCATCAAACCTTGTATGAAATATCTCCCTGACCTCCTGACTTTGCGACATAGGTGCCCTTTTTCATTCGTCTGTCCGTTTCGTCCGTCCGTCTGTCTCTTAACAATTCTGTTATGTCCAAGTTCGACATTTACGTCAAAGTTAGTATTCTAATCAACTACAATTCTACAACAAACATCATTCCTTGCATGACACATCTCCCTGACCTCCTGACTTGGCAGATATGTTGACCCAGTGACCTTGACCTATATTTTGCGCTCCGTTGACTTTGACACAATTTACGTTGACATTCCAGATCTTCTCAACTATAAGGCATACAACTACCAAACCTTGCATAGTGCTTCTTCTAGATGTACAGACTTGGCAGGTACCTTGACCCGGTGACCTTGACCTATATTTTGCGCTCCAGTGACTTTGACATGTTTTGCGTTGACGTTCGATATCTCCTCAACTATAAGACCTACAACCATCAAACCTTGCAAAGTGCTTCTCCTCAATGTACTCTTAGCAGATACCTTGACCTGGTGACCTTGACCTATATTTTGGCTGCAGTGACTTTGACATAATTTACATCAACGTTCCAGATCTCCTCAAGTGTAATACCTCTAGCCACCAAACCTTGCATAGTGCTTCTCCTATATGTACTGACTTGGCAGGTATCTTGACCTGGTGACCTTGACCTATATTTTGAGCTCCAGTGCCTTTTACACATTTTACGTCAACGTTCAATATCTCCTCAACTATAAGACCTACAACCATCAAACCTTGCATAGTGCTTCTCCTCAATGTACGGACTCTGCAGGTACCTTGACTTGGTGACCTTGACCTATATTTCACGCTCCATTGACTTTTACACCTTTTAGGTCACCCTTCCATATGTCCTCAACTGTAAGCCCTTCAACCACCAAACCTTATATAGCGCTTCTTCTCGATGTACTGACTCGACAGGTACCTTGACCTGGTGACCTTGACCTATATTGTGCACTCCAGTGACTTTGACACATTTTATATTGATGTTCGGTATCTCCTCAAATATAAGACCTACAACCACTAAACCTTGCATAGTGCTTCACCTCATTGCCCTGGCTTGGCAGGTACCTTGACCCAGTGACCTTGACCTATATTTGACACATTTTACGTTGATGTTTGATAACTCCTCAACTATAAGGCCTACAACCACCATACCTTGCATTGTGCTTCTCCTTGATGTACTGAATTAGCAGGTACCTTGACCCGTGACCTTGACCTATATTTCATGCTCCAGTGACTTTTACACATTTTACGTCAACGTTCCATTATCATTGGGCTGTATGATACGAAAAGTCAGTGCTGAAGATATAGCCATTAGAGGGAATGGGACTGGCCTGGAATATATGTGCCCCACTAGGCACTTTGTCTACATTTTTTTCAACCCAGTTTTCCAAGTAAGCACTGCTAAGAATGAAATAAACTTATTTAATAACCACATTCTGATTGAGGCTCCTGTGACTTTTGCGCCAGCAGGTGCGATGAGGCCTTCCGCGGAATTCTTGTTTTTATTTATTTGACAATTTGATGATTTAAATACACAATCAAATCTTCTATATTAAAACATGATAAGAAAATAGGGTAACATACTGGAAAAAGCCACCCCACTCCTTCTAGAAATAGACCTGTCCTAAGATTTGGTAGAAGAGTTCACTCTAAGTAAATGGGTTAACATTGACTTTTCCATTAACCTCAATAAACTGTAGTAATAAACACATTACTTCAGTGTCATTCCTATAGATCAAAATAAGTGGGAGTATCAACATAATTGTGGTTTCTTTATTATAAACCATTATCTATGAAACAGTCATTTGTTCGTCCGATATCAAAACATTACATAAATCATAGTTATAATCATTCTTAAGCTGGTGACAATGATGTGAGAGTTGTTTTCATGGTGGACACAAACTTGTCTTCTCTACCTACACTAAGCAATTTGAATTTTGGTGTTCTGGACATACACTTTTGCACCGGCTTCTCTACAAACACCAATTGCTTCATGCTGACCTTCTCTACGTACAACTGGAAATTTTTCAAGTGCATTTTATATTACCCAGAAAAATGCATTTAGAAGTAAACTGAATGATACACAATGTTTCATTATGTATATAATTTAAGTGTGCACAAGAAAAAACCTGGAATCACAATGGAAATATGTGAAAAGAACAGAAATACAAGTCGTGGCTGTCTTCAATTTTATTTTCATTATTTTGGTGGTATTTGGATGCAGTTTTCAGAAAAAAAACGAGCATTTTTCGAGATGAACATACATTGTATATAGCCAAAGAAAGGAATCCCATTATGCCATCTGAAAACATCCGGGATGCTGAATATATAGTGGAGTATCAACTGAGTTATATATTGCAAATTAAATGCTTACCTTTCATCAAAATTACTCACCGCCTCTTGGAATCTTATCTGAGGTCGCTTCCATGGTGTTACCGGAGAGTGGTATTAATGAGTTTAAATGTCTCAGAGGACTTAATAAAATCATATTGAAATTTTTGTTCTTTCTTGTGTGCTTTGTTTCCAAAGACACCCTTTTAGATTTTTCTTAAGGATGAGTATTGAATGATAATTTGAGGATAATTTTCTTTAGTTCAACATATTAAAACGTTTTGACTACTCGGAAGGGTAGATGCCCATTTTGTCTATTCCCATTTCATCCACTGTTTTTATTCCCATTTCTGAGGTTATTCCCATTTTTGGCTGCTTTTTATTAGCTCACCTGAGCCAAAGGCTCAAGGTGAGCTATTGTTATCACTCACCGTTCGTCGCCTCATTGTCGGTCTGTCCGTCCGTCCGTCAACAATCTTAAAACAACATCATCTCCTCCTAAACTGAGCCAGTTTTAACCAAATTTCACAATATTGATCCTTGGGAGATACTGACTGAAAATTGTTCAAAGATTTGGAATCCGTGCAGAATTCTGGGTGCCATAGCAACCAAAAGAAAAACCTTTAAAAATCTTCTTGTAAGAAACCATGGGACTGATTTCAATATAATTTTGCAGAAATGTTCCTTTGGTGATCCTCTACCAAGATTATTCAAGCCGTTGTGATTCGTCAAAAAACATGGCAGCCAGGGGGCAGGGCTTATTTTCCCTATATATCTATACAGAAAACCTAAAAATAATCTTCTTGTCAGAAACCACAGATTTCAATATAACTTGGCAGAAATTTTTCCTTGGTGATCCTCTACCAAGATTGTTCAAGCCGTCATGATTTGTCAAAAACATGGCCGCGAGAGGGCGGGGCTTATTTTCCTTATATATCTATATAGAAAACTTGAAAAATCTTCTTGTCAGAAATCACTGGACCGATTTCAGTATAACATGGCAGGAATGTTCCTTATGTAACCCTCTACCAAGATTGATCAAGCCGTCATGATACGTCAAAAAACAGGGGGCAGGGCTTATTTTCCCTATACATCTATATAGAAAACTTTAAAAAAATCTTCTTGTCATAAAACATTGGACCAATGTCAATATAACTTGGCAGGAATGTTTCTTTGGTGATCGATCCTCTATCAAGATTGTTCAAGCCATCATGAAATGTCATAAAACATGGCCGCCAGTGGTTGGGGCTTATTTTGCCTATATATATATATATAGAAAACTTACATGTAAAAAAAGTGTTCAAGCAATCATGATTTGTCAAAAAACATGGCCACCAGGGGCAGGGCTTATAGTCCCCCGCCTTTTCGAAGAAAAGTGGAGGGACACTGTTTTTGGTTTTCCGTGGTGCGTGGCGCATGGTGCGAGGTTCCGAGTTTTTAGTAGGTACTTTGTCCCCTTAACCCCTCCCACAGTTTTTGTCCGAACCTTTTGAAACTTTACAGGTGTTTTAAGGATGGTCTGAAGATTTGCATGTGGTTTTTTCAGAATCCTGAAATAATTTTTTATCACTTTTTCCGCATTTTTAACTTAGACATTTTTGAGTTCTAATATTACAGAAGTCTATAGGGAGTAGGTACCTTGTCCCCTTAACTCCTCCCACAGTTTTTGCCCGATCCTTTTGAAACTTTACATGGGCTTTTAGGATGGCCTGAAGATATGCATGTGGTTTTTTCAGAATCCTGAAATAATTTTTTATCACTTTTTCCACATTTTTAACTTAGACATTTTTTGAGTTCTAATATTACAGAAGCGTTTAGGGAGTAGGTACCTTGTCCCCTTAACTCCTCCCACAGTTTTTGCCCGATCCTTTTGAAACTTTACATGGGCTTTTAGGATGGCCTGAAGATAAGCATGTGGTTTTTTCAGAATCCTGAAATAATTTTTTATCACTTTTTCCGCATTTTTTTTACTTAGACATTTTTTGAGTTCTAATACTACAGAAGTATATAGGGAGCAGGTACCTTGTCCCCTTAAACCCTCCCACAGTTTTTGGCCGATTCTTTTGAAACTTTACAGGTGTTTTAAGGATGTTCTGAAGATGTGCATGTGGTTTTTTCAGAATCCTGAGATTAATTTTTATTACTTTTTAGACATTTTGAACATAGACATTTTTTGAGTTCTAATATTACAGAAGCGTATAGGGAGTAGGTACCTTGTCCCCTTAACCTCCCACAGTTTTTGGCTGATCCTTTTGAAACTTTACATGGGCTTTCAGGATGGCCTGAAGATATGCATGTGTTTTTTACAGAATCCTTAAATAATTTTTTATCACTTTTTCCACATTTTTAACTTAGACATTTTTTGAGTTCTAATACTACAGAAGTATATAGGGAGCAGGTACCTTGTCCCCTTAACTCCTCCCACAGTTTTTGGTCGATCCTTTTAAAACTTTACAGGTGCTTTAAGGATGGTCTGAAGATATGCATGTGGTTTTTTTAGAATCCTGAAATCATTTTTTATCACTTTTTACACTTTTTGAACTTAGACATTTTTTGAGTTCTAATATTACAGAAGTCTATAGGGAGTAGGTACCTTGTCCCCTTAACTCCTCCCACAGTTTTTGACCGATCCTTTTGAAACTTTACGTGGGCTTTTAAGATGGCCTGAAAATATGCAGGTGGATTTTTCAGAATCCTGAAATATTTTTTTATTACTTTTTCCGCATTTTTAACTTAGACATTTTTTGAGTTCTAATATTACAGAAGTGTATAGGGTGCAGGTACCTTGTCCCCTTAACTCCTCCCACAGTTTTTGTCCGATCCTTTTGAAACTTTACAAGGGCTTTTAGGATGGCCTGAAGATATGCATGTGTTTTTTTCAGAATCCTGAAATAATTTTTTACCACTTTTTCTGCATTTTTAACTTAGACATTTTTTTGAGTTCTAATACTACAGAAGCGTTTAGGGAGTAGGTATCTTGACCCCGTAACTCCTACCACAGTTTTAAGCCGATCCTTTGAAACTTTACAGGTGCTTTAAGGATGGTCTGAAGATATGCATGTGTTTTTTTTCAGAATCTTGAAATTATTTTTTACCACTGGTTTCCTGCTTCAATACTTAGGTAATTGATACAGGACCAATGGTCCTCTGGTTAACTTTACCATTTTTAACACCTCAAATAAAAATAAGGCGGGGGACATAAATTCCCCATGGAATTTGCTTGTTTTTTCTATAAATCTATATAGAAAACTTTAAAAATCTACTTGTCAGAAACCAATGGACTGATTTCGATATAACTGGGCAGGAATGATTCTTTGGTGACCAAGATTGTTCAGACTGTCATGATTCATCAAAAAACATGGCCACAAGGGGCCGGAGCCTATTTTCCCTATATATCTATATAGAAAACTTTAAAAATCTTCTTGTAAGAAACCACTGGATCGATTTCAATATAACTTGACAGAAATCTTCCTTTGGTTAAACCCAAAACCAAGATAGTTCAAGCCATAGTGATTCATCAAAACACATAGCCTCTTGAGGACAGGGCTTTTTTTCCTTGTATATCTATATTGAAAACTTTAAAAATCTTCTTATCAGAAACTGATGAACCAATTTCAATATAACTTAGCAGAAATGTTTTCCTGGTGACCGTCTACCCTGATTGTTCAAGCCATCATATGTCAAAAAACATGGCTTTTAGGGGCAGAACTTATTTTCCCTATATATCTATATTGAAAACTTTAAAAATCTTCTTGTCAAAAACCACGGGATCAATTTCAATGTAACTTGGCAGAAATGTTCCTTTGGTGACCCTCTACGAAGATTGTTCAAGCAATTGTGAGTCATCAAAAAAATGGCCACCAGGGGGCGGAACTTATTTTCCCAATATATCTATAGTCTAGAGAAAGCTTTAAAAATCTTCTCTTCATAAACCATTGGACTGATTTCAATATAACTTGGCAGGAATGTTTCATAGGTGACCCTCTAGCAAGGTTGTTCAAGCCGCCATGATTCGTCAAAAACATGACCGCTAGGGGGCGGAGTTTATTTTCCTATATATCTATATAGAAAACTTTCAAAATCTTCTGGTCATAAACCATTGGACTGATTTCAGTATGACTTGGCAGGAATATTTCTTTGGTGACTGTCTACCAAGATTATTCAAGCTGTCATGATTCGTCAAAAAACATGGCCCTTAGGGGGAGGGGCTTATTTTCCCTATTTTTCTATAAAGAAAACTTTAAAAATCTTCTCGGAAGAAACCATAGGACTGATTTCAATATAACTTTGCAGAAATGTTCCATTGGTGACCCTTTACCAAGCTTGTTCAAGCCGTCATGATACGTCAACCGGCCTCGGTGGCTCAGTTGGATGCGCATCTGACTGGAGACCAGGAGGTCAGGGGTTCAACCTCCGCAGAGGTAGGCAACATTCTTTCATGGAGATTGATCATGAAATATTTTCTACAGTCATTCTTTTCCTTTCCCTGATTCAAGAAGGGCAGTTGTCAGTTTCTGATGAAAGAATGTGCACAACACTGGTTAACCGCTTAGAGAACTAAGCCTGCCCAGTAAACATGTGGTTAGGTAAACTGACCCCGCTCGACATGACCCCATTTTGTTGACTGTGCCATAAAACCTCAACACAAACAAATGTCAAAAAACATGGCTGCTATGGGGCAGAGCTTATTTTGGTCTATAATCTATATAGAAAACTTTAAAAATATTCTTGTCAGAAACCACTGGACAGATTTCAATGTAACTTGGCAGAAATGTTCCTTTGGTGACCTTCTACCAAGATTGTTCAAGCTGTCATGATGATTAAAAAAACATGGCTACTATGGGGCAGAGCTTATTTTCCCTATATATCTATATAGAAAACTTTAAAAATCTTCTTTTCAGAAACTACTTGACCAATTTCAATATTACTTGGCAGGCATATTCCTTTGGTGACCCTACCAAGATTGTTCAAGCAATCATGATTTGTCAAAAAACATGGCTTCTTTGGGGAGGGGCTTATTATCCCTATATATATTTATATAGAAAACTTTAAAAATCTTCTTATCAGAAACCACATTTCAATATAACCTGGCAGGAATGTCCCTTTGGTGACCCTCTATGAAGTTTGTTCAAGCTGTTATGATATGTCAAAAACATGACCGTTAGGGGGCGGGGCTTATTTTCCCTGTATATCTATATAAAACAGTTTAAAAATCTTGTCAGAAACCACTGGACTGATTTCAGTATAACTTGGTAGAAATGTTCCCTTGGTGACCCTCTATCAAGATTCAGTTTAAGCTGTCAAGATGCATTAAAAAACATGACCACTAGGAGGCAGGGCTAAAATTCATGCAAAAATCTTAGAGCACTGACTTGGCTGAAACTTCAATAGTAAGTGTGCAAATCTGTTTGCTCAGGTGAGTGATATAGGACCATCATGGTCCTTTTGCTCAGGTGAGCGATATAGGACCACCATGGTCCTCTTGTTTTTCTATATACTGATCAAGATCTGGACCAAAACTGTTCAGATCATTAAAATACTGATTTAATGATGATTAGGATAGAAAAAATGTTGGTAATTACTGACCATGAACAAAACTGTTATGTTTGTTATATATGTATATGAATTTAGATAAAATGATTATGAATACGAATTTTAAATTAAATACATTGCATTTTGTTCAGATATATGATAATAATAATTAAAGCAATGGTGGAAATAAAAAGTTTGCTTTGCTTGATTTTTTGCAAAAGCAAAATATATGATATATTTTTGTACCACCATTGTGAACTTGAGTAGGCTGCATAGGTGTGAAAATACCCCAGTAGACCAAATGGGAATGTGTGAGTAGACGAAATGGTAAAACATTTTCAAAATAGTAGACAAAATGGATATAAACCCTCAGAAGTGCCTTGGTAGGTTTCCCACAATATGTATTTATGGAGAAATAAGTTATGTCAGAATTATCACCAAAGCCTCATGCTTTAGGGACTGGAATACACTTCATAGATATTCCATCATTTTTAACAAGGGGAGATATGATCTGTGACTTGCTGTTATTTTCCCTTACAGCAGTCCCCTTCTGAAAAGGGGCCTACCTAAGAGGAAAGAATTTGCCCCCCCTGGGAGAAAATTCTTACTTTTTAGAGTTACCCCTTCTTAGAAGGGAGGAAGAAGCTATTTTGGCAGAGTGTTAACCCTTGTCCTGCTGAATAAAGTAAGATGCCACACCCATTTCTAATTTTCAGCCAATCAGATTACTTGATCTGGAATTTTGCTATAAAGTCACATACTCCATGGCAAACAGTGCAGATCCAGAGAAGCCAACTGATCTGGATCTACACTGTTTGCAAAGGCAGGGTATATCCGGGTTCAGCAGGACAAGGGTTAAGTGTATCAGTTCACTACAAGCCCTCCAGTGTCTGGATATCTGTGGTAAGTATGGGACATGTAGATGGTTACATAGATTGGAGTAGCTAGATATATGCATTTTTACCAACCAGTTTGGCAAAAGGTTGGTTAGATGTGCCAGCAAATAAACTCCCATATTTTTCTTGTAGCCCACTGTGACAGAGCGTGCCCTGGCAACTGAAAGACTGGCCCCTGTCAGCCACACTCACACTGCAACTGGTATGGCCCCCAAGGAGGTTCACCAGCATGCAAAGTCTAGACTACACAAGGACATGAGAGCAGAACTGTTGGCAAGTGACAAAAAAGATAATATGAGACAAGGTTTGTGGATCACCTTTCTGTTCTCAACCGAGCCATGACATGCAAGAAGGGGTTGTTTTCAGTGTTTGTATTCTTGTTTATTATATAACTATCAGTGACATGCTTTCAAGCAGTTAAGGTTCTTACAGTCTGAAAAGCCAGACCAGTTGAGAGTCTTGACTTTTCCAGATCTATATCTAAATAGGCTTGTTATACCCCCAACAGAAGAATTTGGGAGGGCATGTTGCTTTGAGCTTGTCTGTCTCCATCCGTCCATCTGTTTGTTCATCCATCTGTCTGGCCATCCATACGTTACACTTTTGAGACCTCTCATATCTTTCGAAACATGTATGCTAGGATTTTGAAATTTCATATACGCATTGTTTATGACAAATTTGCTGACCCATATTTCTTTTTTCTTTTCTGTCAGACTCATCAAACGGAGTTAGGCCCCTTTTGAAACTTGAATGAAAATCTTGTAAGCAAAGTATCTAACGAACCACTTGAGTTAGGCTCATGCAATTTTGTAAGCAGTTTGGAACCAATGTGTAGATGATGTGATTAAATTTTGGTGAACTTTTATAAATATCTCAAGAACCCACAAAGCTAATTTTGCAGGCAAACAGGGATCATTGTGTATATGACCTGATTAAGTTTTGGCAAAATTTTATCAATATTTGTCTCAATTATGCCCCTTTTTAGACTAAAGCATTTTAACGTTTTTGCGACCTCTCATAATTTTGGAACATAGTATGCTAGGATTTTGAAATTTCATATATGCATTGCTTATGAAAACTTAGCTGTCATATGAAAATCTTGTAAGCATAATATCTAAGGAACCATTTGATTTAGGCTCATGAAAAATTAGCGGTCAGACCTGTATTTTTAACTCACCAGTCACGTTGTCCATCTGTCCGTCCGTGCGTCCATCCGTCCGTAAACAATTTCTTCAAATGACATCTCCTAAACCACTGACTGGATTTTGACCAAACTTCACAGGAATGATCCTTGGTTGGTCCTTTTTCAGAGTTGTTTAAATGGTTCCAGTCCATTACACATCTAGGTCACAGGAGCTAAAAATAGATTTTTTGACTGAAAAAAACTCTTCTTGTCTGAACCAGAAGGCCTAGGTTTTTGATATTTGGTATGTAGCTTTGTCTAGTGGACCTCTACCAAAGTTGTTCAAATTATAGCCCTGGGGTCAAAAATGGCGCCGGAGATCACTTGTTTTATATAGATCCATATACGGAAAAAACTTTAAAACTCATCTTGTCTGAAAGCAGAAGGCCCAGGCCTTTGATATTTGATACATAGCTTCACCTAGTGGGCCTTTATCAAGATTGTTCGTTATTGTCCTGGGGCCAAAAATGGCCCCGTCCTGGGGCTGACATATTTTACATAGTCTTATATAGAGAAAACCTTTAAAAAATCTGCTTATCTGAAACCAGAAGGCCCAAGTCAATATTTCGTACATAGCTTCACCAAGTGGACCTCTGCCAAGATTGTTGAGATTATAGCTCTGGGGCCAAAAATGGCCCCACCCAGGGGTCGACATGTTTTACATACACTTATACAGGAAAAAAATTAAAAAATCTTCTTGTTTCTTGTTTGAAAGTGTAAGGCCTAGGCCTTTGATATTTGGTATGTAACACTGCCTACAGGTCCTTTTGACATGAGTGTTCAAATTATTCCCCTGGGAAGAAAGGAGGCCCCACACACGGTGGGATGGGGGCGGGGGGGGGGGGGTCACTTGTTTTACATAGAGCAAAAAAACATTGGCAATGATTAGGCTTAGGACTATTGAACTCAGGGAGGATGGACCTGAAGTGTCAAAGGTCAAGGTCACTGTGACCTTTAGTACCAAAAAAGCTTGTAATTCTGCAATGCTTATGGTTAGGGCCCTCAAACTTAGTAGAGATGTTGGTCCTCACCAGTCCTGAGGGAAAAGGTCAAGGTCACCAGGACATTTAGTACTAAAAAATTTGATAAGGGATAGAACCCGCAAACTTAGGAGGGATGTTGGTCCTCACCAGTAGATGACACTGTGGGCAAAGGTCATGGTCAAGATCACCATGACCTGGTCATGGTCACCATGACCTTTAGTACTAAAAAGCTTATAATTAGGCAGTGCTTGAGGCTAGAACACTTGAACTTAGATGGGTTGTTGGTCTTGACCAGTAGATGACCCTAACTGCAAAAGTCAAGATCACAGTGTCCTCTTGTACAAAACAAGCTTATAACTCGGCAATGCTTGGGTCTAAGACCTCAAACGTCGTAGGATGTGTCTTCTGACCAGAAGATGACCCTGAGGGCAAAGGTCATGGTCAAGGTCACCATGACATTTAGAACCGCATCTCTGTTAGCAATGCTATGTATTACATGATTCAGGTCAGGGGTCACCCTAGAGCTTTCAGAGAGGGAGAAATTTTGCGACATTTTCAGGATTTCAGGGAGATATTTTGGTCCAAATTTTGGATTTCCCTATACATTCTATACATTTTCACTTCTCCCTCAGCTCAAGATAGGGAGGTGCAGGTGAGCGATATAGGGCCATCATGGCCCTCTTGTTTTTCTTTTCCATTGGACTCTTGATTTTGAAGTTTGGTCCCCTTTTGAGACTTAGGCATTTTAGCAAAGAAAAATATGGTATGCAAAATATCTAAGAAACAAATTGAGTTAGGCTCATGAAATTTTGCAAGCAGTTTGGAACTAATGTGTAGATGACCTGATTTAGTTTTGGTGAATTTTTATTAATCTTTGAGCAAGTTATGCCCCCTTTTCAGACTTAGGTAATTTAGCATAGGACAATATTGTAAGCAAAATATTTGAAGAACCCCATAAAAATTTAGCATAGGACAATATTGTAAGCAAAATATTTGAAGAACCCCATAAATTAAGCTTATAAAATTTTGCAGGCCATCACACATCATTGTGAAGATGACCTGATTAAGTTTAGGTGAAATTTTATAAATATTTGTCCAAATGATGCCCCTTTTCAGACTTAGGTGTTTTAGCATAGGAAAAGTTTGTTGGGCTAGGGCCTTGTAACTTTGTGAGTTTATTGCTGCTGAGGAGTTGAGCAGCTGTTTAACTTAAAAAAAAAAAAAAAAAAAAAAAAAAAAAAAAAAAAATGAGAGTAATGTTAACTGTGCCATTTTGTAGAGACTAGCATATAGTTGGGAGCATAGTGTTTTATAAGCGCATTTCTAGTTTACATTGACATCATGCAAGGTTGGCAAAAAACCGGTCAATATGAGTATTGACCGGGCCGGTGGTTAAAACTGGTTTTAACCGGTCATTACTGGTCGATTGATGGTCGATTGTGTCAATTAAATCTCTGAAATATATGCCTCTGCCCTGTTGCTAAACTGGTCTTAAAAGCTTTTCCCCTACATCATGTACATGAGGTTAGACTATATTTTCATGAGTGAACAAGACAAAATAGTAACAGTTATATGTAACAGTAATTATTTGAAGTCCTTTTTTTATTTGATCATAAGTCAAAAGACATTATTGCTGGTCAGCTGAAGAGGTTGATTGGATTGACTCATTGAACTATTAGACAGGTCTTTTCTTTTCAACCAAACAATCTTTATTATTATCCTTTATAGGTTAGATTAATTGTTCATATTTTGATTTACAGGAATATGAATAAGCTGAATTTATCATGGCTTTTAAAGGATTTATGAAAGGTCCTATTTTGTTTGACAGAAAAAAAAACACATATGTCTCTCTCCCCTCCCCCTCCCCCTCCCCAATCTTCTTCCCTTTTAAACTTTGAAAATATCAGTTACTTAACATAATCTTTGATCATAAAATTTTAAAGGTTACATCAAAAAAGCAGCTAATATATGATTTTGATGTTATTGCAGAAAATTGTCACATATTGACAAACGTGTGAAATAATCTTTAGGCCTGTGAACTTGTGAAGTAATACATCTGTAAAAAGCTGTAATTAATTAACCAAATAATGTTTGAAGATTCACTAATGTCTTTGAAGTATATTTAAGTATCTGCAACACCTGTAAATTGCTGTCAAAACAGATTAAAAGGTGTAAAAGCTGCCCCATGCCACTGCAGTGGGTGTGGCATAGATCTAATTGCCAAAGTGACCAATCACATGTCCCTGATAGGGGTATTGTACACTGACGCCAGGCTTTATTCCTAATGTGTGAAATTTTGATTTATCTGCAATCTAGATAGTATCTTATCATAAAGCTATTACTGAAGGTGTCAAAAATGAAGCCTAAAGACCCAATTTGGAACTTCTTTACTATTTTGGAAGATAACACAAAAAAAAAAAACAGTGCAAGGTGCAAAGACTGTAATATTGAAGTTAGTGCTAAGGTCTTAAGACTGAAGAATCATAGACAAAAATGCTAGGGCAAAAAAAGCCAGAGGATGAATCAACCAACTGACTACCATAATCTCCAACTGACCACTAAAAATATTCAATGGACCACTCAATATTTCAATCGACCAGTATTGACCACTCTGGGAGTATTGACCGGGGCAGTTTTAACCGGTAAAAACTGCCGGTTAAAACCGCCCCTGGTTTTGACCACCCAACCTTGACATCATGACTTCCATGTGACATATATATGTCAAGTTAGAGCCAATTTTTCTTGGGAGAAAAATATTAAGAATGTCCTCTCTTGCTGTTTAAAGGCATTTCAGTCTGGAGACCCCTCAAAACGATAATAAGCAAACCTGTACAGACCCAGATAAGATGCTGCTGAATGCAGCATCTGATCAGGGTCTACACTGTTTGCATTAAATACAGAAATTTCTGTAAACGTAGTAATAAAAACTAATGAGACACCCTTCTATTGGATATAGACCTGTCCAAAGACTTGGTAGAAGAGTCCACTTGGCATAAATGGGATAAGGGTGAATGTTCCATAAAACACAATAAACGTTACTACATTAACATTCCTATAGCTCCAAAGAAGAGGGACTATCCACATAATAGTTTTCTCATTTCTCAATAAAAACATACGTTGTGGGAACTCATAAGAAGCGCCTCATTGAGTTGCTTCTAATGAGTTCCCACAACATATGTTTTTATTTAGAAATAAAAAAAAATATCAGTATTTTTCTGTTGAAAAAAATCCCATATCTGGAGCATGAGTCAAGTTCTCATCTCATGCCTGTTTCCATATCTCTGGACCATACATGACTCAAGGGTCTCATGTTCCTGTGATCTAGGAACAACCAGGTGACAAGACAAACAACGTCAGAGCAGTTTATACCATATTTACTCTAAGTATTGGGACACCTTATCTGCTTACCATACTGGTCCTAAAATTAGAACTAGTCCATTTTACTACCTGTTGCTGTGTCTAAAATATTGCTGTATGTATAGCAAACAGCGTAGACCATGTAGCAGCCAGCCTCGGTGGCTCAGTTGGATGCGCCATCCGACTGGAGACCAGGAGGTCGCAGGTTCAACCCCTGCCGAGGTCAGCAACATTCTTTCGTGGAGGTTAATCATGAAATATTTTCTATGGTCATTCTCTCCCTTCCGCTGATTCAAGAAGGGCAGTTTGAGTTGTCAGTTTCTGGCGAAAGAATGTGCACAATACTGGTTAACTGCTTGGAGGACTAAGCCTGTCCAGTAAACGTATGGTTAGGTAAACTGACCGCGCTCAACATAACCCTATTGGTTTGACTGGGCTGTAAAAGCTCAACACAAACAAACAAGACCATGTAGCATTCTGCAGCATCTGATCTGGGCTTACACTGTTTGCAAAGGCCAATCTGTCCCAATACTTAGGGTTATTACAGCAGTAGTAATGTACTGTAGTAATAATGTGTTTGTAAACAAGGATTGTGCAAAGTCAGTGTGATGGTCTTGATCAGACTGCATGGACTAGCAGCTTGATCTTAGCCTTTGATGTTTCTCTTTGCTAGGAAAATTCCATTTCTTAACTCTGGTCCTGCCAAACCTGGATATTCCGCACCTTCCCAAATCGTGTAGATCCAGATCAGTTGGCTTGCAAAGCATTTTGTGCATGCTTTAAGACTGGGCCCAGTTGTTCAAAGCGTCGTTAGCTTAATGAGCTCGTTAAGGGTCATTTCGTTAACTGTTTTAGCGGATTCAATATACAATATTCTGATATTTTTTGCTGAAAAAATGTGAGTAGCTTTCAATGATTTATTTACAATTTTATACCTATGCGTCCCAGGACTCACTTGGGCTATATAAAGTGAGACCTACTAGAAAATGGTTGCATCCATTACAGAATTTTCCACTATAACTTTGTGAGTCCTAGGACTCGCTGAGATTTAAAAGGTGAGTCCCAAAGCAAAAATGTGAGTACAGGACTCGGGATGCGCAGGTAAAAAAATCACTGAGCTTTTGCACTGCAAAAGCTACTCACATTTTTTCAGCAAAAAATTTCAGCATATTTGCGTATCACTTGATGTAAATTTTAACAAATCGTTAACTAACGACATCGTTAGCTTTGAACAACTGGGCCCTGTTTGCTTGGAGTGGCTCATATGATTTCATGGACAAAAAAGGGAGAGAAAAAAAAGAACATTACTTTATGGCTGACAAAAGGGACATATCTGGAGTTATAGTTATCATCGGGTGTTCTGCTGCATACATTTCAGATGAAGTATTGCAGAATGGTTTACGTCAGCGGAAGCCTCAAGAAGAGGAAGATATTGATATGATATTACAACACCATCGCCAGATGCATGAGAAACTTGCTGAGGAACTATTGCATCATACACACAATTTAAAAGACTTTGCTTACAGTTCTAGTGCCATTGTGAAAAAAGATGTAGAGGTTGGTTTCATTAAGAATACATGTATAACATTTAGTATGCTATAGACAATGATAAGGGGAGGCATTAAGGAGGATAGCTGCACGTGAAAGATTTTACCACTTTTGAAAAGGCAGACAGCTTTGAAATTTGCAGACAGGGGAGTTACCACATCAGCATTTGAAACCTTTCCAGAATGGGAGCTACTCTTAAGGGAAATCCTGGAGTAGGTTCTTTCTTTAAGAGTAGACTCGAGTGAGAAGGGAGGTAATTTTTTTCTATATCAGAGTTATTGCCCTTAGAGGTGTATTCTTAAATTATGCTTTTACCAACTGCAGATCATACCAGCAAAGCTTAAATAAACATATATAAAATATATCAGCAGACAAAGACAAAGTCTAAAAGGAATTGCCCTTGTGAGCAATAAATGCACAAACAAAAATGAAAATAGCAGAAGTGTTGGCTTTTCTTAGATGGTATCTATTAGCCAACATAGATATTTTTGTCCAATTAGGCTTCATCAGTGACTTTCATGTAAATTTAAAAAAAAAAAAAAAAGAACAAATCTGAACTCAGCTCAGTGATAAGGAGGACCAGAAAAACTGCACTATACTGAATTATTAGGAGACAAGGATAGAGTTTGTCATTGTGAATGAGTGGCTTGTGCGTATGCATTGAGTTCAAATGAAGTTTCATCATCAGTTTTATTTTAGATAAATATTTGGTAACAGAGCACAGAAACAGAAGCACTGCAATATAATAATGTGAAGCACAGTTGAATTTCATTATTCAGCATAGAAACAGAAGAACTGCAATATAATAGTAATGTCAGGCACAGTTGAATTTCTTTATTCAGCACAGAAACAGAAGCACTGCAATATAATAGTAATGTCAAGCACAGTTGAATTTCTTTATTCAGCATAGAAACAGAAGCACAGCAATATAATAGTAATGTCAAGCACAGGTAAATTTCTTTATTCAGCACAGAAACAGAAGCACTGCAATATAATAGTAATGTCAGGCACAGTTGAATTTCTTTATTCAGCATAGAAACAGAAGCACTGCAATGTAATAGTAATGTCAGGCACAGTTGAATTTCTTTATTCAGCACAGAAACAGAAGCACTGCAATATAATAGTAATGTCAGACACAGTTGCATTTAATTATTAAGCACAGAAACAGAAGCACTGCAATATAATAGTAATGTCAAGCACAGTTGAATTCAAGCACAGTTGAATTTCTTTATTCAGCATAGAAACAGAAGCACTGCAATATAATAGTAATGTCAAGCGCAGTTGAATTTCTTTTTTCAGCATAGAAACAGAAGCACTACAATATAATAGTAATGTCAAGCGCAGTTGAATTTCTTTATTCAGCATAGAAACAGAAGCACTGCAATATAATAGTAATGTCAGGCACAGTTGAATTTCTTTATTCAGCATAGAAACAGAAGCACTGTAATATAATAGTAATGTCAGGCACAGTTGAATTTCTTTATTCAGCACAGAAACAGAAGCACTGCAATATTATAGTAATGTCAAGCACAGTTGAATTTCTTTATTCAACATAGAAACAGAAGCACTGCAATATAATAGTAATGTCAGGCACAGTTGAATTTCTTTATTCAGCACAGAAACAGAAGTACTGCAATATAATAGTAATGTCAAGCACAGTTGAATGTCTTTATTCAGCACAGAAACAGAAGCACTGCAATATAATAGTAATGTCAAGCATAGTTGAATGTCTTAATTCAGCACAGAAACAGAAGTACTGCAATATAATAGTAATGTCAAGCACAGTTGAATTTCTTTATTCAGCATAGAAACAGAAGCACTGCAATATAATAGTAATGTCAAGCACAGTTGAATTTCTTTATTCAGCATAGAAACAGAAGCACTGCAATATAATAGTAATGTCAAGCACAGTTGAATGTCTTTATTCAGCACAGAAACAGAAGCACTGCAATATAATAGTAATGTCAGGCACAGTTGAATTTCTTTATTCAGCATAGAAACAGAAGCACTGCAATATAATAGTAATGTCAGGCACAGTTGAATGTCTTTATTCAGCACAGAAACAGAGGCACTGCAATATAATAGTAATGTCAAGCACATTTGAATTTCTTTATTCAGCATAGAAACAGAGGCACTGCAATATAATAGTAATGTCAAGCACAGTTGAATGTCTTTATTCAGCATAGAAACAGAAGCACTGCAATATAATAGTAATGTCAGGCACAGTTGAATTTCTTTATTCAGCATAGAAACAGAAGCACTGCATTATAATAGTAGTGTCAAGCACAGTTGAATGTCTTTGTTCAGCACAGAAACAGAAGCACTGCAATATAATAGTAATGTCAGCATAGAAACAGAAGCACTGCAATATAATAGTAATGTCAAGCACAGTTGAATGTCTTTATTCAGCACAGAAACAGAAGCACTGCAATATAATAGTAATGTCAGGCACAGTTGAATTTCTTTATTCAGCATAGAAACAGAAGCACTGCAATATAATAGTAATGTCAAGCACAGTTGAATGTCTTCATTCAGCACAGAAACAGAAGCACTGCAATATAATAGTAAAGTCAGGCACAGTTGAATTTCTTTATTCGGCAGAGCTCAAGATGGTATGCTTTTGTTTCAACCAAAAGTATAGATGTGATTCTAATCTGTACCCACAGCACAGGCTTTTGGGGAAAAATAAGGAAAATAATTTTTAGGATACTCCTCTTATCTAGAGCTATGGGTCAGTATTAATTAAATGCATGATGAAGAGCAAGAAATTGTATCTTTTCACATATGCACCCAACAAAGGTTCAAATCAGCCTGAGCATCTACCCAGTCTGACCAGAGTCTTACTGCTTGATTTCTGAAAGTAAAAATACCAGTATTAAAGCGGTAGGCTTTATTTCTAAATTTATTATTTTATTTGGCAGTTATATTTTTACGTCCTGCTCATTGCATACCTCTTCCTAGGATGGTATGGTGTTCTCTAACAAGAATAATGTTACAATACAGAGTACTTGGCAGGGAGGCTCATTATACCATCGACATACGAAGTATGTGGGGGTATATAGTTTTCACTTTTCCGTTCGTACATATGTTCGTTCTTCGTTCATCTTTCCGTCACAGGGTCAAAGTTTTTGCATTAAAGTTTATAAGACCTTATATTTTGAAGACCCTTTGATAGATTTCATTCATATTTGGCATGATGGTAGATATAGGACTAAAGTTTTTATCAGCACCATCCCCACCCCGGGGGTGACCTTGGGGTCAAGGTCACGGACTTAGAATTTTCATAAAAAAGTCAAAGATTTTTTATGTTTTAAGTTTATATAGCTATATCATCAAGACCCTTGAGGAATTTCATTTATATTTGACATGTTGGTAGATATTGGCCTAGAGTCTTACTCAGCATAATCCCCACCCTGGGTGTGACCGAGGTCAAGGTCACAAACTTAGAATTTTCATATAAAAGTAAAAATATTTGCGTTTAAGTTTATATAGCCATATCATCAAGACCTTTTGTTAAATTTCATTATCCCCTAACTGAAAGGTTGTGCGGATATAGCTATCAGCAAGGAATCAGTTCCTCTGTCTGTCCGTCCATTGAAGCATTATCATTCATACTTTATTTTTGTCTTAGGTTCAAAGTTTTTACATTAAAGTTTATAAGACCTTATATTATGAAGACCCTTTGATAGATTTCATTCATATTTGTCCTGATGGTAGATATAGGGCTTAAGTTTTTATCAGCACCAATCCTCCTTGGGGATAACCTTGGGGTCAAGGTCTTGGACTTAGAATTTTCATAAAAAGTCAAAATTTTTGTGTTTATGTTTATATAGCTATACCATCAAGACCCTTTGAGGAATTTCATTTATATTTTACATGTTGGTAGATATAGGTCTGGTGTCTACTCAGCATGATCCCCATCCCGGGGTATGACCTTGAGGTCAAGGTCACAGAAATTTCATATAAAACTAAAAAAATTGCATCTAAGTTTATATAGCTATACCATCAAGACCTTTTGTTGAATTTCGTTATCCTCCTACTAATAGGTTTAGGGGATATAGCTATTAGCATGGAATCCATCCATCCATCCATCTGTCTCTCCATAAACGCATTATTGTGGACCCCATAACTCCTAAGTACCCTTTGAGCTATTTTCGTGAAACTCTGTCAGGTTGTAGAGGGCATTTGGTAGGGGTGTCAGGTACAAGAAAGACAACTCTAACTGACTTGGTCCATGAGTTATATCCCCTTGTCTCCAAAATTGTAAAAATTTTGTGCGAACCATAACTTTAAAACATGTTAAGATATTTTCATGATACTTCACCAGTATGTAGAGGACATTGAGTAGGCGTATCACATTCAAGAATGACACTCTAACCAACTCCATTCTGCAGTTTTTGCCCTTGGTTATTTAAATCTTGTGTGGGCAATAACTCTAAAAATTCTATAAGATATTTTTGCGATACTTTACCGATATGTAGAGGACATTGAGTAGGCAGGCCAGGTTAAAATTTTCATTAAAATTTATATAGCTATATTATGAAGATCTTTTAGTTGGTTTCATTAATATTAAGCATGATGGTTTATATAGGTCTAAAGTTTTTCTCGGCACCATCCCCAATCTGGGGATGGCTTTTAAGTCAAGGTAACAGACTTTTCCTACAAATGTCGGTTTTGCTTATATTATAAAGAATGATTGATTTCACTGGTCTATGATGATAGTTATAGGGCTAAAGTTTTAATTAGCTCAATCCCTGCACCTGTTCCTGACCTTTTGAGGTCAAGGGATTCACATTATGCGTGATTGAATTCTTTCAATGTTATAACAGCATACAGCTGCCATCTCCAGAGTCAAAGCTACATACTTTGTGCTCTTTATAAAGTGGTGGTAGCTCTGGTCGGGGATATACACGCCCCACTGGGCACTTTGTCTAGTTTTGTAATAATTCAGGGGTAGTTTCTTTTATTTCTCCATAAAAACATACCCTTTTGGTACTCATTAGAAGGGCCTAAGTGATGTACCTCTACAGAGTATTCACAACATACATTTTGATGGAGAACTTGGAGACATTTATCCCAGGATTATCGTCAGATGCTGTATGTGCCCAAAATTTTGGGACCTCTTAACTCCTTATCATTCATGTCCTAAAATTTTGTTGATGTGTCTAAAAACTGCTGAGTGGCAAATAGTGTTGACCATGATCAGTTGCACTACTGAATGAGTAGCAAACAGTGTAGACCCTGGTCAGATATCAAATGCTGTGGTATCTGATTTCCATCTATACTGTTTTCTCAGGCCTGTCTATCCAGTATTTTTCTGCAACTAGACTTCTGTGGTAAAAGTTTTATCTTGTGACTGTTAAAATACTGTTGATGTAATGTTAAAAACTCCATTTACTCTAAGTATTTGGACACTTCAACTCCTTCCACACTTGTTCTAAACTTTAAACAAGTGCAATTTACTGCCGGATGTTGTATCTAAAAATTGCTGGATGAGTGATAAAGAGTGTAGACACTGATTAGAGCTCACATTCTGAGGCATCTCATCTGGGTCTACACAGTTTGCTCAGGCCTATCTGTCCAAATACAAGTGATAAATATGGTACAGTTGACTGTCAATGTATCAAATGCTGATTACTAATACTAGCAATATTGGTTTTTAATTTGCAATAATGTTGCCTTCATTTCAAATCCCTTTGTCTGAAACCAAAAATTGTGGCCCCTTTGAGTTGGAGATAACAAGAGTTGACTTTACCATCAAATGAGCCAAGAGTTGACTTTACCATTAAAAGAGCCATCATAGCAACTGCAAAGGTTCAGACAAGACTGTGCATCTGTGCAGTCTTGCCAGACTATATGCTGTTCACTCATGTAAGCAGTAGGACCTGTAGGAAACTTTAGTCAAAGAACTAGACATGGTCATGCCGGCCTCAGTGGCACAGTGATGGGCTTCCGACTGGTGATCAGGAGGTTGAGGATTTGACCCCACGGGGTCGGCAACATTTCTTCGTGGAGATTGATCATGAAATATTTTCTGCCGTCATTCTCTCTCATCCACTGATTCAAGAAGGGCAGTTGTCAGTTTCTGGTGAAAGAATGTGCACAATACTGGTTAGGACTAAGCCTGCCCAGTAAAAGTATGGTTAGGTAAACTGACAGTGCTCGACATGACCCCACTGGGTTGACTAGCCATAAAACCTCAACACAAACAAACAAGACTTCTGTTGTAAAAGTTTTACCTTGTGACTGTTAAAATTCTGTTGATGTAATGTTTAATACTCCACTAAAATTAAGTATTCAGACACTTCATCTCCTTACCAGACTTGTTCTAACCTTTAAACCACTTACTACCCGATGTTGTGTCTAAAACTTGCTGGAAGAGTGGTAAACAGTGTCAACCCTGATGCATATTCTGCAGTGTCTCATCTGGGTCTACACTATTTGCTCAGGCCTATCTGTACGAATATATATAGTTAGTACGGTACAGTTGACAGCCAGTGTATCAAATGCTGATAACTCCAACTAGCAATATTGGTTTAGTTTGCAATATGTTGCCTTCATTTCAACTCCTTTTGCTTCAAACCAGAAATTCTCGTTCCTTTGAGTTGGAGATAACTAGAGTCGACTATAAAATTAAATGAGTCAGTCATTGGAAAAAGGTCATTTTAACAAATGCGAACAGCAAAATTTCAGATGAGACTGTGCATCTACATCTGCGCAGTCTCGCCAGAACTTACATGTATGCTGTTCACCCATGTAAAGCAGTAGGCTCAGAGGAAGCTTTAGTCAACGAACTACACGTGGTCATGTCCAATCTGGACATGCACACTGACAGATTGATTTGATGGAAAGTCTGAAGTCTTTTTCTTGTGACACAGCTCAAATTTGAATATCATAGAACATTATATTTCAATTCCAGAAAGTGACTGATACTAACAGAATCGCAGACACAAACTATTCCAATTTGCAAACCCAGAGTCAGAGATTGGAAGCAAAGACAAAATCTTGTAATTGGTGGATATGGATAATGCTAGTGTTGGTGACCTTGACATTCCTCTGGATGGTGGTGCTAATGAGAATGTTCCCAAAGTCTTGAGGAGAACTTATAGAGCGGATATTTATTAACACAGTGGTATGAGCAAATTCAGCACGCAACAAATTCATATTTTTCTTATTATTCTCAGAAAACAGGATTTGACATTTCATGCAAATTATCTCCAAAAGAGGCATTTTGCATGACATGTCAAATCTTATTTTCTGGGAAGCATAGGTTTTGGAGGCAGTTTGCATGAAATGCCAAATCCTGTTTTCTTGGAAAAGTAAGAAAAATTTATCAAGACATTGTCTGCAGAATTTTTTTTACCTAAGCGTTTATCATGAAATAGAAGGGGATTGTGCTTTAATCAGTGTTCCTTGTATTTGTTGGCTGTGTGGACCATAGCCATCATATATATTGTATACAGTGTGTGAAATATAACACATCATATTAACACTAGATATTGGACACCTTTTAGAGAACTGTTACACTTTCAATGGAGACAGCTCTTTCAAAGATGATTTTGCTCCCTTCTGAAAAGGATCCACTGTGAAACGAAAGTGTTTGCTCCCTTAGGGAGCAAATTCTTCCCTTTTTAGAGTAGACCTCTTTTCAGAAGGGGTTTGGTGTGCAGGAAAGCAAATAGGAAGTTGCAATAGTTGTCTCCCGTATCAAAAATGGTATATGTTTCCATTTTACTTTTTTCTACACGTTGAACAAGTATATTGGGGTAACCCATATGAATGCTAAAATCTAGTCAAACCTCCTTTTGGAGCCATCTGGCCTGGGTGTAATATTTGCTTAGACCTCTGTGTCTGAATGTTTAAAGTAAATACGGTACTGGTGAAAATTAAAATCCAAAAATATGAAAGAGAAATGAGCCAGTGCATGACAAAACCAACAAAATGGCATGTACGCCCAGCAAAGACTCAGATCAGCCTGGGCATCCACCCAGTCTGATCAGAATCTTGCTGTCAGAAGAAAGCTTGGTCTTTAGCTACCCACTGAGTGCACAGCAAAGACTCTAATCAGACTGGACCAATGCCCAGGCTGATCTAAGTCTTTGCTGGGCACTCATGCAATTTTGTTGGTTTTGTCATGCGTTGACTGAAATGTAAGGTGATGTGATACTAAAATGCAAATGAGGTGCAGCATATGAAAAGGTCTTTGGTCACATGTGAATAGCAAAGGCCCAGATCAGTCTACACATCCACCCAGTCTGGTCAAGGACTTGCTTGTTTGCTTACAGAATTACTATATTCTCGACAATATAGTATAGGAATGAATTCTATTTTTGTGGATTTGATTGCTGAGAACACTGGCAAATCACATACTGAAGAAAGTTCTGTGGACTTTATGTAAAGTTTGTTAGTGATTTACTGGCATTTACAGACAGTAAAAATAGAATTCATTTTCTGTAATTCCAGCACAGCACAGTTTATGTTAACCCATTGTAGACTGAATGAACTCCCCCATACTATATATTGGAAGAGTCCCATTTCAATTTTAGGTACGTCTAGCTATGAGATCTAAAGAAAAATGACTAAACTGTTTGCAAATGGTGGAGACCCTGATCAGACGCCACGTTCTGCAGCATATGAACTGGGCCTGCACTGTTTGCCAGTGACCCTTTTAGGGTCTCAAGACTAAAATGGGTTAATGAGGTGTTAAAATGGCTTATTTTTTATATCTACAATAAAAGAAATAGTTCCTAAGTTTCCTCCTCAGTGGGTTTATTGATGTAGAAATACCATGTTAAAGTTGTACAAGTGAGATTTCACTAAATTGGTGTAAACGTGTGGAGTTAGAACTATTGCTGTATGGTGAAAGCCCTTAGACTGTGGAGCTTTGTTGGCTGAACTGGATCTTCACTCTTCACATATACCCCAAACACACATTTTCTAGTGTTGCAGTTCTAATGAGATAAAGATAAATTTAACATCCTGGGCTCAGTTGTTCAAAACTAACGATGTCATTAGTTGTATATCATTAAAACTTTGATTTTTAAATCACTGGGGCATCCAACTGATAATGTTACAGTTGGGGAAGGCCTGCTATCCTTGTAGCAGGTAAGGGTAGAAGGGGAATGTTTTTATTTCTTCTGTTTTTTCACTTTCATTCCTGTTCTTCTTTCTTCCCTGTCCCTCTCTTTCATCTCTTCTACTATCTCTTCTATCTCTTTTCTCCTTTTCTCTGGGAGACGACACAAAATGACCCACAAGGGTCGACATGTTAAACCCCAACACAATCAATCAATTGATCATTAAATATGACATATACACTTATATTTTTGCTGAAAAAATGTGAGTAGCTTTTGCAAAAGCTACTCACATTTTTTTCAGCAAAAATACCTGTGAATGAGATATTATACTTACTAGAACAATTAACATTTTGACCACTAACAAACTTGTTAAGCTAACAATGCTTTGAACAACTGGGCCCTGGATGCTTATAAAGGCAGTACCTAGAAGATAACTGTTTGTTTTTATACTGCAGCAGACAAAGTTTGGGAGGGCACTAAAATTAAGATGTAAATTACCAACTATTCACTTACTGAAAAAGACTTTCATCTGCGCAACATTTTTGTAATTTAAAACCTTCAGTCTGTTGCCTAAATGTCTGTTCCTACATGTAGTTATCACTCATATGCCATCTTAACAACACATCTGGCAGTCTGTTTGATAATCCTTCAAGAAATTCAGCTCTAATTCAAATTTGTTAATTGCTGCTAAAAACAACTTTTTCTTTTAAAGAATCTTGACGATTTCACATCTGGTTTTATAAGAATTCATAAACTGACATACATGTACTGCCTTTCTGTCACAGGATACTACTATTCTTTTGCCTTTAAAATATGTTCCCCATAATTTTAAGCATAGAATGATTTCTAAAATTTCAAGAGCTGAGATTTGTAAATTCTTTTGTACAAGGGTTGATTGAAAAATTGTGAGCCTTGACATGTTGTATTATTTTTCAACATAATCCCCTTCAATGTCTGTATACTTTTGCCAGCGATGTTGAAGCGCAACCACGTTTAAAAACGACCTTTTCTTGACTGTCCAGAAAGTTCTCCACTGCATGTATGACATCCCCAGCTGACTGAAAATGTACCAGAAACAGCCTTTTTCAACTTTGGGAATTAATGTAAGTCTGATGTAGTGAGATCAGACAAGTAAGACTCAAAGCCACAATCATTGATGGCAGCCATAGCAATGATAGACGTGTGAGCTGGAGCATTGTCCTGTAGAATCAACACACCTTTACTGAGTTTCCTACGGCACTTGACCTTAATATTTTCTTTTAACTGCCTAATATGTTCCATGGATTGTTTGTCCTGTTTTTGGTGATAATCTACTATAAGAAAACCATCAGCATCCTAAAAAACAAAGGCTATAACCCTCCTAGCTGATGGAACAGTCTTTGGCGGGATTGAGCCAGGGTACTTTCATTGTTTAGACTGTTGTTTGGATTCTGGGGTATCACAAACCTCAGTAGAATCTTGTCAGGATCTGTCAAAAAGGTTCAGATTAGCACACAACATATTCTGTCTTGTGATCAACTGTCAGAAGTCTGGGTACCCAAGAGCTGAGAGTTTTCTCGTATCAAGATCTTCCATAAGAATGGCATGAACTCTTTCTGGAGAAATCCTAACAGCACTAGCTATGTATCTCTCTGTAACTTGTCTATCACCCATAGTCATATGGACTTCAGTAACTATTTTGGGAGTTGCCACAGTGACAGACCTTCCAGAACAGGGGTCATTCTCAAGGCTTTCCCTGGGGATCATCCCCAAGGCTCTCCCTGCCATGCTTAAATTCAGCCAGCCACCTTTTTATGGTAGCATATGAAGGGGTATCCTTCCCTAGTGTTGCTACTATATCAGCATGAAAAGTATTAGGTGCTAGATCCTTTTATGCAAATATTTAATCATCACTGATTCAGCAGTTTTGTCCATTTTTTCAAATGTCATGTGCCCTGTTTACTTCAATCTGTTACCACTTCAACAACTGACCAAATGACACAGGCTGTTGGTTACTGTAAATAATCAATGAATAATAGGGCTGAAAAATAGACAGCCCTGCTGAAATCCTTTAGTGTTCAAAATTTATCAATCATCCCTCTTAAATGCAATCTGAAAATGATGTCCATTTCAAAATCCTCAACCAACAGCTGTCAGTTGAAAAAGACAGCATCAGGAACTGACCAGTTTTCACATTCCATCATTACTGCCTCATTCTACAAGGGTAAAAACTTATGCCATCAAATCTTTTCTTGCCAAATTTGATATTTCATGAACTGAATCAGAATAATGGTAAATGGACCATAGGCAGTGAAGCAGCCTATATTCAAATATTCTACTGGGCTTGACACTAGTTTCAATAAAATAAGTTCACCCACTAAAGATTGTATCTGTTTAATTGTAGTTGACTCTTTACTCAGCCAGCGTTAAGTCAATCTTCAAACCTCTATCAGTCTTACTGGAGTTTCCTCCTCTGTGATAGTGATTGTCTTAAATATAAAGTCAGAAAACAATACAGTGAAACCTGTGTAAGACAGCCACCTTTGAGACTGACTTTAGTAAATGATGAGGAAAGGTGGTGGTCTCATAAAGGTACATGTCATGTAATTTTGCTAGCAAAATTACCTGACATGTATCTTTAAAAGACAGCAATCTTTCCACATCAACCCTCACTATTTAAAATCTTTCTCAGAGGTGGCTCTCTTACACAGGTTTCACTGTATCTTGATAGTTTTACTGCATGCTTTATCTGGGATTTCCTCAATTCCACACTTCTTCACCACTGTTCCCAAACAGTTGTATGCAAAAATTGCACTTTTTCTCTGTCCGAGAAAGGTCAGCTGAATAATTTAAAATAAAATAAAATTGCAATTCTTAAATGAAACATAATGAAAGAAATGGCATTTGTGACTTATTGGAGCACTGATGCTGAGCTTTTTAACCCAGTACTTATAACAGTGTCACAAGAGATATGCCTACTGCAGACAAAGGCCACTAAATTGTAATGTGCCAGGTCTATTATAGATTATACTTATTTATGTCTATGAGCTCTTTTCAAATCTTGTCTATAAAGTAAACAGCCTTCTCCTTTCTTTTTTTAATGAGCTCAACAAAATCATCAACCTTTGGACCCCCTCCCACCCCACACTTAACATTTTTTTTTTTTTTTTTTTTTTTTTTTTTTTTTGGGGGGGGTGGTCGGGTGGTGCGAAGGTGCTGTGTATCTTACATCACCGGGGTGTCCAGCTGATATTGGCTTACAGTTGGGCAAGGCCTGCTATCCTTGTAGTGGGTAAGGGTAGAGGGGGAATGTTTTTATTTCTTCTGTTTCTTCACTTTCATTCCTGCTCCTCTTTCTTCCCTGTCCCTCTCTTTTATCTCTTCTACTGTCTCTTCTATCTCTTTTCTCCCTTTCTCTGGGAGACGACACAAAATGACCCTCAAGGGTTGACGTGTCGTTAAACCCCAACACAATCAAACATTTTTTGGAGGGAGGAGAGGGGATGGTATATTGTTTTCACACTGTTCGTCTATATGCTACATTTTGGTCCTTGCTTTAGGTATCTAATAAGTACTGCTTATTGACAATTTCTTGTTATCAATGAAACCATAAACAACACTTTTCTTGGGAAAGCTGAGGTCCAGAATAATTCTTTTTCCATTCAGATCTTTTTTATATGACCTGCAAATAGTGTCTGTGGTTAAATAACTATTTTCACATTATCTGCCTGTTACATTTTTCTTTTCTTGCCAAATAATTCAAGGAATCTTTTCATTTTTTGCATAAATGTTGATATTGATGAGATGTTGCTGTCAGAGAAAAACAAGTACCATGGGGTCAGTACCTTTAAAGTTATTTCCCTTTGTTATTCTTGAAACAGCATTTTGGTTTCTGCTTCTTATCTTGCTAAAGAATTTGAAGGAATCATTTCCTATTGAGCATAAATATTGATATTGATGAGGTATTGTTGTTAGAGAAAAATAAGTGCCAAGGATTAATTCTTTTAGAGTTATTTCCCATTGTTATTCTTGAAAAGATGTTTTGGTTTCTGCTTCTGATCTTGCTAAATGATTTAAGGAATAATTTCATATTTTACATAAATATTGATATTGATGAGATGTTTCTGTTAGAGAAAAATAAGGGTCTAGAGCATTTTTAGCTCACCTGAGCTCTGCTCAGGATGAGCTGTAGTGATCACTATTCGTCCCTCGTCCGTCCATGCGTCCGTGTGTCTGTGCATCCGTCCATTAACATTTTCTAATGACTTCTCCTCTGAAGCCGCTGAGCCAATTTTGCTCAGATTTCATATGGAGCCTCCTTAGGGTGGGGGAACAAAAGATTGCTAAAATGGTTGCGGTCCGTTGAAATTTGGCCGCCATGCCCATATAGGGTAAAAACCTTTAAAAATCTTCTTCTCGATAACCGAGGATGCCTTGGAACTGAATCTTTGCAAGAATCATCAGGGACGAGAGGTCTACCAAAGTTGCTAAAAGAATTGTCGTACGTTGCCGTTTGACTTTTTTTACGGCAAGGTCACGGGCCCCCGTAGCCTAGTGGATAAGAGAGTTGACTCTTAATCCATTAGGTTTCTCACCGCTGTGGTTCGAGCCTCGCTCGGGTCATATGTGGGAAAGCCAAGTTCTGCTTACGGATGGTCAGGTGGTTTTTCTCCGGGTTCTCCGGTTTTCGCCCACCTTCGATGAACGATTGGCTCGATATAAGTGAAATATTCTTGAAAGGGCCGTAAAACCCAAATCAAAAAAAAAAAAAAAAAATTTACGGCAAGGTCAAGTTTGCTTCCCTATGCTTTTGTATGGGAAAAACCTTTAAAAATCTTCTCCAAAACCGACCATGCCTTGTGGCTGAATCTTTGCTTATATCATCGGGAATGGGAGGGCTCCAAAGTTGCTAAAATAATGGTTGTACATTGACATTTGACCTTTTTGCGGCAAGGTCAATTTTGCTTCCTTATGCATTTGTATGGGAAAAATGTTCAGAATTTCAAACAACTTCTCCTCTGGAGCCTCTGGGCCAATTTTGCTCAAATTTCATATTGAGCCTCCTTAGGTTGGGGGAACGAAAGATTGATAAAATGGTCATGGTTCGTTGACCAAGATGCCCGCCATGCCCATATATGGTAAAAACCTTTAAAAATCTTCTCCATAATCGAGGATGCTTTGGGGCTGAATCTTTGCATAAATAATCAGGGACAGGGGGTCTACCAAAGTTGCTAAAATAATGGTCATAAATTGACATTTGACTTTTTACAGCAAGGTCAAGTTTGCTTCCCAATGCATTTGTATGGGAAAAAAACATTTAAAAATCTTATTCTCCAAAACTGAGGATGTGGCTGAATCTTTGCATATATCATCTGGAACGGGCGGTCTACCAAAGTTGCTTAAATAATTGTCATACATTGACATTTAACCTTTTTACGGCGAGGTCAAGTTTGCTTCTGTATGCATTTGTATGGGCCCCATACATTTGTATGGAAAAAATGTTGATAATTTCAAATGGCTTTTCCTCTGAAGCCTCCGGGCCAGTGTTGCTCAAATTTCATGCGGAGCCTCCGTGGGCAGGAGAATGAAAGATTGCTAAAATGGGTATGGTCCATTGATCAAAATGGCTGCCATGCCCATATATGGTAAAAACCTTTAAAAATCTTCTTCTCCGTAACCGAATAAGCCCTGGGTCCTAATCTTTGCACAAATTATTGGGGACAGGAGATCTACCAAAATTGCTAAAATGATGGTTCTGTGTTGACATTTGACCTTTTTACCTCAAAGGTGAAATTTGCTTCCCCATTTGTATGGGCCATATACATTTATATTGAAAGTATCAAAATGACTTGTAGATCAACAGTAGTTAAAAATTGTTCTGATTGGAAATCTGAGACGGCCATCATCTGGTTTATATTTATTATATTTCCCTGCCACTGTGGTGTTTACATGTATAAAGTCATGATTCTTCAGAAACCACTTAGCCAATTTCCCCCAAATTTCACATTGATCCTTCTGTTGAAATGTGATTGATAGTTTATTCAAATGATCATGCTCCATTGACTGTCAGGCCCATATATTCTTCTTCAAAACTAAGAACTGCTCAAATGATGATATTTTCATTAGTTGCTATGATAGGATTGGAAAAATGTTGCATAACATCTGCATGTTTGCAGTGGCTATGTCACTCAGGTGAGCGAACCATGGCCCGTGGGCCTCTTGTTTATATTTCCCATTGTTCTCTTGAAAAGTTGCTTTGGCATGACTATATAGTGCATGCACGGTGAAATCAACTGGTCTCAAAGTATTTGTTGGAAGCAATCTGATACTTTGCAGACTCATTATAGACATATTGAACATGTGCATGAAGAAGTAAAAACCACAGCTTTTCTAACTTTGCCATTTTTACACGTATTTTTATGATTTACATAAATGGTTTAATAGAGCCGGAACATGTTGTCTACAGTATCCACTTGGTTTGGAAATGGAATTGTATTTTCAAGTTTTCTTTCATCGTTCTAGCGAAATTCAGGCAAAAAATATCCACCAGTGAATTATGTGACTGCAGGACTATACATACTTTTAGTTAGTCATAATTTTGAGTACGGGCAAGCAGAAGAATGGTCTGGAAGCTCCCAATTTTTTAACATCTTTCTGTTCCCATGAAGCACATGCATTCTGTGCAAACATGGCTCATATTTTAATAACTTGCATATTACTAAATTTGTGTAAACATCTCTCTGATAAAGAGAGCAAAACATCTCTGAGTTTCATCTCTGCTACTTTAGTTTTTATGTCAGAAATAATTTCCAACTCTCCCGCCACAAATTTATTTAAATTTAAATCAAGTGTTTCAAACAAGAGATTTTTAGCTCACCTGAACAAAAGCTCAGGGTGAGCTATTGTCACCACCCTATGTCCGTCGTCCATCGTTTGTCGTCAACAATTAGTTTGTTAACACTCTAGAGGTCACAGTTTTGACCCAATCTTGATGAAACTTGGTCAGAATGTTTGCCTCTATGAAATCTAGATCAAGTTCGATACTGGGTTACTTGGGGTCAAAAACTAGGTCACCAGGTCAAATCAAAGGAAAACTTAACACTCTACAGGTCATAGTTTTGACCCAATCTTGATGAAACTTGCTCAAAATGTTTGCCTCTATTAAATCTAGGTCAAGTTCGAAACTGGGTCACTTGGGGTCAAAAACTAGGTCACCGGGCCAGATCAGCAGAAAACGTTAACACTGTAGCGGTCACATTTTTGAAGCAGTCATCATGAATCTTGCTCAATATATTTGTCTTGATGATTTCTAGGTCAAGTTCGAAACTGGGTCACCTGGGGTCAAAAACTAGGTCCCGTGGCCAGATCAGCAGAAAACCTTGTTAACACTCTAGCAGTCGCATTTTTGAAGCAATCATCATGAATCTTGCTCAATATGTTTGTCTTGATGATTTCTAGGTCAGGTTTGAAACTGGGTCACTTGGGATCAAAAACTAGGTCACCGGGCCAGATCAGCAGAAAACCTTGTTAACACTCTAGCGGTCACATTTTTGAAGCAATAATCATGAATCTTGCTCATTATGTTTGTCTTGATGAATTCTAGGTCAAGTTCGAAACTGGGTCACCTGGGATCAAAAACTAGGTCACCTGGCCAGATCAGCATATTAACACTCTAGCAGTCACATTTTTGAAGCAATCACCATGAATCTTGCTCAATGTATTTGTCTTGATGATTTCTAGGTCAAGTTCAAAACTGGGTCACCTGGGGTCAAAAACTAGGTCAGCTGGCCAGATCAGAAAAAAAACCTTGTTAACACTCTAGCAGTCACATTTTTGAAGCAATCATCATGAATCTTGCTCAAAATGTTTATCTTGATGATTTCTAGGTCAAGTTCGAAACTGGGTCACTTGGGGTCAAAAACTAGGTCACCGGGCCAGATCAGCAGAAAACCTTGTTAACACTCTGGCGGTCACATTTTTGAAGCAATCATCATGAATCTTGCTCAATATGTTTGTTTAAATGATTTCTAGGTCAAGTTTGAAACTGGGTCACTTGGGGTCAAAAACTAGGTCACCGGGCCAGATCAGCAGAAAACCTTTTTAACACTCTAGCGGTCGCATTTTTGAAGCAATCATCATGAATCTTGCTCAAAATGTTTGTCTTGATGATTTATAGGTCGAGTTCGAAACTGGGTCACGTGGTGTCAAAAACTAGGTCACTAGGCCAAACCAGCAGAAAACCTTGTTAACACTCTAGCGGTCACATTTTTGAAGCAATTTTCATGAAGCTGCTCAAAATGTTTGTCTTGATGAGTTCTAGGATATGTTTGAAACTGGGTCACTTGGGGTCAAAAACTAGGTCACCGGGCCAAATCAGCAGAAACCTTGTTAACACTCTAGCGGTCACATTTTTGAAACAATCATCATGAATCTGGCTCAAAATTTTTGTCTTGATGATTTCTAGGTCAAGTTCCAAACTGGAACACCTGGGGTCAAAAACTAGGTCACCTGGCCAAATTAGCGTAAAATCTTATCACTCTAGCGGTCACATTTTTCAAGCAATCATCATGAATCTTACACAAAATGTTTGTCTTGATGAGTTCTAGGTCAATTACGAAACTGGGTCACTTGGTATCAAAAACTAGGTCACCGGGCCAAATCAGCAGAAAACTTTGTTATAATCATTTTGAACTTTGATCAGAATGTTTGCCTTGATCAGTTCTAGATCAGGCTCTCAAGGTGCTATGTTGCTCAGGTGAGCGTTACAGGGCCATGATGGCCCTCTTGTTTTCAGTCTTAATATCAATATCACTGTCTTTTAACTCCATGTTTTCATTAGGCAAGTTAAACTGTCTAGCTTCTTTCCAACTCATTTATTTCATAGCATTGCTTGTCATTGTCTTAAAAGTTTCTGAATTACCTCTTAACTTGGTCAGTTTACATGTTTATTCAGCCAGCTGTCTCCTCAAGTTGTCTGCCTCCTTTGATTTCAAGAGTTATTCTTATTCTTCCACCCTACTTCTCTTTAACCCTGTCATCCCTGTAGAAAAGGAGTAACTTTTTTCTGAGTAAGCCCAGATGAGACGGCTCTTTCTCATCGGGATTGACATTGTTTGCCACTCTGTTTAGGATTTTAGACTGACACCTCTATTTGCAACAATGGATGTGTCCATTTTTAAAGCTGGAAGAAGCCACTTCACAAACTTAGGGTTGAAAGGGTGTAGCCTTCCATTTCCAGTTTAAAGTAATTTCTTCTTGTTCACGAGAAAAAAAAAAATGTCCTGTTAAACTTCAGATTTGAGTGGATTCTCAACTACGTGCTAAATTACTTTAGGTTGACTAGAGGTACCCGAAGGAGTAATAGGAAATTCAGGTTCTATTTCAATACTGATGTTATCATTAAACACTTCACCATCTTGCTGTCCACCTTCCTGAAGTATTTTATGGATGGTCTGCTTGAAGTCTGATCTTTCCCGCTATTTCCTTCTCCAACAGTTTTCATTGAGCTAACATCTAATGTGCCTCATCGCAAGGAAAATGTACACAAGAAACCGTATATTTGATCTGTTTATGAATGAAAAATATACAACAACAATATCATTGATCTGATTGAAATATGAAAGGAAAGTGTCTGCGTTTAGAGCCAACGATATATGGAAAAAAGAGACTATCACTTCATCAGGGCCCAGTTGTTCAAAGCGTCATTAGCTTAACGAGCTCGTTAAGGGCCATTTCGTTAACTATTTTAGCGGATTTAATGTACAATTTTCTGAAATTTTTTGCTGAAAAAATGTGAGTAGCTTTTGCACTACTCACATTTTTTCAGCAAAAAATTTCAGAATATTTGCATATCACTCGATGTAAATTTTAACAAATCATTAACTAACGACGTCTTTAGCTTTGAACAACTGGGCCCAGTTTGATATGAACTGGCGATAATTAAAAAACAGAACAGTTTAGAAAATTCTGGTCTCTGTTAGGGTGACATCAGGATCAGCTGAAAGGCAGACAGACAGACAGACAAAATGTTTATTCTCTTAAGTCATTCTTATAACATATAAGGAACCTCATATTAACATGAATGGTAGCTGAGATGGCAATTATACATGTTTATTAATTCTAAGTATATTAGGTTACTTTGACAATAAACATACCAGTATAGTTCAAGTATCCTCGCTACTATCACAGTCAACTCCTTTAAAGGGTGAAAATATGTAGCTCTACAACATGAATGACATAAGTGCTGAGCAACACCATCAAAGATAATTTCAAGATATTGGCAAATTAATATACAACAAAATTTAATTGATGATATCTCTCTGCAAATGCAAAAGCTACTCACATTTTTTCAGCAAAAATATTAGCGTATATGCCATATTAAACTAACAACATCATTGGTTTTGAACAATTGGGGCCAGGTCGCGACATCCCGAGTTTGAATCCCGCTACAGACGGACTTCAGCTCATGACTGTATGGCCCTTCATTGCACGGTGTTCCATTATTACCCTTCCATTGCACAATACAACTTAACTAATGTTGAAAAGGCGTAAAACACCAAACCTTCTTCATCGATTGGATATTGCAGAATGTGTATGACCAGAAATAGCTTCCATTAGCATTCACCACAAATTACTTATTTTATTCTTTCTAATTACATGTACTCCACAATAGATAAATAAGTAAATAAATAAATAAATATCAAATGGACAGATACAGAAATCATATATATTATTACACAACAATCAAATTCCAAATCAGAGATTCTTTGTAAACAAAATTAATGACAATTCAAAATGTAGCTTGGTGGACTAAACTTTCCATTATACCTAACCCTTGTTACTATTTTTATCCAATAAAAATATGGAAAAAATTAAGAACCAGTTAAGCTATTGAAAAAGTGTTTTAACGCTTAGCACTGTGGGTATTTTTTTCAGCAGACAGCATATTGGAATAATTTTCTTATATTCTCCAGATTTTGACATCTCATGCATATTGTCTTCCTATGTCAAGCCCTGTTTTCTGAGAAATATAAGAAATATATCATCAATTTGTCAGCTGTAGAATTGCCAATAGAGTGATAAAGGTAAACCAAATTGCCTGCTAGTATTATCAATGCATAAACAACTGGGCCCAGTTGTTCAAAGCTAACGACGTCGTTAGTTAACGATTCGTTAAAATTTACATCGAGTGATACGCAAATATGCTGAATTTTTTTGCTGAAAAAATGTGAGTAGCTTTTGCAGTGCAAAAGCTACTCACATTTTTTCAGCAAAAAAATATCAGAATATTGTATATTGGATCCGCTAAAACAGTTAACGAAATGACCCTTAACAAGCTCGTTAAGCTAACGATGCTTTGAACAACTGGGCCCTGGTAATAAAGTATAGGTAAATACAGTCCATATACATCATTTTATGGTAAATGTTCTAAAATTTCATTTACTAAAGTTTCCGACAAAAATGCCATCTGCAAACAGTGCAGACCTCTATCAGACTGCTCCTAAAGAAGTTGTCTGATCAAGGTTTACATTGTTCCATTAAGCAGTTCAAGAAACCAGTGCACAAAGAACAAAATTTGGGTCAGAAAAGTATGGAATAAAGTGTTTGAAACTTCATGACAATTAACGTAAGTCACTTATTGTCACATTGCTTCTAGAAAAAGAGCTTGTGTGTCTCTGAATTCATGGTATATAGGGTCATTCCCTACTGCTGATTCAAGAAGGGCAGTTGTCAAGTTCCTGGAGAAATAATGTGCACAAGTACTGGTTAACCTCTAAGAGGACTTAACCTGCCAATAAAATGCACACGCCATGACCCTTATGGATTGACATGGCGTACAACCTGAACACAAATACATAAAGGTCTCTTTTCTGCCTCATTGCAGATATTTTGACAAGTCCTCTGTCAAACTCGAAAATTATTTGAGCTAGAACCTTGAAGCTTGGTGAACGGATTGGGGGTAATGAGTAGATCACCCAATTAACTTCTGAAAAAAAAAATGCATTAATTTGTCAGAGTTATGCCCCTTTCCAACTTTGGCATTTTGTATCGACAAGGGTATAGTCGGGGGCATAGTGTTTACAACCACATTTCTAGTTTTTGATGCTTTGAGTTGATGTGCATACTGTTATTGACAGTGACAAAAGGAAAATGGCACTACTTTGTGGCAGAGATCTTTGTTTTACTTTTAGTCCCCACCACTGTCAACCATTACGAAAACATGCCGATTCAAATATGTAGAAATTTTCACCTCCAAAAACTGAAAATTTTCAGATAAAAAATCTCTGATATTTTTTTATATTTCTGCTCAAAACATAGATTGTGGGTACTCGTTAGAACCGCCTCGGCGAGGCGGTTCTAACGAGTACCTACAATCTATGTTTTTGAGCAGAAATAAGAAAAATAAAGTATACCCCTGTAAACCCCAGTTTTACTATATAAAAGTGGGGTTTGAAGGGGTCAAAATTATATAGGTATGTTTTCATGATGTTAATGTTACCCCGTTCACCAATAAGCGGAAAGCATGAAAATATTTGAACTGGTCTGACACTGTTTGCACAGGTTTTTCTGAGGGGCCAAAAGGGTTAATACAGTCCTTTCTTTGATCTCTCTGTAGAATATTGTTATTACCATCAGATATAACTTTGATTCTGGTCTGTCCAGGCACATTAACTTTTACCACTCTCTGGGCTGCTGGAAATTTTACCAAGAGTGCTAAGCGTTAAAATATCAGGAAGAAGTAAATCAGTGATAATGACATGTTCACATGGGATCACCACAATCCCCTGTTTCTTGGTGACTACCCAACACTGAGTCATCATCACTAGTGTCCTCATTGTACGAATTATGAGGACACGATTCTCCACACTGCACCACAAGAGCAGCTCATCTAGCTTATGATGATTCCGGCGAATAAACTTTGATGAACAGTTTTCTATATTTGAACGATTTTTTTACCTAAATCAACACCTGTGCAAACTGTTGCTCCAGATGAGACAGCTAGTAACGAGCCGTCTCTTCAGACTCTACACTGTTTGTCACTCTGTTTTTGATTTTAGACTAAAAACCTTTTTGCATCAGTGGACATGTCCAAATTCAAGGATGGGAGAGTCCACTTCAGAAACTCAGGGATGAAGGCTTAACTAACTTCAACCAGCAGATTTCTTTTAACTCTTTCGGTGCCAAATTTCAGACGACATTTGTTGTCTGCTTTTTTTTTATTTTAACAAACTATCATTTGGAAAGACGTTCATATGTAAAATTGAAAGACTGAATGTCAAACAGCATAGATTCAGATAAGATGACGTCTATAAAATTTAGAAAAGGCTTTGCGGAGTTTATGGTACCGATAACCCTGATTCAGAAGTTTAGCAGTTAAAAATTTATTTCGAGTGTTGAAGTCAGTAGCAGGACTAGAAACTCTGGCGAACTGACTTAGTTGCGATATATAAATACTGCAGGATGCTCGACGAGGAACATTCCCATCCAAGTAAGGAAAGTTAACATTCTCAAAATTCAAAGCATCGCCTATTCATGAGACAATAGTGCTAAAGGCCCAGGAAACTTAATATCACCAACTCGAAGAACGGGGCGTCATTTTATGGCACACAATACGCACATCTCTTTCACTGCCACAGGCGATAATAATAGGCTTTTGCAAACAGCATGGTAGTTAACCCAAGCACAGTTAATAACTTTGCTTCCCTCTTTGGTTGCACGCCGGCGGGTCGGGCCTCAGACTCTATGACGGCTCCGGCCTTAAGACTTTTAAGTAAGTCGGTTGGTGCCTGATGCTCTGGCTCAGGTCTGGCCCACAGGAGTCCAGCTGTTGGTTTTCTTTTGCTTCAGTAGTTCAGTTATTCCTCATCATTGTTTCATCTCTGTATTCGTTTGATTTTTATGCTCTCGTAGATGTTGCACTGATGAGTTAGAAACCCTTCACATGGACTGAACAAATGTCTTGTGTATACCATGGCAGACCTAAGGGCAAGTTTTGTGACCACGTAAAATCGATTTAACCTCCACCCACCCCCCCAACCCCCGAGTAAGGTTTTTTACTGACCATTCCAAGGCGGTGCTTCTGCTGTGGTTTACTATTTCTGTCTGTACATGTATGTTTTGGTGAAATTTTTATTTTGGATAGCTGTTTGACCAGTTTTGGGGAAAAGAAACTGTCCTTTTGTTTTTCTGCTTGTAGTGTTTTGATTGTGGTGCCGTTGCTTTAAGTGCGTCCTTCTTTCCCTTTGGTATCTTGGACGGAAAGTGTTAGGTAATTGTATCGATTCCTGATCATTGCCTTCCTTTATATTTCCATAGCATAGTCGGTAGCGCGTCTGACTTTAGATCCAAGGGTCACCAGTTCTAATCCCAGCCAGGCCACAAAACTTTCATGGAGATCCTTAAATCCATCACGAAAACATACCTATATAATTTTGACCCCCTTAAACCCCACTTTTATATAGTAAAACTGGGGTTTACAGGGGTATACATTATTTTTCTTATTTCTGCTCAAAAACATAGATTGTGGGTACTCGTTAGAACCGCCTCGATGAAATTTTCAATATATTTAAATAGGCGTGTTTTCGTAATGATTTTTATGGTCATTCTCATCCTTCTTCTGATTCAAGACAGGCAGTTGTCAGTTACTAGTGAAAGTATGTGTACAATTACTGGTTACATGTAACAGCATAGAGGACTGCATGCCCGGTAAATGTGTGAGGAGGCTAATTTACCAGTTCGAAATGACTTTAACAGTGTTGACTGGGCCGTAAAACTCCAAAACAAACAATCAGACAGTAGAGTTCAGCTGCTAGGGGACCAGGGGTGTTGGGTGGGATGACGGATGTGGCTTCTAGCTAGCCTGCACGAAAGTATAGGAAGTGACACTGCAAATGTTATGGTTTTACGTTTTAGTTTCTTTGACGCTTAGCATGCCAGATAAAATCTTCAGCAGAAGACATTTTTAAATGTTTTTGTTTATTTTTCCCCAAAAAACATGTTTTTACATTTTATCCAAATTGTCTTCATTGGTAACAATTTGCATGAGATGTCAAATTATGTTTTCTAGGAAAAATAAGAATGCTGAATTAGCCCAGAGAGTGGTAAAGGTTAAGAAGTATTATCCTAACTCTTTGTATGATTTAATTCATAGTTTTCCTCTTGGTACATGTTGGTCCATAATATTATACAGTACGCTGAGATGAAGGTTATGGACTTTTTCTATATATTGTTTTGTTCCATATTACCAAAAGATCCTCATTTCAGAGCCGGCCTTGGTGGCTCAGTTGGATGCGCGCCCGACTGGAGACCAAGAGGTCGCAGGTTTGACCCCCGCCAAGGTCGGCAACATTCTTTCATGGAGATTGATCATGAAATATTATCTACGGTCATTCTCTCCCTTCTGCTGATTCAAGAAGGGCAGTTGTCAGTTTCTGGCGAAAGAATGTGCACAATACTGGTTAACCGCTTAGAGGACTAAGCCTGCCCAGTAAACGTGTGGTTAGGTAAACTGACCGCGCTCGACATGACCCCATTGGGTTGACTGGGCCCTAAAACCTCAACACAAAAATCCTCATTTCAGCTATGCCTTCTGGGAACATATCAGCTGTTTGAGAAATAATATGAACCCGAACTTCAGCTATGCCTTCTGGGAACATATCAGCTGTATTAGAAATAATATGAATGAACCCGAACATCAGCTATGCCTTCTGGGCACATATCAACTGTATTAGAAATAATACGAACCCGAACGTCAGCTATGCTTCTTGGAACATATCAGCTGTATTAGAAATAATATGAACCCAAACGTCAGCTATGCCTTCTTGGAACATATCAGCTGTATTAGAAATAATATGAACCCGAACTTCAGCTATGCCTTCTGGGAACATACCAGCTGTTTGAGAAATAATATGAAACCGAACTTCAGCTATGCCTTCTGAGAACATATCAGCTGTATTAGAAATAATACGAACCCGAACGTCAGCTATGCCTTCTGGGAACATATCAACTGTATGAGAAATAATATGAACCCAAACATCAGCTATGCCTTCTGGGCACATATCAACTGTATTAGAAATAATACGAACCCAAACATCAGCTATGTTTCTTGGAACATATCAGCTGTATTAGAAATAATATGAACCCGAACGTCAGCTATGCCTTCTGGGAACATATCAGCTGTATTAGAAATAATATGAACCCGAACGTCAGCTATGCCTTCTTGGAGCATATCAGCTGTATTAGAAATAATATGAACCTGAAAGTCAGCTATGCCTTCTGGGAACATATCAGCTGTATTTGAAATAATATGAATCCGAACGTCAGCTATGCCTTCTGGGAACATATCGGCTGTGTTAGAAATAATATGAACCCGAACGTCAGCTATGCCTTCTGGGCAGTTATCAACTTTAATAGAAATAATATGAACCCGAACATCAGCTATACCTTCTGGATACATATCAACTGTATTAGAAATAATATGAACCTGGACGTCAGCTATGCTTCTTGGAACATATCAGCTGTATTAGAAATAATATGAACCCGAACGTCAGCTATGCCTTCTGGGAACATATCAACTGTATTAGAAATAATATGAACCAGAACGTCAGCTATGCCTTCTAGGCACATATCAACTGTATTAGAAATAATATGAACCCGAACGTCAGCTATACCTTCTTGGAACATATCAGCTGTATTAGAAATGATATGAACCCGAACGTCAGCTATGCCTTCTGGGAACATATCAACTGTATTAGAAATAATATGAACCCGAACATCAGCTATGCCTTCTGGGAACATATCAGCTGTATTAGAAATAATATGAATCCGAACGTCAGCTATACCTTCTTGGAACATATCAGCTGTATTAGAAATGATATGAACCCGAACGTCAGCTATGCCTTCTGGGAACATATCAACTGTATTAGAAATAATATGAACCCGAACATCAGCTATGCCTTCTGGGAACATATCAACTGTATTAGAAATAATATGAACCCGAACGTCAGCTATACCTTCTTGGAACATATCAGCTGTATTAGAAATAATATGAACAAGAACGTCAGCTATGCCTTCTTGGAACATATCAGCTGTATTAGAAATGATATGAACCCGAACGTCAGCTATGCCTTCTGGGAACATATCAACTGTATTAGAAATAATATGAACCCGAACGTCAACTATGCCTTCTGACGTGCCCAGATTCAGATCCCAGTCTGATCAGAATATTCGCCGGGCGCAGTATGGAAGGTCAAGGATGCAGTTTCTACATGTGGACTACAAAAACTTCGATTATACTGCGCAGATGCGCAAGCTGATTTGAGTCCTCGTTGGATACACATGCCAGGAGGTATGTTTTCTCACTATACAAATGTCCGAGAAACTAACAAATATGATCGAATTAGCAAACCTCCTCAGGGCTGCACCGGTCTACTATAAACGTTAACCATTACGAAAACGCGCCTATTCAAATATATAGAAAATCTCACCTCCAAAAACTGAAAATTTTCAGATAAAAAACTGATGTTTTTCATATTTCTGCTCAAAACCTAGATTGTGGGTACCCGTTAGAACCGCCTCTGCGAGGCGGTTCTAACGGGTACCCACAATCTATGTTTTTCAGGAGAAAGAAAAAAAAATAATGTATACCCCTGTAAACCCCTGTTTTACTATATAAAAGGGGTTTAAGGGGGTCAAAATTATATAGGCGTGTTTTCGTGATGACTACATGCTGCGAGAAAAAAAAATTCAGCAGACGACACCGAAATATTTTTTTTCTTCTAAATAATAGGATTTGACACTTCACGCAAATTTTTCCTTAAGGGTGAAATGTCAGATCCATTTTTTCTGGGATAAAATAAGAAAACCCTATGAAACAAATCTCGTTTGCTACTGTGCTTTCGACATCTTTCAGAAAGTTGTTTTTTGCTTGACACTTTACACAGAAAAAGTGAATTTTCAAACTTTTGTAATGATTTAATGCAAAACCATTTGTCATAACTACCTATGTACAAAATATTTTATTCTAGTCATTAGTTTTTAAAAAAATCAAATATTTTCACTTTTTCCCAATGTAAAAATGAAGCCAAATCATGCAGAAATCTGCAGGGTAAGTAATTGGAGCCAGATTTTCAACAAGTTACACTTATTCAATTTTTCTGAAATTTTCACAATATTGTTGTGAAGCATCAATAATTCAATGTTAGCAAAGAAAAGTAAAAAATATTTTCTTAGACAAAAATTCCAAAAAATCACCTTACTATAGAAAATGCATGGGTCAGACCAACTTTTGGCCGTAAATTTAATTTTAGTGTAAAAATTTGAGAACAAAACATAGAAACAGAAAAGACAAATGGTTTCTGATAAGATATGGTCAGTCAGAACAAAATATTTTCTTCTAAAATAAAACACCAGGCAAAAAACGTCTTTCCAAGAGATGTCGAAAGGACAATATTCAGCATTTCATATTGCGGACTGTAACCTATATAAAAAGCTTTGCTTGTGTCTATTTTTAACGCATTACCCGTGTATCTATTTTTAACTTTGACGTGTTGTTTACAGTAGAAATCTACAATATATCCGTATATTATTCACATTACTGTTTAACTGACCCGGACACAACAAAATGGAGAATAGGAAAATAGAAGTTGAGAAAGTTGAAAGACCTGAGCTGGCCAAACATGACAGCAAATGTTTGGACCTGGCGTTTGCCATGGACTGTACCGGTAGCATGGGATCATACATAAATTCCGCCAGGGATAATATTCGTAGAATTGTAGAGGAAATAGTGGCTAGTGAGAAAAGTGATGTTAGACTTGCTTTAGTAGAATACAGGGACCATCCACCACAGGATCGTACCTTTGTGACACGGACACACGATTTCACAGCATCCGCTAAAACCATGAAAGGATGGTTGGACAACTGCTCAGCAGACGGCGGGGGAGATACGCCCGAGGCAGTGGCCGATGCCTTACATGATATTCTTAAATTAAGCTGGAGAGACGGTGCCACGAAAATATGTGTTTGTATTTCTGATGCCCCGCCCCACGGGCTGGATAGTAGCGGTGACAGTTTTTCTAATGGCTGTCCCGTGGGGATCGATCCCATGGCAGTCACTCATCAGCTTGCGGAGAAAGGAATAACAATTTATATGGTAGGCTGTGAACCAAGTATTTGTCCATATAAAGACTTTTTCATGGCAGTGGCCTTTATCACTGGTGGACAATATGTACCTCTTACAAAAGCTCAATTACTGACAAAAGTGATAATAGGCGGGGCACAAGAAGAGATTTCTCTGGAACAGTTTATGTCGGAAGTAGACGAGGAAGTTCGGGCTGAAGTAGCGGCTGGAAGGGAGATCGATGAGGAAGATTTCGCCCGAAGAGTTCATGTAAAGCTACAATCAAAGGGGGCAAAAACGAAACATCTTCAGAGAAACGATGCATCGTTAGAAACCGCTCACTCCTCGCCCACGGCAAAAAAATTGTCAAACCTGAAATCTATGTCAGAGGTTAGGAAAAATTTTTCTTCTTCGAAAACCTCTCCACAATCATATAGGTCTGCACCGGCGGCTCCAATGGCACTGTCTCGAGGGATGGCGCGAGCACCTGCTATAGCCTGCATGGGTGGTGGACCGCCACCACCTCCACCACCAATGGCTGCCATGGCATACGAGAGTTGGGGGCCCCCGCCGCCACCACCACCATCTGGTTTTGCTGGACCTAGCGACGACTACAAAACGGTAGAGGATGAAATATCTTACGAACAGACATCAAGGATGCTGCAGAAGTCCATTGCGAGAAATTTCGCAAAGAAGAAAGGAACTTAATTATATATTTTTGTGTGTTTAAGTAATAAGGTGCAATTTCGAAGAAGACATTACCTTTTCTAAAAATCAAGGTCTCAATTAGCATACCGTAATAAACCTAAGTATAGGGTCAGACCTGATTGAGCAAACAGTGTAGACCCAGATCAGACGCCGCAAAACGTGGCGTCCGATCATGGTCTACACTGTTTGCCACTCAGTCTGTCAGTTCTTAAATAGCACAACAGGTCGTAAATTGGACTTGTTCACATTTTAGGGCTAATATGGTAAGGAGTTCCAATTTTCAGGATTAATACGGTATTAGCCTTACTGGGTCATTAATCATAGACCCAGATAAAGTGACAATTATGGCGATAATTTTGGATATTTTTTGTTGTTTCTGGTTTCGAAATATACGTTCTGGTATCTTGTTAGTGTGGTCCGGAAAGACATTTCCGGCAGCATTGTTTGAGACAGAAAATCTAAACTTTTGACACCAAGTTAGACTATGCTGTTTGCGCTGTGCAAACTGCGAAATCCATTTCATTTGAGTGGCAGCAACTGTCAAAATGGTTTGTCTGCCCTAGGGTCTGCTCTGAAAGGAAATATTCATCCCTGCAAACTGATGCCGATACCTTGGCAAACAGTGCAGATCCAGATGAGACGGCATGTAATGAGGTGTCTCGTCAGGATCTACACTGTTTGCCATTCTGTTATTGATTTTTGACTGAAATCCTCATTTGCAATGTGGATGTGTCAAAATTCAGAGAGGGAATAGTCCATTTCAGAGGTTCAGGGGTGAAAAGGTGAACTTGTGGGGGCAATTTTTAGGACGGTTTCTTTCCTGTACATCAAGCCTCGTCTGAAAAGGTCCCTTCTAGAAGGAATTTGCCCCCAACAGGCGCAAATTCTTTCCTTTTAGAGCAGACCCCTTGTAAGAAGGGAGGCAACAACAGTTTTGACAGAGTTGTCTTTCTCCCCCCGCTCTTGAAATTGTATTGAGTACTGGAAATGTTTGAGTACTGGAAACGTGGAAAGATGGCTCTCTGTCGACCATTCTGTTACGAGTGTTAACCTTTACCACTCTTTTGGCTAATTCAGCAGACAACAGACTGGTGATATTTTTTTTCCTTATTTTTCCCAGAAGACAGAATTTGACATTTCATGCAAGTTGTTTCCAATGGAGGCAATTTGCATGAAATATCAAATCCTGTTTTGTCGGAAAAAAATAAGAAAAATATTTCAATATGTCGTCTGCTGAAAATTTCACCCAGAGCGTTAAGCATTAAAATGATGTTTCTAGTTTCTTTTTATATATATATATATATATATATATATATATATATATATATATATATATATATATATATATATATATATATATATATATATATATATATATATATATATATATATATATATATATATATATATATATGCATGTACGTACATGCACCAGACAAGCATCTGTCATATTTAACTTAACTACCCAGAGCCCAAGGCAGCAGTTTGATCAGTGTCTACTCTATTTGCTAGTCGGTTAGCATTTTAGATTCCTCACCAGGGCTGCGTTCAAATGTGCGAGTTACTCGCGAGAGTTTTACTCTGCTCCTATTGGCGCTCGTCATTAGGTACAGAAATCCAGGGCAAAATATTCGCTTCACTTTGCACTTCTGAACGCAGCCCAGGTGTTAGATAATACGGACCTCATTACGAAAACTTGCCTATTCAAATATATAGAAAATTTTACCACCAAAATCGGATTTTTTTTAGAATAAAAACCCTGATATTTTTCTTATTTCAGCTCAAAACATAGATTTAGGGTACTCGTTAGAACCGCCTCGACGAGGCGGTTCTAATGAGTACCCATAATCTATGTTTTTGAGCAGAAATAAGAAAAATAATGTATACTCCTGTAAACCCCAGTTTTACTATATAAAAGTGGGGTTTTAGGGGGTCAAAATTATATAGGTATGTTCTCGTGATGTTGCGTATTGTAGAGACGAAATAAAGCACTGAATAGAATAGACTATTTCAAGTATTGCTCACCTACATGTTCTCCATTCGCGTGCACTTTTTTCGACACACTGCACTTATGTAAATATTCTAAAAGGTTACCATTGCAGCACTTTATCAAAGTTTATGGGATATACATTAATTTTGACAAGTTCACTTTTAATGTGGGTGGATGCATTTGTACTGCTAAGCGCAAGTTATAGCATTTCCAGGACAGCGTGACAAAAATGATATTCTTATAACTTATCTTAGTTTTGATGAGGTAAGCCTAGAAAGCGATGTGAAAATAACTGTAATTACAGTTGACTTTGGCTATCTCGAACTCGCTTATCTCGAATAACCGCTTATCTCGAAGTGAAAATCTGGTCCCTGCCTAAACATGAAAATCTAACAACAGGTAAAAAATATTGTAGAAAAAAGGAGAAATTGCTCCTAAGAAACCCTAAGGAGCAATTTCTCCTCTTTTCCACAATATTTTCAATATATCTCTAACTTCGAGTCCAATTTATATATATTTATTAAATGTGGTTAATCGAATTATTTTTTCCTGAACTCTGTAAATCTGATATGTCGAGGTACAGATATCTCGAAGTATTTCAGGGAGTCCCTTGGAAGTCGAGATAACGAGAGTGGACTGTATTTCTTAACGTGAGCTAGGGTCAGTCTCAATTATGACGACCTCTCAAATTCACCCTTTGCATTTTGGAATTAGAGTTGCATGTAAATAGCCCAAGACTATTTCAATCAGTTTTGCCATTTATTCTGTGCAGAGCGTAGTCTAAGCTTTTGTGAAAGCCTGTAGGATATAGCTGAGGCTCTGGTTCTCAGCTGTATTACATCGAACCTAAAATTGAAACCAGAAGTCACAGGTCACTGGACAAGGTAGTAGTTATACATATGAGTATGGAGCACTGATGTGGAGTAACGATCGTTCAATCGCCGAGCAGATTTGAAGCAGTCGGCACTCTACTTATATATATATATATATATATATATATATATATATATATATATATATATATATATATATATATATATATATATATATATATATATATATATATATATATAAAGAGAGAGAGAGAGAGAGAGAGAAAATAAGACTTGACATTCAGTCGTTTTAATCGCCTGCTGCTGGGCAGACAGTCTACAAGAAATATCAAGCATTATTTTCTATGAAAAAATACCCCATGCACAAAATAATAATAAAAAAAATAAAATAAATAAAAATAAAATGTTATGACTGACATATAAAGGGTTAAAGGTGATTATAATGTATCCTTTGTTCAAATGTTTGTGTACACGGTAATTACCCAAAGTATTGGGACAGACATGCCTAAGCAACACGACGTCTGGTCAGATCTGCACCGTTTATAACTCATCTAGCAGTTGTAGACATGCCAGCTGGTAGTAAAATTAAATTGTAAAACGCTTAGGACAAGTAGGCAAGGCGTTATCCCAACATTTAGGGCAAACATGTAATATATTTTTTATATCTATGTTATATTCAAGTATTGTTTATCACTGGGAATAATTTATGAATCGGCAAAATAATTGTTGCAGTTTGTCCAATCAAAATTTTCCAATTTTTAGTTAATTCTTCACCTGCGGCACTTGTTACACAAGTAAAATCATTCACTGAAACATTTAATGCTGAGCACTTTGGGTGACAATTGCAGCAAATGTTTTTCTTATTTTTCCCAGAAAACAGGATTTGACAGTTCATGCAAACTGTCTCCATCTGTCTCCATCTGGAGATAGTTTGCATCAAATGTCAGATTCTGTTTTCTGGGGAAAATAAGAAAAATATCACCATTTTGTCATTTGCTGAATTAGCCAAGAGAGTGGTTTATATAGTGGTTGATTGCGGATGACTGGGTGATTGAAATGTAAAATTACTTCTAGGTGATTAAAATGTAAAATTACTTTTAATCGCTTTGTCGATTAGCATAATACTCCCAGTGTATACATTTCATATATGCCATCAGTGCATACGTGTGCGCGCTATCAGCTTAGATCCAGAACAACTTGTGTGTCTGACAAGGTCTCGATGACTGCAGAATCTAGTGGCAAAAATAGAAAGCAAAGGTATGCTTTAAGCATTCCAACCTCATTTTGTGGGCAGTCCTATTTTGTGGATATGCATGTGCGTCAAGCATTCCTATTGTTAATGAAGAGTCCGAGTACTGGATGCCCCCAACTGCGGACCACGAGGTCTCCAATCTGAATTTTACTGAAGACGGAATTCACCTCATGACTGCGGTGCTTCAGTGCGCAGACTCTTACATTATCATCCTTCCATAATCTTGATACGACTTAAATAAGGTTAGAAGGGATGTAAAACACCAAACTATCTTCATCAGTCCTACCATACATAACCTTTACCACTCTATGGGCTAATTCAGCAGGCGACAAACTGATGATATTTTCTTATTTTCCCCAGAAAACAGGTTTTGTCTTTTCACGCAAATTGTCTCCAGTGGAGACACTTTGCACGAAATGTCGAAACTTGTTTTAGGGGAAAAACAGGTTTTGACTTCATGCTGAAATTATCTTCAGTGGGGAAAACTTGCATGAAATTACAAAAACATGTTTTCTGGGGGGGGGGGGGGGGGGAACAAGAAAATATATCAGCATGATCGTCTACTGAAAATTTTACCCTGCAGAAGAAAAAGAGCGAAAGGAGAAGGTCATAATAACCTGCAGTTCTCTGTCCGTTGATCGACAATTTTCACGGACAGAGAACTGCAGGTTGTTATGACCTTCTCCTTTCGCTCTTTCTCTTCTGCTGGGTAAACTTTTCAGTAGACGACATGCTGAAACTCTTAATTCATTAGGTTTCTCACCGCTGTGGTTCGAACCTCGTTTTGCTCACATGTGAGAAAGCCAAGTTCTGCTTACGGATGGTCAGGTGTTTTTTCTCTGGATTCTCCGGTTTTCGCCCACCTTTGATGAACGATTGGCTCAATATAAGTGAAATGTTCTTGAAAAGGTCGTAAACCCAAATAAAAAAAAAATCTTCAACTTTATAAGTCTGTAGATGTCATTATGGATGATTGTGTAAATGGACAGTGGAGACTGATCAGAGTGGATGCGCAGGCCGTTCAGTGTTTTTATTGACCGTCCCTTCTCTCATAGCATGACTCCTGGATAAATGAATGAGTTTAGCGAGCCGCTGGAATGATGGTACTATAGACCTCGTCAAGCGAAAAAGTGCCTTCTAACAGGCACAGAATGCGCATTCAGATCGTGCGCATACGAAAAGTAGCATATGGGTCTTTGCCCTCCATTCATACATTCCCTGAATGCCCTGATCAGGCTGCGCGGATGCATCCGCGCAGTCTGATCAGGATCTACCCTATTCGCTAACAGACTCGTTGAAGTCCACATATTATTTTAGCGGTCATTGTATACTCTGATTAGACTGTGCTGATGTGCAGGCTGATCTGAGTTTACGCTGATCTCAAATTGTGATCGTCGTTCTCTATATGGAGGTGCTCTTGAAATAAGTTGTGTTTGGAAACATGTTGTTTATCAATGCTATAAAAACATCAACCTTTAAGTTATTCGAACTTTAGTTCTTTTTTGTACTCTATATTATTTGGGCCTGTCATGCGAAAATGTGTTTTCGCGCATATACAGACAGCGAAGGCTCAGATTAGCCTGCGCATCCGCACAGTCTGATAAGGGTTTTCACTGTCTGCTAACAGAATCATTGGATATAGACCTACCACAGAATGTATGAACTGAGAGTAAAGGCCTGGATGATACTTTGCGCATGACCAAGATGATCTGAATCTGCACATGTTCGAAAGCACGTTTTTGCTTGACGTGTTCCATTGTAGTAATACGATGACCCTGATCAGGTTCTGTGAATGCACACGTGTAATGGGCCTTCGCTGTCCGCCTATACCGCCAAAAAATGCGGTAACGTCCATCAGCAGTATTTCAAACAATTTGGTACCATAATCAGGAGAGAACAGGAGCAAGGTTCTATGCAAGAGAACTCCGTACGATCATGAGATAAATACTGAATGCCCAGATCAGCCAACACAATCCTCAAGGACACACAATTTACGTTTACATGTACAGAATACTTAATTGGAACAGTCAAAGATGGACCGCGCCATGAGTAAACGTGTAATCTGGAATATGCGGACAGCGAAGATCCAGATCCGCACATCCGCGCTGTCTAATTAAGACTTTCTCTGTCCACTAACAGAATCATTGGATATTACAGAATGTATGAATAGAGAGCAATTGCCAGGATGATACTTTGCGCAAGTGCAGAGTGATTTGAATCAGCGTGTTTTGCACAGGTTGAAAGGCATTTTTCGCTTAACGAGGTTGAGAGACTATATTGCAATCTCAATAATGTCAAAAATATATTAGAATGGGTTGACTAATCATAAGGGCAGATTACTATAATAGACATAGAATATAATGAAATCGAAACAAGATACCAAGGTAAGTTGACAAAAATAATTAAATTAAAACAAGATATCGTGGTGACTTGAAAAAACATAATGATGTCTTAACAAAGTAAAAAAATGTACCAGAGACGTAATGAGGCTAGATCTAGGTCAACCAAACTGCTGCATATACCGTAGAAAACCAAGGCATGAGTGCGAAACGTCAGTGCGGCAAGACCGTTACATCGTCATACACTTCCTGCCTAAAAGATAACAGTACACCACTACAACGCGAGCGATGGCGGATAGACATGCACAGAGAAAGAGCATTTACTTAGACGACTACGACTTGAATCAGGGCTGACGGCAAGACGTCCATGCCGAGCAATATCGTTGTAACTGTGTTGGATCGTGTCAACAACGTCTCCGATGGACGCAAATCAGTAGAAGGCGATCATATTCACTGACGGGTGTCGAGTTTGCTTCAACGTGGCAGACAGACGTGTGCGAGTATGACGACATAGGAGGGGACGTTTTGCAGCATGTAAAGTTCGTCAGGCAGATCATTGGGAGAGGAGGTGGCGTTATGATGTGCACTAGTATAACTGCAATACAGGACTTCTCTGGCAATAACTGACGACAGTCTGACGATGAAGCGTTACACAGACGTTGGTGCTAAAACCTCACGTTCTACCTTTTCTACTCCAAATCCTAAGCGTCTACCAAAAGGACAATGCACACCCACACCTTTGCCAGACTAACTGCAGATTACCTATGCAAAAAAAGTCGACGTCCTCATAACTCTAGATTAGGCTCATGTATTGGTAGTTTACTTATTTCTCAACAAAAAGCTATTGTGGGTGCTCATTAAAAGCGCTTCGACGATGCGTTTCTAATGAGTACCCGCAACATATGTTTTCGTCTAGAAATCAGATAAAAACATGGATACCCCCTTTTATCTGAAGCTATAGTCTTGCCGTGGTCTGATCATTCGCCAGCTTTGATTCCTATCGAGTCTCAGGGGCCGGCTTGGGCAGCTGAATGTCGGCGTGCCGTCAGACCAAACAAGACGGGGCTTTTTAGGAGGAATTGGACACCATTCAACAGTTAGCATGTTCATAGAAGGCAGCGTAGATGAAATACCTGTCATGTGTATAGACGTAATACCTGTAAACGGCGGACACGCTGTATACTGGTGACCCTGATTTCCAGTTTTTGACGTTTCTTCATTTTGAGGCTGCGACAATGAAGGCGTTTGATTAGTTACTGTAGACTGTGCTGGTTACTCTCTGGAATATTACTTTCTACCATCATGATAACATACCTATGTAATTTTGACCCCCCCTAAACCCTACTTTTATACAGTAAACTGGGGTTTACATGGGTATACATTAATTTTCTTATTTCTGCTCAAAACCGTAGATTGTGGGTACTCGTTAGAACCACCTCGCTTGAGCAGAAATATGAAAAAAATCGAGTTTTTCATCTGAAATTTTCGGTTTTGTATTATATTTGAATAGGCGTTTATTCGTCATATTCAGGAATGAAGTGTTTAATTTGAAATAAAATTTTGAACCTGTCTGCTCTTGAAATAAGTTGTGTTTGGAAACATGTTTATGCTATAAAAACATCAACCTTTAAGTTATTCGAACTTTAGTTCTTTTTTGTACTCTATATTATTACATACCACACACGTGATATATAAACCGCGCCATGCGAAAACGTGTCTTCAGGCATATGTGGACAGCGAAGACCCAGAACAGCCTGCTCATACATGCAGTCTGAACAAGGCCGCTACTGTCCGATAACAGAAATATTGGATACTACAGAATATATGAATGGAGAGCAAAGGACTGGATCATACTTCTGATAGCTTCTTTATAAATCTATAGCGGGCCGTTGTCGGTCCATCAGCTACCCTGACGGGCCGATAATGGCCCCATAGATTTATGTAGAATGCTTATTAGGTTTGTGCATGCGCAGGATCTGAATCTGAGAATTTTGCGCATGTTCGAATGGATTTTTTTTTTTTTTTTTTTTTGCTTGACAGGGTCCGTATGAAAGTTTGTCTTTAATTCAGCAGCACCACAAGTTTGGCATTTTGAGTATGTAATTTGTTGCTTCATATGTATTTTATTGCGCTTTTGGTATGTGTAACTTCGCAGCAACAGTGTCACAGCAATGTAAAAACGATATTGTCGTGAAGTTGGGTGTTCACAGTCTAGCGGGCACGCAACGTTAAGACAACGTCGATGCAACGACGTAGGTTGTTTGTGCGACGTTGAACAAACGTCATGTGCCCGTTGATTCGGTTCGTACACATTCTTCTCACGCCACTATTTACTAACTATTCATAATCAGTTCAACGAGTATATTTTTGCTTTAAAAATGGTCTTGTAAAAATGCATTCTTTTGTATGCATTCATTGCCTTCATTCATAATGCATATAACTGTTTTTAATGCAATACATGCAGTCGCATTCATTTGATATAATGTTACAAAAAGTTCGTGTGTCTGTTTTCTCCATAAAGGCGCCATATTCCACCTTACCGATGTACTGTAACCTGTAAAATATTTATATGAAAGCGTTTTCCAATAAGGCATTTATTTGCCTGTTGTTTATGGATATTGAATCAGTCACGTCGAAACAATTTACTATACTATACAATGTATCTACATTTATAATGACTATACTGTTTAAAGCCAAGGTCATCGACGGATCACTGTAGGCAGCCTACATATAAGCTATACTTAAAGCCATAATAAATTCAATTCTCTCTCTCTCTCTCTCTCTCTCTCTCTCTCTCTCTCTCTCTCTCTCTCTCTCTCTCATTTATTGCAATGTTTAAAGCATTTGTTATGTTTGAATTAACTTGCCTTTCTAACAAGAACATTTTTACAAAAGTTGCCTTCAGATGCTCACTCATGCTTAAACTTTTGATTAAAAAACGTTAGAATTGTCTTATTTCTTTTTTAACTGTTTTTGCCGGCGCGCGAATCTCGTCGGTCTCTCAATATAGCTTTGGATTTTTATGTATGGAGGCGTGTTCGGTTAGCGCAGAGCGCAGTTTGGTAAGTTTGAATATGACCTTCAGTCCATCTTTGGAAAGTTTGACTATGACCTGTGGTCCATACTTAAAAGTTCAAACATATTCATATCTGACGCATGCTAAAATAAGCTTCTAGATAAGACCTGGTAACTTATTTAAGTTCTGGCATGTTTTTTTTTGTTTTTTTTTTTTTTGTTTTTTTTTTTAATAATAATGAACAAACTAAATCTCATGGAGATTCCAAAATGACTAAGATTCGCATGTTGCTTGATCAAGAAATTTCATAAAGCTTGATAAAAGCATACATTAAAGAATCACATTGTTGTTCTTTTTTACCTATTACATTGAAAATTTATTTTATTGTTAGCGGTGAAATCAGTGTATACATGTAGCTGGTGAAAATAAAAGTGGTATCAATCACTAGTGAAATGATGTCCTAGTGAAATGATGTCGTATCATTTCACTAGTGACCGATACGATTTATAGTTACACTCCTCGCTTTGGACGACTTCGGTTTTCTTCACTGTTTCAGAAGTGGGTGTTACCTCCACTTCAGATTTTTGAACACCTCTAACTTCTTTGTTTCTGAACTAAACTATCAAGTGTTGGTATACATTTTCTTAGTTAGAATGTAAGGAACATTTTTGTATCAAGATTACTTTGATTTGCCGAAACTTTTTGTTTTTGTCTCTACAGCGTTTCACATGTTAAGCACTGCACGTCGGCCATGACGTCTACGTTTCATTTGGTGACGTTAGTTATGACGTCAGAAACGCGCATTGGCTTGTAAACAATAAAATAAAAAGAAAATTTACTTTTTTCAGTGAATACCATAAAAAATTTCATCTCGTGTAATGAAAACATTCAAATTTTCACTCGTGTTTCGCACTCTTGAGAAGACTGATGTTTTCATTACACGATGTCAATATATTCACAGCAAAAGAGTAAATATCCTCTATTTATTAAACTTTATTCTAACACCCCTGCACGTGTTGTTCCTTATTTGTCTTTACATTTCTAGCCATGCTTTATCTATGGTATTTGAGCACAGGAATTTCGTCGCGCTATGGACGGGAAACCAATCATATTTGCGAAAGTTTCGTCCCATGGTAACAATGGACGCTAGCTTAAAATATTGGCCGAAACATTCATATACATAATAAATTATATTATTCATTAAGACAGAAAATGATCTAGATGATGACATTGCAATTCTTTGACCTTTTTTTTACCTGAAAAGTGTCTCTACAAGTTATACCATTCAAACACATTCGTAAATAATTCTTTTTCGTGTATTTGTTGACATATTCGAAAAACAAAAGTAAGTCGGTTAACATTCTTATTTGCTGTTTTATATCTGTCCTTCTTAAGTCCATTGCGGCACTCAAATTTCATACGTTTTGCAGTTCTTTCATGAATACAGGATTGAAGTTTTTATATTAATACATCGTTTATTTATATTTTACATCGTCAGCTGATTCGCATACGTTATCCGCCATTTTGAATATTCGTCATCGAACCTTGTAACTACGTAACCGCGTGACGTAATGCTTAAGAGGTATTGTCAACTACCAAAGGTGAAGTCAGGTAATAAGAATAATAATGAAAATCAATAAAAAAAAATCATTTCTGCCAAAACAAAATCCTCTGCAAATGTGTAGACGGTCTGTTTATGGATATTCTGACCGCATCGGGTGATCTAATAATATCATAGTCAGGTATATATCCCTGAACCCTACAAGGGAATTCAACACTACATTGCTGATGATTGTTCTGAAAATGCAGTATGCAGCTGTCCAGCATGTCTCGCAGAGTAACTTAACTGCATTGCCATTACAATGCTCCATGCTACGATTACCTTGATTTCTGAACTTCGACCCTTTATCACTCAGTTCCGGATGCCAAGTTCTTCCTATGTTTGCGCGAGATCCAGATGCAATTTTTTTAAATGCGCATTTAATTGGCTTAGTTCCATGCCAAGGATCATTTGAGTTTGTCGTTCCTTGTCTATCTTTCACCTGTTTGTTTACTGATGAATTTCTATCGTGCGCATGATCAATAATTTTGATTCCTTCCCTATCAAAATTTTCATACATCATTGAACAACCCAAGCTTTCGTGTTTCTGGGAAGATGTTTCGTCACGTTTTGTAATATGTTACACATCTACAATCTTATGTGTCTTTTGTCCAATTGCAATGTGATCAGAATGGAATGAATTTTTCCTGCATGCGTGCCTTGCGTCTGTCATGATAGAAATACCATTCTCATTCTGTTTTTTGCTTGCTTCCATTTCTTCTCTTCGTGCTGATGCAACTGATGTTTTTCTTAAAAGTTCAACTATTGTTGACAGGTAAGTAATCACCATTGCACGAAAACGTTTTGTTGGAATATTAATAGTTGAAAACTCACAGAATTTTTCATCATGCTGCGCGGCGGTCATTCCACCGCATATGTATGATGCTAACACTTTATAGTTCACTTTATAATCATCGCCACACTTTTCAGATGATTCCCATATTACCTCATGACAGTTATTACACTGAAATTTGAGAATCAGCACATGCCCTATCTTTGTAACAGACACTAACTGCAACTCCAACTGACACAGTCTGGAATGTTGTGTTACTAATGGTGCATACTTTTCTGCAGATGCAACATCCCCAATGTAAAGTGTTTCGTCTTCCAAACACGACCTACTTCCAGTTGTCACTTTTTGCTCTGACTCTTTGATGATGTCCACTTTTTTCTTCTGCATTGTCTTTAACTTGGTGACACAAATACTGGTCCAGCAGTTTATTTAGAATATCCTTCATAGAAAGTTTCCCTCCCATTGTACATTTTACTAATTCCAGCTTTGATTCAAATTCTACTTTCTCAGATTCATATTTGAATAAAATATCCAGTTGTTTTCTGTGTGTTTTATATTCATGTACTTACAGTGTCCCATCACTTAGTCGCTTTCTGTTCTTCTTTCCTTGTGGAGCACTATTTGTTATATCCAAAAGAGCCATCACAGAAAAATAAAATGTGCATGCCAGTATCATATACCAGACGTTACAGAGAATTCAAATTTGAATTTGCCACTGCTGATCACATGACCAATCAATTCAGGTCAGCTTGGGGCATATCTGCAGAGTGCAGAAGGTTACAGAGTTCAAGGTTCTGTTATCAGAGACATCAGAGCATGTTGCAAACTCATTTGGAAAAGTAATGGCAAAGAAACATCAAATTCTTTTATCTGTCACTGTAGAACAGGAGCATGCAATTATGGAATTATTTGGCAAGAAAAGATGGAAATACGCAAACTTGTGTAAGTATTTTTCTTATATAGACAGGTAATGAAAATCGAACATATTAGAGCTTTTGCCTTGTCTACTGCTGGAAAAGTAACATTTTCCTTTCCTAATTTAGAACGGTGTACAAAGCATAATATTACATAATATGCTGTTTTTTTTTTTTTTTTTTTTTTTTTTTTGTCTTAAACTTTCTACATTTATAAAGGGCCAGTTGGGAGGAATAGTTTTCTTTTTTCCAAAAAAATACAATCTAAATAAGCTAAGGTAAAATTTATAAATGTAAAGTATTGAAAGACTATGATATACAAATTATGGTACATGCATTATACCATCAGGAATTTACAAACAGATATATGTTTGCATGTATGATTCTGCATGTTATTATACACAGCTGTATGTTTCCTGTTCAATGAATAATGAGTATCTGCTCAGAGTATCTGATATTTTATATATTGTATGATTCCTTTGCAGTGGCTGTTAGCAAATCACAGACAGAAGTAAAGCGGAAGAAACGAACTAAAGTTTCTGCAGCCTTATCAGGACCATCTCAGCCCCCGCCAAATGAGCCACCCGGCCGTTCCCCCACCATTTCCACCACCACCTCACCTATTTGATGAAGAGCAACAAGAATGCCCTCACTGTTTCCTAACGCCATGTGCAACATCCCATAATCATTACTGGCTTGGTGAAGGACAATCAGAGAGCAGAGAAAACCATGGTGTTAGGAAAATAAAGTATAGGTCTTACTGGAAATTTATTTATAATTCTGGAGGATGGAATGACAATAGATAGTTACTGAAGAAAGTTGCAGCTGGAGGACAAGTAAATGATAAACGTGAGCTTATGCCATCATGTGTTGTCTCTCAGCTCAGGGCATTGTATCCCAACCCCTCTGACATGCCCTATATGGGCCATATGTGGATATAAATATTTGTGAAAAGTTGTGCAAATAAAATAAATAAATAAATAAAAATAAATACATAAATAAAAAAAATGAGATCATGTAAAGGATTTTTGTTGTTTTTATTGACTGAGCAGTGCGCCTCTGATTTCAACTTTATCGTCATTTTTTTTTCTTTCAAAAGACAGGGTGTGGCATAAGCCTATTCATTTCACTAACACCACATAACGGATTGTAAACGGAAATGTATCATTATGCAAATACAAAGGTTAATCCTATGTTATTCGAAAAATAAATGACTATACAAATACCAACAAGGCATTGTCATGAGAACACCTGATTTCGACATATGCAAACAACAAAGGTGCAGATCAGCCTGCGCATCCATGCAGTCTGATCAGCACCTTTGTTATTCACTGCTTAGATTGTATAATGCCTCTAGTTTATATTTCTAAAATTTCAAGACTAGGATGTCTCTGTAGCTAAGCAGGCTGGTTTGAGTCTCTCCTAGTTGGAAACCCCGAAGACAGATTTTCTCACGAAGGCTCATATAATAAAGGATTCATGTATGTTACTGTCCTGGAAATTGACGCATATGATATGACATTGTTTAATGTTTTCCTGCTATTTATAGTTTTGTTTCATGTGTTTATACATGTAGCTTCATGATCGGACTGTGCCGGCCAGTCTCTCTCTCTGTGTGTGTGTGTGTGTGTGTGTGTGTGTGTGTGTGTGTGTGTGACGCGCAGTCAGATGATTATCATGGATTGATATTGCACTTCACACTATCAGTAAGAAACAGGTGGCTATACAGAGTTTTTTGGACATTATATTCAAGTTCCCCTTTGATTTTCTAAAAACCTCAACAATAACACCAGTACTGAAGTTTATTTTGCAACTCAGGCACTGACAGGTAGAATTATGGCCAGCAGGTCAATAAATGAGTCTCAGGGGAGCTGTGCAGACAGGTCAGAGAGTAATTTATCAAGCAAATGGTATCTGTCTGATATTCTTCCAGGAAGAAGGGGGTCCCTCTTATACCCTTGTCCCATATTTCTAAGTAAACATGATAAAATTTTCGCCGGTACTTAGACGTTTACGTCTAAATATTTTGTCTTGTAGAACTTAAAATTCCTCTATTTAAAGTTTCATGCGATGGTATCCATTACGTTCCCAACAATAAAAAAATACACAATAAAAGACTAAATTTCCTTACGCGGATACGATGAAGTCATGCCAATTTTTTTTTTTTTTTTTTTTTTTTACAGATTTTGAAAATCGTCTTGATTTCAGTTAAAACGAACACATGACATTGTTTGGTAACTTGAATTGAAAATTTTGACTGAATGGTTCTCATTTCTGTCACAATAAGGGTCACTATCTGTTTTATCTACACTCTAAATCGACTACTTTAAAAAAAAAAAAAAAAAAAAAAAAAAAGCAAGCTCATAAAGCAAAAAAAGCTGGTTCCCGTCATGTATCTACAAACTTCTGAGCATTATTACAAATTACAAAACAAAAATCAATGCAAAAGAAGCAAGCATACAGTCATTGCGACATTTTGTGAAAAAAGGGATATTTGCCCAATTTTTACACCGAAGTTTAATTGTATCCCTTTATCGACAAATGCAGCTCGACCAACCCACTTGCAGTATCAGATTCGGTAAAGTGTTGTCTTGAAATCAACCTTATTGATTGCATTTTTTTCCTTAGACAAACAAGATACAAGTAGAAAAAAAAGGCGTTAACTTAGAGAAGGTCTAATGTAGACAGTTGCGGTTTTACTAAAAGTAGGTATTTCAGTGGTTCAGTTGTCTATATGTGGGAGCATATTCATCAAGTAATAGTGATGTCTAATGTTCTAACCAGCGGTGTAGCTGACCATTTTATGGCAGATTATACCAGGAATCATTGTCCGGTAATTATCATACTCAAATTTACTCGTCCACACACGCCATCTTTTAAAAGACTAATATGGAACTATAAATTACATGTAGCAGATTACGATAAACTTAGGAACTTGGTGTTTGAATCTAATCTCTCAGAAAAAATTGAATACGAAGAGAATGTTGACCAGAATATCAAGGATATTACTGATACAATTCTTGCGGCTGCCAAACAATCAATACCAAACAAAAGTGTCACCATAAACCCAAATGATCAGCCTTGGATAACATGCAAGATAAAAAAAAACTGGATAAGGAAACGTAAACGCACCTTTAGGCAATTTAAAAAGACCAACAACAATTATTTTTGGATTAAATATAAACTTCTCAGGAACAAAGTCAACGCTGCAAAACGGTTATCAAGAAAACAGTATTTCGACAAACTTGATCATCTGCTATCCTCAGAAAACTGTGACCCTAAAATATTCTAGAAAACTTCAAAATGACTTTTGAATTATGGGCGTTCCTCTAGCAATATTCCAGCACTCACAATGAACCACGAAATGGCTGAAACAGACCAACAGAAAGCAGAAATGTTAAACACATACTTTTCCTCTCAGACAAAGGTCAATGATATAAACAAAGCATTAGGTACAGTACATCTTAGAATCAATCACACTTACCACGCAAGACGTTCTTGATGTATTGAAA